>CM072519.1:1817514-2117514 GCA_036898135.1 Oncomelania hupensis | reverse complement strand
ATTTAATACAATCATCATCATCATTAACATCATCAACATCATCATTAACATCATCATCGTTAGCACATCATCACCAAAACCACTTGAACATGCAATACAACCATCATCATCATCATCATCATCATCTTCTTCTTCTTCTTCTTCATCTTCTTCTTCTTCTTCTTCTTCTTCTTCTTCTTCTTCTTCTTCTTCTTCTTCTTCTTCTTCTTCTTAACCACCAACAGCACCACCACCACCAACACCACCACAGCCATGATCATCATCATCGTCATCTTTCCCCCACACCGCCATCTTCACTTCCACCATCACCACCCCCACCATGTAAAAAGCAACAACAATTAAAATAAACATTGATCCTTACCTTGGTTGAGATTACTGTACATCTGCTCTCCTCCCTCCCTCTCATCCCGCTCCTTTGTAGCACGTGCGCCGTTGTGGCCCTCCAAGCTCAACACGTTGTAGTCCTTACTATCCTCGCCCTTCTTGGAATCGCTCATCATCAGCCGCCCAATACTGTAGCACGAAGCTGGCTCTGGTTTGATTTTGCCGGTTGTTGCAGGCTTTTTCTTCAGCGGTTCGGGAATGTTGTAGTAAGCTTCCTGATCTCTATTCTCCGCACGTGCGTCTTTCCTTGTACGGACATCTTCAACAGTTTCATAAGCCGACGAGTTCGGCTTTGCAACATCCGTAGTTGTAGTAGTAGAGCCATGGCTTTGGTCTCCAGGATCGGGTGATCGTAGTGCTGTGTATTGTGGCGGTTTCTCCGGATTTACCTTGTCGTGATCAAAAGATGTTTCCGGTTCTTTGTCCAAGATGAAGTAGAAATGGCCTTCCTCGTTGATCACTCCGGACACTCTGTCGTTGTCGGATGTCTCAAGAACGTTTGACTGTGGACCTTGCTTGGAAGGCAGCAAGGCAACCTTGTGAGCCCTGTTGTGTTCTCGTTTGTTGTTCTTCACGTTCTGTTTGGCGGTTTCGTTTCCTTGGTGGGGTTGCTTGCCGCCCAGATTGGTCTTGCCATCAATGACGTCGGCTTTCGGTTTGTTGGTTACGGGAGGGGGCATTCTGAATTTCGGAACTCCGTTGTGAGTGGTTAGATTGACTTCATCCTTATTGTCGACATTGGGAACAGCTTGGTGTCTTTTTTCTTTCACTCCATTTTGTGTCTTATTGGCCAGTTTGAGGGCCGAGGTAGCTTGCTCAGTTGTCAAGAAAGTGTTTTGTGGGACGTTATTACGATCGTGTCTCCCAGGTTGGTTGGTCTTGTTCACTGTAGCGTACCCTGCACCTTCAACGTTTCCTCCATTAATCTCTGCATCGTCTTTTGTTGACTTGTTTGCTGAACCGTTCTGTCCATGTTCGTCTTTCATTCCTGGCGATTGTGGTTCAAATGCAAGGTTCACGGCTCCGGCAAAGCTTGCTGATGGCAGGTTCAAATCCCACATGTCGAAGGCGTTCCTGTGGTCGCGGAATTTCTCCACCTCACCGTTGGTGCTTTTGTGGCCATCTCTCCTCTTGAAACAGTACAGTCGTCGCCTCCAGCCTATGATGAGGAAGGCGATGACGACGATAAGAACGGTCAAACCCACACCAGTGCCTATGGCGATGTCTTTAAAAGCTGCCGTTGACGCTGTTGTTGTCGTTTCAGAGTCATTGGCGCAAGACATTATCATCGTTGGTGTTGTAGCTGTTGATGAGTCTGCCGGTGTTGCAGAAGATTGTAACTCCGCACCGTTGGTCTGTGTGGAAGAAGAGCATGAAGAATTTGTGGACGCCATAGCTCTTATGTAAACATTTTCATCTATTTTTTATTTTTATTTATTTAATCGTTCTTATATAGCGCTTTACCAGCTCAAGAGCTGCTCAAGGCGCTGGCCGATACAGGATCTAACTCAAGCCGTCCGAGACGCCCACCCGCAGCCTTTGGGCGCATGGTCTGACGCCCGGACAACTGAGCACAATCCTGGGCCGCCAGGGATGGGGGAGAAGGACCTAAGTGCATGCTGGGTGTGTTCTTGTCACCGGCACTCACCCGTCCAGGACATGAGCGTCAGGATCTTTAAAGTCCGTTATGATGGAATGTATGCGACACAGACTAGACCTCGGTTTATACTCTCATCCGAAGGAGTAGGAAACGGGAGTAAAGTGTCTTTCCCAAGGACACGACACAATGCCCCGGCCTGGGCTCGAACCCGGGACCTTCAGATCCACAAGCCAAAGCTCTACCATTAGGCCACCGTGCCTGATCTAAAAGCAATATCTTATAATTAACTCTGGTAGCTTCGATTATAACGCGAAAGTATATTCTGAAGAAATTGACAAATCGACTCTTTGCCAAAACTGAGAAAAGTTGTTCTTTAGTTGCCAAATTGTGCTGTTGGTTCCATTTTGATATTGTAGTCGTATTAGAACGGCAACTGAAGCATCGAAAAGTAAGGACTTAACCATTCCATACTGACATTTCAAACACCATTCAGAGTGTGCTCACAAACCAAACCACTCTCAAGCTTGCCTACATGTCGTCCAACTTGTATTTTTGCTGCAAATAGTTTGAAATCCAATCAAATCTAGTAAAATTATTATCAATCCAGGCACAGAAGCCTTCAGAAAAGTCACACTAGAGAGGATCAGGATAGCAAGTTCCTGGCTGTTGAGTGGTTGCAGTTTTGCAGCAGGGACAACACAGGATGAGCAGAAACATAAGTAGAGTCCTCACGCCCATTGTCAACATTGATACCGGCTGTAAACAATCTCTATGGGCAATAATATATGGTTTTTGAAGCTCGTCATTATTTCCATAGTCATGGTCGCCGTGGACAGAATTTCATTTAAAAAATCGCTCTTGGAATCTTTTTTTTCTTATATAGCGCAATTATCAAGTAAAGGCGCATACAAGAGCCTGGTTGAAAACAGGATCTAATTCAAGCCACCAAAGGCGCAAACTTGCATCTTAGTGCACACTGCTAAACGCCTCAGACAACTGTGAACCGAGCGACAGAAAGGCAACTATCAGATAAAAGTACTTCCTCTGTCCTAGCGTTTTGTTATCTTCTGTAATCCCCATACGCACCACGAGCGTACTTCTACTATGTTTCAGCGTAGTACATATACGCGTACTGCGGTGCTGAAAAGATAATACAGAAATCAATATAGATGCACATACATTTCTGTGAACTTCAGTTAACGCGACTAACTTTCACAGCGCAATATGTTATATTATCGCATACGAAACGCAAAATACAAACAACACACTTCTTCAAGGGAAACCTATGAATCAAAATAGGTTGATGGAATGTTCTCCTGTTTTGTTTTTCAACGCGTTGAAATTTGGCAGCAAGCAGTATATATATTAAAACACCAACTGCACGCATAACATTCTACGAGCAAAACAAGAGTGTTAAGAGGAAGTAGCGTGCTCAAAATACCACCGCACATATTTGTTCCCTCTCAAGCAATGCCGCGTGGATTCAATGACAATTACAACATGGCTAAGAAGATCACATTAAACGGTAACGCCTGTTTTTGTGCAATGATATCCTCTTCGTAGCAAAGCATTAAACCCGTAGCGATTTAACATTTCTTTTTAAAAATAGAGCGCTTTTCCAGGTCAAGAGCTGTTCAAGCAAACCTAGGCGTCAGCTTGCTGCGTTAAGGCCATTGTTTACGCCCCAAGCAACTGAGCACAAGTGATGAAATTAAAACTACTCAAAATGAAAAAAATGTTGTCAATGAGTTTCGGGAAACATTGTAAGAAGGAGAGGAGGATACAAAGAAAGAACGAGAGAGAGAGAGAGAGAGATAGAGAGAGAGAAAGAGAGAGAGATAAGATAAGATAAGATAACAATTTTATTTTGCAAGGGTAAAAGATGCGCTTGTTTACATCTTGCCCTTGGGGCTTGTAACAAGAACTATTAAATACAACAAATGAATGTTATAACATTAACATCATGGAACAATAACAAATAAACAATATCATCATGGAATAAATATGGTTAAAAAAATTTTAATTTTAAACATTAAATCATATTATTGCTGTTAATTTTAACAACAAATAACGTTTATTTCATTTTTAGTGTGTTTTAAGAGACGTGTTCTAAATGATGTAATTTTATATTCTGGAGTGCGAAGATCGTCAGGAAAGTTATTCCACAGAGTTGAACCAGAATAAGCTAGACTAGTTTTGAATAGATAAATTCTTGGAAGTGGAACATTTAATTTTGTGGACGATCTGTTTTTTGGGGAAAAAAGAGAACAAAGATAGGAAGGTGCATTGCAAGAAAGGATCTTGTGCATGAAAAGTGAGAGAGAGAGAGAGAGAGAGAGAGAGAGAGAGAGAGAGAGAGAGAGAGAGAGAGAGAGAGAGGGAGAGGGAGAGGGGGAGAAAAAAAAAGAGGGAGGGAGGGAGAGAGAGAGAGAGAGAGAGAGAGAGAGAGAGAGAGAGAGCACGGCTCTTTAGCGTGAATGTGTTATGGTATGGATTATTCAAAAGTTAACTTCTTCATTCATATTGTAATATTGCAAGTCTTCTTACTACTGTTTATTAACATCCGGATATAATGTCGAAAATCCTAACGTCATCTGACGACCGTTGCCCAAATTAGATCTTCGCGAGAAACGCCAGACTAAGCAAAGTGCCGAGCTCGCTAATATGCTAGATAGGCGAGGACACAAATGGTTCTCTATCAAATCTAAAAGTGTGCCTTTTATTAGACGCGCCATTTTAAGGTACCGTAGGCTATAATTTTCATTCATCGCGATGTTGTTTGTTTGTAGATTATAGTCACACGACACTTTCGCATATAGGTGACTACTGGACCGATTTATACTGACACCAGCGGGCCAGTTGTTGGTAAAGGGGAAAATAATATGATCACACGTTGACCAATCCGGGATTCGAACCAGCGACCTTTCGGTTACTAGCAAGACGCTCTTACCAACTGAGCTACCCGGCCCCTGCTTCATCGCGATCCGCTCTAGCGAGAGATTTATACTAGCGAGGGACAAGCTTTTGGCAACGCGCGTCTGTTCGGCACCTAAATCACAGGCCTAAAGAAAATGTTTACCTTGAAACGCCATGTTATGAGGTTATCATACCTGCAAGTGCACGCTCCATTGATTTTATGGCTTTTGTTTGTTAAAAAAAATAAGTCTGCATGCACCCGGTACTCTGATAATCACGTTATATGCCCACATTTCTCTCTCTCTCTCTCTCTCTCTCTCTCTCTCTCTCTCTCTCTCTCTCTCTCTCTCTCTCTCTCTCTCTCTCTCTCTCTCTCTCTCCATTCATTCCATTCTTTCTCTCGTATGAGCAAAACTATTTTTTTTGTTATTATTATTATTATTATTATTATTATTATTATTATTATTATTATTATTATTATTATTATTATTATTATTTAATTGTTCTTAAAATAGCGCTTTTCCAGCTCACAAGCTGCTCAAGGCGCTGGCCGATACAGGATCTAAGTCAAGCCGTCCGAGACGCCCACTTGCAGCCGTTGGGCGCATCGTAATAACGCTCCAGACAACTGAGCACAATCCTGGGCAGCCAGGGATGGGGGAGAAGGACCTAGGTGCATGCTGGGTGTGTTCTTGTCACCGGCACTCACCCGTCTAGGACATGAGCGTCCGTTATGATGGAATGTATGCGACACACAGACTAGACCTCGGTTTATACTCTCATCCGAAGGAGTAGGAAACGGTAGTAAAGTGTCTTTCCCAGAACACAACACAATGCCCCGGCCTGTGCTCGAACCCCGGACGTTCAGATCCGCAAGCCAAAGCTCTACCATATTGTTACATTATTAACGTTATTGATTAAGAATTAATTAAGTAATCGATATATTAAATACATGACATTATTATGTTGATCATATGTACCAGAGCACTGCGAGTTAGCTGTGTGGGATGATGGCTAGAGGTGGATGTGATATTTGTGTATTCCTAATATATCTAGTGTTAAACTGTGATCCTGTGCCTGTTGTGATTCCTGGCCTTCTGACGTAATAAAGGTGTATTGTATTGTACTGTAAGGTACAAGGGTAAAAAAAAGGTAAATATAGTCCCATAGCCTTGTGGCCGTAGGGGAGCGTGATGTTGGAGATCACACTTATCTTGGGCCAGCGTAATGAGAGTGATGCCCATCTCTTTCCCTCGCTGCTTTACCTTCCCCACCCTTAACAGAGTAGATACTCAGTCACAGTTGAGTCAACTGGGGGCGTTGTTATTTGTCGCTTCACGGTTTGCGGTCACCCATCCAAGTGCTAACCGCACTGGACGGTGCTTAACTTGCGACACAGTAGCGAGTGCTCCAACCACTGTGCTATCCGACACCCCATTGTACTGTATACAGCCTTCATATTGAGTCTGAACTAACGGATTCATGGTTTGAATTGTTAAACGTATTTTCATTGTTCGTGATTTTTATATTGTGTAAATCCACGTGTTTTGAGATAAATTATCTAGGCTAAGTTTTATGTTGTTACCTTTTATTTTTGTTTGAGACATAGGTATCATTTAATTGTGTGCTTTAACGGCATGAAATTCGTGTTTGATGATTACTCTGTATAACCAAAGGTGTTTAGAACTTTCTAGAGAGCAAGCGTTCTTGTTGTCGCTTTGTACGCCTATGTTGTTGTTGTTGTTTGTAGATTATAGTCACACGACACTTTCGCATATAGGTTGTGTTGTGTTGTTGTTGTTGTTGTTGTTGTTGTTGTTGTTAAATACACATTAAATCTGTTCATGTTGTTGATGGATATTAACAACATTAATTTGATTTCATTTTTTTATAAATGATTTTATGTAATGATGACTTTGTTTATTTGTAAATTTGCCATGGTGTGAATGTTATAACCTTGAGTTGTATTTAATAGTTATTGTTAAAGCCCCACGTAAAAAAAAAAAAAGCGCATCTAGCGCTTACTCTTTTACCCTTGCAAAATAAAATTGTTATCTTATCTTATCTCTCTCTAACACACGCACGCACGCACACACAGATAGCGAGAGATGCACGCATACACAAACTCAGGCATGCGGAAATCAACAAACGCAGAGCACATTTAGGCTAGTTATTCTCAATCAGACTTTAACTTATTTAGGCAACACTTTCTCCCATATACACGTTTGCAATCCGATTCCTTTTGTTTTCATATAAAGAAATTACATATACAATCAATGGACAGTTGCAATACTCGCAAGAATCTATTTGAACTTGCTTCGCTCTTTTTGTATTCATTGCTTTACCGTGTGTGTGTTTGTTTGATTGGTAATTGTGTGTGCGTGTGAGTGTGTGTGTGTGTATTTCTTTTTCTTTTGTCTTTTTTTGGGGGGTAACACTTTATTGTCCCTTTTCATCGGGAAATTGTGGGCCGCCTCTCCTGGGGAAGGCGTAGTCGCAACCTGTGGCGCGCCCAAACCCAACCTACCTAACATTAGTTTAATTTTGAAATTTTGCTGGGGGAGCGAACCGGAGTACCCGGAGAAAACCCCCGAGACGTTGCCCGAGTCGAAAGTAAAAAATATTCGGAGAAACATAACGTCCAGATGCTGGATCGAACACACACCTGTCAGGCAACATTTGTTTCTGGCCTGTGGACAATGCAAGTTAGTCCCGACTTAGCCCAACTTGGCCACAACGCTCGCTCAGTTTTCGTCCCAGTTATGAGTGCACTGAAAATGGGATAGATTGATGGGATGGATTGACTGAAAGAACGGAGATCTGAATTAACATTTGATGGATGTATTTGACGCTCTTGTGTGTTTAGGTGTCAGATTGAGGTGAAACATGGCACGGAGGTTTCATTCAAAGAAAGGTCGATGCACAGTGCCTCATCAAATTGTTGGCTTTCCCTAAAGGGCAGCGGCCACCGTGCTACCAACACTAAAGTAGGCTATCTTCACTGTTCATTGTTCGATTGAGCTAAATTTTGGAAGATATACCCATCTTCCTTTAGGTCCCAGGTTTAGGTCCATACAGATTTACAGTGCTCAACATGGGGTGTAGATGGGTGGACTTTGAGTGTATAATGTCACGTTAGTGTCCAGCGCTTGGTGTATACATCCATAGACACCTTCTGGGTCCATAGAAATACTGGTGTTTCTTTTTTTTTCTTTCTGTTTGCTTTTTACAAGACAAGATGACAAGCCACTCAATTGTATTTCCAAACATTCACACACATAGCGGAACTATACGCATTTTCAAATGTGTGATTTGTTTTTTGGCAGTGTTGTGAATCGACGTTACCGTAACGAAACCAAAGAAAACATGGAATGATAGGTCGCGATCTGCAAGCCAAACATGATCGAAATCGGATTAGTCAATGTTGAGATACAGCGCAAAACATGTTTATGAAAGTAATAGGGAAGCACAATGACCTTCTCCTCTGAACAAGTGAAAATACCAAAGATCTAACATGCTTAGCAGTAGTTATACCAAAGATCTAACATGCTTAGCAGTAGTTATACCAATGCTCTAACATGCTTAACAGTAGATATACCAATGATCTAACATGCTTAGCAGTAGATAAAGTATCCGCAAAGTTTGGGTTTTTTAAAGTTGGAAAAGTGAAGACAGGAAGGGGCCACTTTAGGGAGGGGGGGACCATTTTTGAGTTTGGTGGGGAACAAAAGCAGTTCGTTGGGGACATCCAAGTTGGTCTGCCTGGGCTCCAATGCAAAGTGTCCACCCCCTACCCCTCCCTCCACCGGGAACACATGCAGGTGGGGGTCATAGCGGGGCGTTACCTCTGAACCTCGTCAACAGATTGACTCAAACTGTACATCCGATAGTTTAAGAGGAAGTTTACACTATATGTGTGTGCTTTTCCGCAGTTCACGCCCAAACACTTGAGTTTCAAGGCATTCATTACATTACATTACATTACATGGTTATTGCTTTAGGTCCAGCGGACTCTTCCGAGCCAAATCAGGACCAGAAAAGTGAAAGAGAACTCACCCCTGATCCGCATAAAAGATCTGCCGAAACAACCCCAGTGGTAACACCGAAGGCAATCTACCAACCGGTCACTTTACAATAAAGACATCCCACGCAAGGGACGCTGAGGCTATACTAATTTATCGAACCTCCGTTTACAAAAACAAAATAGAATATAAACATCATTATACAATATCAACAAAACACATGTATATAAAATGTCTACATTGCCAAATAATAACGTCATATGAAGCCCCAGTGACCATTTGGCAGAAAGCGTCCAATATTCCCAAGCTGATCTAACAGACCTCACACACAAAAGAGGAGTTTTGTCCCGGAAGAGTTTTCAATAAAAAAAGGTAGGTGACTGGTCTAGCGAAGAAGAAGATAGTTTAGTAGATTGATAGAAAAAAGTAGGAATGAGAAAGAGCAAAGCAGTATATATATATATTGCAAACTACTTTTTTCAGTGGGGCAACATTTACTGTGAATGAAAGTGTTTAAATAATAATGTTAATAGGATCTCTCGAGGAGGTGTGGTCAACGTGAGAGACTTAACCCTGGTTTCTTCATGACAGTGAGACAGAGCTGCCAACTGCTATTGTTGGTCGGGAGTAACAAAAAGGCAACTTGGGAGTAGCAAAATGGCGTTTGGGAGTAGCATTTCAACAAAATGTTAACCCTGAACAAGGTCATCCGCTTATTTACTTTTGCACTTTAATACAATAACACACACACAGTGACACACCAACCACCCAACTGGCAAAATAGTGTTTGGATGCACACAAGTCATTCAGTCAGACATGGCTTTTCTACAGCATGCATTCCACCATGGCTTATTTTAATGTCCATGTAGCAAATGCTACAAAACACGTGCTGGGCACTGACTTTTGAAGAAGTGATGCACGGATGTGTTTCACTGTATTTCGTTCGGTATTTCTGACAAGCATGACGCATTTTGGACTTGGGCGGTTCATTCGTTGTACTCGCTCCAGCAGGTCGCTTCGACATGTTGAAATGAAAATGGTAAAAATCTGCACACTCTGACACGGTCTTAAACCATGAAGAACTAAGATGGCGGTTAAGCGTTTCCGGTAATTTTGTACTGCGCTTTCCGATTGGCTAACACAGACGCAGTGTGCGTGCGTGCGGCAGATACAAAACGGTCACACGGCGACTTGCTGTTGCTGTGCGAGTTTTAAACAGCCACTTTCTTGTCAAAAAGTGGTACGCTAGACAAAATTTGACCGGGCGTAGCAAATCGAGACCGGGCGTAACAGCGTAGCCAAGTCAACTCTAGCGTTGCAAACTACGCCCAAAGCGTAGCACTTGGCAGACAGGTCACAATTAATTATATAAGATTGTCAAGGTTAGAAACCAGCTGTGCCATACACTAGATAAAGCAAAATGCATGTGCACCCAGCTGAAAAACACCCGCAAAAAACACCAAGATATTTATTTACTCAGGCTAGAGACTTTTGTTGGAAGCTAAGCTGATATTCCTGTGTAGCGTAGTGGTTGGGGCATGCTGTAGAAACACAGACGCTTGTATCTGGACACGCGAGCACCTATGCCTGCGACGCGTCTCCCTTATTATAGATATTATAGATAACCAAAGGAAAACGTTTCACGTTAAGCAGAATCGGCTACCAACGTGGATTACAGGGGCGGATTGTGACACAGCCAACTGGGAGCAGCTTGCGATTGTCTTGCGCTTTGTGGACTCGCCCCAGGTCATACGGGAAGAGTTTCTAGCTTTTGTTCCTTGTGAACGAATCACAGGTGAAGCACTCACAGAAAATATCCTTGGTTGCCTTGAAGAATGGGGTCTACACGTTAAAACATCAGGGGGCAGGGGTATGATGGTGGTTCAAACATAGCTGCCAAATTCAAAGGGGTGCAGGCTAGGATCACTCAGCTGAATGAAAAGGCTATTTACTTTCATTGTGCCGCACTTTGCCTCAATTTGTGCATCGTAAAAGCACGTGTTCTGCAGAGCATCCACAACATGTTCGGGACAATGAAGGAGCTCTCACTCTTTTTTTCATTGTCTCCCAAAAGGCAGCGCTACTTGGAGCAAATCTTGGAAGCTTGTGACATCATCAACAAGCGAAAACTTGTAGACTTATGTCGGACCCGATGGACTGAAACGCACAATGCGTTTGAAACCCTGACTAACCTGTTCACATACGTGTACCGTTGCTTGGGTGACATGGAGTTTAAAAGCGAGGACTGGGACAGTGACACTCTAAGTGCCGAGGACTAAGGGCAGCAACCACAAGCAGTGCTTTGATGGTGTCTTTTGTGGTCACAGGAAACTGTCTCAGATACCTTAAAACTATCTCAGTGAACATGCAGAAGAAAACACGGGAAATCGTCAAAGCATATGCTGTTATTGAAGGGACAGCCAGTGCTCTTGCTGATCTTCGAGGCAACCTGGATGACGTCTTTACAACTTGGTTCACTCAGGCAGTGGAGCTTGCAGAAAATGTCCATGTGACAATGCCGAGGACAGCATGTGGACAGGCACTCAGACAAAATCAGCCAGCAGACACACCAGAACAGTACTTCAGACGCAGCATAGCAGCGCCTCTCTTGGACCACCTACTGTCCGAATTCAGCAGTCGCTTAAAAAAATACTGAGCTAGTCCAAGATGGACTACTGCTCGTCGCAGACCAAGCTGCTGGTGTTGAGAATGCATGCAAGGTTCCTGAGGGCATTACATGTCTGGCAGACATGTGGACATCTGACGTGCCAGATCGTCTAGAAGTTCCAGCAGAGCTCCACCGCTGGTGCGTCAAGTGGAAAGGACAGACATCACAACCACGCCCTTCAACAGTTGCTGCCTCTCTACTGCACTGCAACATAAACTTCTTCCCTAACCTTCATGTCATACATCGACTGCTTGCAACGCTTCCCTTCACCACTGCTGAGTGTGAGAGGTCGATCAGTGGGCTCAAACTCCTAAAAACCAGCCTGAGGTCAAACCATGACAAAAGAGCGCTTGAATGGTCTGGCACTGATGAGACTCCACAGGAAACTTGAAGTGGAAGCAATGGCCATAGTAGACGCATTTGCAAGGAAATTTAAGACCCGAATGGCGACAGAGATACCTCGTCACCTCTTGCAGCTTGACTGCTGATTAACTGGAAACCGGTAGGATAATCATTTTCATGTACTCAGTAGTCAACGGGTCAACAGTTTTTCTTTGACTCCTGTCAATACGGTGCATTACTAATCTCCTTTAGTTATTTAAAGTGACCTGGAAACAACCCCCCCCCCCCCCTTATCAAGTCCCTAATCCGCCCCTGGATGGGAATGGTTAGTACCTGGACGACACAACGAATAAAGCAATACACCATTAATCCCGGGTCCGAGATCTTGTCAACGACGAAACCGCTTTAAGCAATGTTATGAGCCTACAAACAACGTGGTTTGTATTATGTAGGCCAGGAATAGGTTAGACACCATTTAGTTTACTTCCTCGTAATGTTATTGAAAGAGCACGCCGCCCTATTGTAAACACTTTTGCGCCCTACTCCACTGAAAGTGTACGGGAGCACCTGTAGGCTAAATTGCATGGCTAAGCATTGAACCATCGTACTATATTGAACGAAAAAGCAAAAGGAAGGTTGTTTCGCAGGATTAGTCTGTTCTAAGCTTTACAATGTTGGAAATAGTTATCAGGGCCGGACCCAGGAAGGGGGGGGGTTACCTGGGTTCCGGACCCCCCCCCCCCCCTCCAAATGTTAAAAACAAATTTGATTTTTTTATGCAAAGAGTTATATTTTTTTAATTGTTTTTAAACATTGCAGTTTTTAGTTACTTTTGGTCCAAGGTACAAAGAGTTATTTATAGAAAATTAACGGAAATCCATTTCAAGGGATCCGTTGAAACGTCCAAAGCGTTTTCCCGTTGAAACGACCAAGTAACCCAACCCCTAAGCCTAAATTAGTAAATGCAGCCATATTTTCTTGTTCTGGCCGCAAGCCTCTTCCAGCACCTTCACCTTGATACTGCCCTAATCCCCCCAAAACGACTTTTTAGAAATATTAATTAAGATGCTAAGTTGATAATTATGAACACAGCGTTCGTTGCCTGGTTTGGTGAAGTCAGCAAAATGGCAAATGCTTTGACAACTGATGTTATTGTTCCTCGTCAAGCATCCCGACAGACTCTCCGTGACAACCAACCTGCGGCCACTCCAGAAGAATATTTCAAGATTAGCATTGCCATTCCTTTCTTGGAACACCTGACAACCGAATTAGACTCGAGGTTCAAAAATGCTGACCTAGCAGTTGATGGTCTCTGTCTGGTGTCAAGCACTTTAATAGACAACCAGGATGGTTTCATGCAGGTTCCAGAAGGGTTGAAGACACTGGCAATGTTGTGGGAGTCTGACCTACCAGACAACGCTACCCTTGATGAAGAATACCAACGGTGGGTTTGCAAATGGCGAAGTGCTGCTGAGAATGCGATAGCTATCATCTCATCCACGGCATCAGAAGCACTGAAACATTGTGACAGGGATTTTTATCCCCACCTGTTCATCATGCTAAAGAACCTTTGCACCCTGCCTGTCACTACTGCCGAGTGTGAGCGTTCAAACAGTCAGTTGCGCAACCTGAAAAACTACCTGCACTCTACAATGGTGCAACAGAGACTCAATGGAATTGCTTTACTGAAAGTGTACAGGGATGTTGATATTGACTTCAAAGAGGCAGTGAACTGTTTTGCCAGAAGATACAATTCACAAATCGTACTAATGCCAAGGAACCTATTGCAGCAAGACTGAAATTGAAAGCAGGGCGGTGATGTTCATAAACTACAAGGTAAAGCTTTATACCGTTAACGATTAACAAAAAATAGTGAATAATAATAATAGTATACAAAATATCTCTGCTGATAAATAAATGTTTGTGTGTGTGAGTGTGTGTTGTTTTTTTAAGGGAGGGGCAGAGGATAATTTTTGTACCCCAGAGTTTGTCAGTTCAATTGTTCAAAAAGCTTAAAGTCCCAGACCATAACAAATGGCTTTTTCAAGATTCAGATTGCACCAGATTGCACCATTTTGCATCCTTGAAAAAAAAAAACATTTTAGGGGGGCATGCCCCCGGACCACCCAAGAAGGCTCGGCGCTTCGCGCCTTCGCTGAATCTGTAACCCACCCCTCGACTTTTCCCAGGTCCGGCCCTGGTTATTCATTGCTCACAGGGTCCAGCGGACAGTCCGACTGCAAAGCGACGTACCAGGACCACACACTCAAGACCACAATTTCGCTGAAACCCTGATCCGCATAAAAGATCTGCCGAAACAAACCTAGTGATAACACTAAAGGCACTCCACCAGCCGGTCATTTGACAACAAAGACATCCCACGCAGGGGACGCCGAGGCTATACCCTAATTTATCGAGCCCCCGTTTACAAAAACAAAATAGAATACACACATCATTATAAAATATCAACAAATACATATAAAGACAGGTGACTAGTCTAGCGAAGAAGAAGATAGTATAGTAGGTTGATAGAACAGATCAGGAATGAGAAAGAACAAAGGAGAAAGATAGCGACAGTGGGAATTTAAAGCACTAAATTTCCAGAAAGTGGGGATACTATTTATACTGAAACCCCCGGCACCACCACGGGGGGTGTTGGCAATATAAAATGACTCTAAACAGGACAGAACCGGAGATAACCAAGCCTGCTGCTAGACTGAGGGAATTCACAAAAAACCATGGGAATTGGGATGGGTTGGGGAGAGGAGGGGGGTAAGGGGAGATGGGGGTAATAAAATATTGCATTTGTCTGTAATTGCTAGAACCCTTATCTGTAAAAACTACACGCTTTGTTAACTCACATTTGTCTGTATCTGTTGCACTGGGCAAAATTAAAGCTCCAATGGAAACGATAGATAGGTACATCAACATCAAAACAGTTCACAATCGACCAGCGACATTCAGCTACGGCGTACAGAGTCGTTTCTATTTCTAATTTTACCTCTTAAAACTAAAATTACACACAGTTCTTCGTGGTTGGGGAAAAAAAACTCTCTTTCTTTGGCTGTTGCGTAATCCATCCCTTGGTTGTGTAACAAACAGCGGAGTGCAACAGCCCCGCTTGAAACAGCGCTAAAATATCAACAGGCTCTAAAAGGCTATTCTGTATAAATGCAAGTATTGAAGCGTGCAAGACCAAGGCAAAGGGGAAGTACTCTAGTCAATGCCCGTAATGTATTCAGGGTGTTCTTCTTTTCTTATGTTGACCTGGAGGCTAATGTTTTTTTTTTTTGTTTGTTTTTTTTTTTTAGTGCACGTTCTTAATATTTTGGGGGTATCATTCTTATACAACGCTTATTCAATTTAAGACCTGCTCAAGGTTCAAAGTTCTTTGGGATGAGAGTATAAACCGAGGTCTAGTCTGTGCAAGCACGCATTCCATCGCATGAACTTTGAAGATCCTGACACTCATGTCCTAGACGGGTGAGTACCGGTTACACAAGTTCACCCCGCACGCACTAGGTCCCTTCTCCCGATCCCCGGTTGCCCAGGATTGCGCTGAGTCGTCTAGGCGTTAGATTATGCGCCCAAAGGCTGCAAGCGGGCGCCTCGGGCGGCTTGAGTTATGGGCCAGCGCCTTGAGCGGCTCTCAAACTGGAAAAGCGCTATATAAAAGTGATTAACACAGGATGTAACTCAAGCTGCCCTGGCGCCCACTTGTTGATTACGGCGCCCTAGACCACTAAGCACAATCTTGGGCTACCGTGGATGGAGAAGGAAAACCTAATGCGGGCATACAGAGACTAGACCTCGGTTTATGCTCTCTTTCCTGTTTAGACATTCCCCACATCTGCTGGTGATTGTCTGGTTCGAATCTATCCGAAAGGAGGAGAAGAATGTTATCTCTCGGGAGTCGAATTTCAGTATCGACGTTATAGACGTTGTTATTGTTAAACTGGACGGAAGATAGAAAGATATATAGATATATAGATAGATAGATAGATAAATCCTATCCTATCCCGTAACTCTAAGGTCGTTGGGGCACCACAGATGATCGTTTAACCAGCGTACTCCATCTTTCTCTGTCCTCAGGAACCCTGATGGTTTCGCTCAGTGTCAAACCAGTCCATTCTCGAATGTTGTCCTCCCATCTCTTTTTTGGTCTCCATCTTCTTCTACCTCCTTGCACTGTTCCTTGCAGGATGGCCTTTGCAAGGTCTGATGATCTGGTGACTTGGACATCATACCATCGGAATTACCGTTTCTTCACCACTGTGAGCAGGTCATCGTGTTGTCCAATGGCTTGTGTGATGGTCTGTCGGACTTCGTTGGTGATGAGCTGGGTATAGAAAATGCCCAGAAGTCTTCTGTAGCACCTCATCTCCATGCTTTGTATTCTTCGTTGTAGATCTGTGTCATTAATTGGCTAGTTTTAACTCTGCCCAGTGACTATTTAGCCATGTGTAGTACTTGTAACTTTAGAAGTTAGACTATAACACAGCAGCAATTAAATTACACAGCAGACCACACACCGCGAGCCCGACCCACGCTAGCGCAGTGAGTCAGCACTTGAGCTTCGAATCGGACCGTTTTAACCAATCAGAGCAGGCTCAGTGGGTAGAGCAGTTCTGACTGCGTCAGATCTTAGCGCAGTTTGAATCAGTCGTGTGTGAGACGAGGTAGAGTCAACATCTCCACAGCTAGAGAAATCTCTACACTCATAGACCAGGAAGCAGGACTTTGAAATCTTAGAATTCTCTCAAGTCATCACGGGCCTGAACTTGTCAAACAGGTAAATGAACACCCTTCTGTTTCATCGTGATATATTTGTCTTATTGTTGAAATTATGTTTGTGGAATTTGCTATGCATAAATGTGAATTATTACTCCGAATTTGCCGTACCACGTGGAAGAGCCGAGCACGTGGTGAAACACGACCGGTTGCACCGCCATGTTGTATCCCGTACGGAACCACTGTTGTTTAACTTATATGTATGTTTGCAGACCAGTGGCTGTACCACTGAATGTTTATATTATTATTAATTCTGTATGTGTATAGTTAGACACGATTGATATTTATGTAGGTATAGGAATTTAGAGTGAGATTCCAGCGGAACCCGGAAGTAGCAGAATGTTCGTCGCTTATGTATAGAGATGTGGAGCTATCACTGAGGGCTACAGGGTTGTGCAGAATTTCGTCTCTTATATTACAGACGAGCAGGCGAGCTATCCTGTGCGCACCACTCCACAGAAACGACTAGTTGGCGGAGTATCCTCTACCGCACAAGACGGAAAGAGCTACCCGGAAAACTCCCTGTCAGACCCCACAGCGTGGCAAGGGAACCCAACTACACAACGACACAGGTGGACCAGAAGCTACCTCACAGAAGGACTTCGAACCCCCACTCATGAGTTAAGTGCATAACACGAAGGTGCACTTAAACTGATCATAACAGGACCACAGTAGTCCAACTCTTCAGAAACTGTAAAACGGACCACAGTAGTCCAAATCTACATGAAATATTATAGCAAGTGCCCGAGGAAGATATAACAGCTGCCTAGACTATCAGCGATCGAACTATTAGCATTGAAAGAGACTTTTTAAGTTAGATTAGTACTTAGAGAATCTTGTATAGAGTAGACGAAATAAATGTGTGATTTTAACTGTTATCAAGTGGCTGGACTACATATGATTCATAGCCGTGTGAAAGCTAGTGTGACAGTAATCTTTTACCATTTTTCTATCTATTTCTGTACCCCAATCTTGACACAGAACGAGCTAAACAAATAAATTTATTAAAGTAATTCATAGGGTGACTTACTAGCAGTTCCCACCGAATAAACGTGAGGGTCCATAATTCCATTGTGCAGAGCCCATAAACCCCACGTGACAATCTGCTGTGAGGGTCCATGTTTCGCAAGCATATAGGACGATGGAGAAGGCAAGGGAGCACAGCAGCCTTACCTTGGAATGTGGACTGACGGTCTTGTCTTTCCAAATGAGCTTCAACCTTGCCTTGTTTGTGCGATCCTGGATAGGACTTCCTGTCGGGACCCATTGTAGCTCCTAAATATTTGAAGCTATGCACTGTGTTGAGGCGTTGGCCTTGGACTTTGATGTCCGTGTTCATGCCATTGGTGTTTTAGTCATCATTTTGTTCCTCTCTGCACTTATTTCCATTCCAAAGGTTCTGGAGGTGATGTCAAGCCTCTGTACCAGCTGTTTAAGTTCTTGTTCCTCTCCAGCCAATCCATCAATGGCATCCGCAAAACGAAGGTTGGAGATTGCTCTACTCCCTATGCTGACTGTGCCTTCGTGATCTGCCAGGGCATCTGATATGATGCGCTCTAGGAAGATGTTGAAGAGTGTTGGACAGAATTGGAATCCTTGATGCACACCGATTGTTGATCAGTACCAGTTTCCGATGGCGCTGTTATGGAGGATTGCACTGGTAGCTTTGTCATACAGGCTTTTGATTACTTCCATAATTTTAGTGCTGATGTTGTACACTCTCATGGCTGCCCACAGAGCTGCATGCCAGACTTATAATAATAATAATAACAGGCAATTTATACAGCGCTTTCCAAAATCACAAAGCGCTTTACACAAACAAATGTAAACACAACATGCGTACATTGGTCAATAACACGCAACCACATATACATCTCAACACCAAAAATAACTAACAACACTCACTCATGGCGCCTAAGAAAAGGCCTCTCTAAAAAGATGCGTCGTCAAGTTCGTTTTAAAAGACGCTAGTGAAGGACTGTGACGGACGGACCGAGGTAGCGAGTTCCAGGTCTGAACGAAGAAGAAACTGAAAGCTCTACCACCGTATCTCACCCTGTGGTATTCTGGTACACGGAACATCGTTTCATCTGCAGATGAGCGGAGAGACCGAGAAGGAACATAGACAGTCAAAAGTTCGGAAAGATAGCTAGGAGCAGTTCCAGAGATGATGTGGTAGCAGAGACATGAGGTTTTATATTTAATTCGTTGTTCAATTGGGAGCCAGTGTAGCTCTTGAAAGAGAGGCGTGCAATGCTGTGATTTCCGTGCTTTGAAGATGAGTTTAGCTGCAGAGTTTTGGACTTGCTGAAGAGGTCTAAGGACTTTCTGTGTGCAACCTACAAGGAGTGAATTACAATAATCCAATCTAGACAGAATGCATGCGCTAACTAGTGTTTTTGTTGCTTCTTGTGTGAGATACTGTCGAATGGAGCTTATGCGTCTAAGTTCAATGTATGCAATCTGACAAGTTTTTGCAATGTGTTGCTGCATGGAGAGATCCTGATCGAGAAAAAACCCAAGATCGCGAACAGTGTCAGAAAAAGAAATAGAAGTAGTTTCAACAGTGATAGTTGAGGGAAGAGAAGAGGGGTCTGCAGATGACGAGAAACACGGAGGGCCTCAGTTTTGTTATCATTTAGCTTGAGACGGTTGTTTGACATCCAAGATTTTACCTCAGTAACACAATCTTGAAGGGTCTGAACTAAATGATTGTAGTTAGAAGGAGAGTCAGAGTGATTAAGTTGGGTGTCATCAGCATACATTTCGTGGCGGACAGAATGTGAGTTAATGAGACGTGAGAGAGGAGAGGTGTACAGAATGAACAGAATAGGGCCAAGCACAGAGCCTTGAGGAACGCCAAAATCAAGCGGTTGTGCGGTAGATTTAATACCGTTTACGAGAACAGCTTGTTTTCTTTCTGAGAGATAAGACCGAAACCAGTTAAGAGCACTGGTTTGGATTCCAAAATCGTTATTGAGACGTGATAACAGAATTTCATGCTCGATAGTATCAAAAGCGGCCGAAAGATCCAAGAGAAGAAGAACTGAAATTTTGTCTTTGTCTAAAGAAATCAGAAGATCATTTAGAACGCGAAGAAGAACTTGGTCAAACGTCTTTATGAAGTCTACGAACACATGATATAGATGTTGTTGGTGCTGTAGGTATTTCTTGCTGATTATTCTGAGGTTGAAAATCTGTCCAGTGGTACTTCGGCTTGCCCTGAATTTTGCTTGTTCTTCAGCTATGATTTGTTCAGCTTGGGGTTTCAACCTATTGAGTATTATTTTCAGGAGGACTTTGCTGGGATGGCTGATGAGGCTGATCGTGCGGTAATTTTCACATTCCTGAAGGTTACCTTTTTTGGGAAGAGTGATGACAAGCGACTGGGGTCCATGGTGTAGGCCACTCCCCACTCTGCCCAGATCTTGTTACATATAATGGTGAGGGCGTCAATCATCGCTTCTCCTCCTGCTTGAAGCAGTTCCGCGGGTATGTTGTCCATTCCAGCTGACTTCCCCTTCTTCAGCGATTGCACTGCTGCCTCAACTTCTTCTCGAAGAATTGGGAGGATTTCTGCTTCTTCTTCTCTGTAATTTGTCCAGGTCAAACTTCAGTCTAGTGCACTTTGCTGTGTTTATTCTCTTCAAGTGGAGCCGGAAGGACATCATCACGAGATCGTGATCACTTCCGACGTATGTTCCTGGAAAAGTGCGTGTCCTGCCAATGTTAATGCTTGATCTGAAGCGTTTAGTGACCATGAAGTAGACAATCTGGTTGTGATGGTCCCCGCCGGGACTGTGCCATGTCCATCGTCTGGATTTTTTGTGGAGACCAAGCATGTTTGCCAGTTCCAGATTGTTGTATCTGGCAAACTCCAAGAGTCTCAGACCCCTGTCATTTGTCATTTGTCTCGTTGTTGCAGTGGGAGTTGTCATAATAACGAAACATGAATTTGCAAGTCAGGCTCGCCAAATTGTCATAAACTTCCTGTGCGTGTTATAAAATAATTACCTTTATTCTCAGAAGATTCTTTAAAACTTTATATTAGTTTATAAACAGTTTTTAACGTTCCAATTTCACGTATACACGCCTTCATCAAAAGGCTTTTCTTATACAATTGCACAAGTTGAGACAGAGAGATAAACTTGAAACACTGAAGACGTAAATTACACAACAGTTGGAACACAACACCAGTTTACGTTTTGTTAATTTTATGGTTCTCTTCTTTCTAAAGCCTAAGTCTGACGACGAACGTTTTGACTGCAATCATAATGACATTACATGTTTTCGAATCATGATGTGACACTTTGAGTCGTCAGTAGTCACACTAAAACGTTTGATTTTGGTAAACATGCGCACAGCCACTGCGCATTCCGCATAAACAAAAGCACAAGAGATGTTACCCTTACTGCGCCCAAAGTCAAAATGTGAGAAAAGCAGTGACGATGAATGTTTACATTAACATAGCAATTCATTTGCTAAGTTCAGCGAAAAAGACAATATCCCATAAACATTCATGTGACTGTATCATCTATATTACTTCACAGGTATTTTTCACACTCAACGTTTCTAGCGGGCCGGTCGTGGCCTTGACATTTTCTAGCAAGATTACGTGATCAACGTAGCGCGTTTCATTGGTTCCCATGCTAAATGACTCGCAATCAGTTCGTCGGAATTAGAGCATGTTCTAAACGTGGAAAATCATCGCAAATCACGCTGCGAACAGATCTGACTGAGATGACTGGGTGATAGTCTCACGAAATTAGTGACTCAAGTCATTATATTCCTTAAGCCTAGGTCTGACGAACGTTTTGATTGCAACAAGTAAATCATAAAATATAAATATTCAAATTACCGTGTCTGTCATGAACAGAATCCAGAATCACCACAGTGAAAAACAGAAGTAGACTACACAGTAATACTATATGTTCAAGTCACACAAAATAAGCATTCACCCTTTTTTCACAGTCTATTTTTAATTACTCTAATACTCTATCCTAGTCCTATTTCATCCAATCATAGACACTCTCAGATGCATACGAGAACAGCCTTCTGTTAATGGTTAGATTCGAGTCCCCGGACACTGGTGCGTACAGGGGACGAGCCTTCTGTTTCGAATCGAATCGAATATTGAGGTTTAACGTCTACACCCACCATTGGCGATATGGCAGACGGGGATAACCATCCCAGGGAAAGAGGAGTAGGGACCTGAATCAACACTGAACCACCAGAGCAACCATACTGCTAAAATGGACAGTGAAAATGGCCACATTTTATATCGCCCACCACGGGATTCGAACCTGGGTCATTGGTGTGCCAGGCGAACGCTCTACCACTTGAGCTACGGCGGTGGGTGCCTCCTGTTCTCCAATTTAATTTGGTGATGAGACTCGATCGGCTATATAAAGACTCTTTTGGAGCCTTCTGTAACATTCCCGTCCCCTAACACCAGAGCGTATGGGGGCCAGCCTTCTGTAACTAAAGTAACTGTAGATTATAGTCACACGACACCGAAGCGTATAGGCGACTACTGGTCACATTATTCTGACACCAGCGAACCAGTTGAAGGTAAGGGGAAAATAATAGGGTCACACATTGGCCAATCCGGGATTCGAACCAGGTACCTTTCGGTTACTAGTAAGACGCTCTACCAATTGAGCTACCCGGCCCCACAATGTTTCGTTTCGTTTCGTGGTTAGATTAACGTCCCCGGACACAGTGCGTATAGGGGACAATATACCCACAATGTTCTCCAAAAGAGTCTTCTTTTTTTTTTTTTTTTTTTTTTAAAATTGTAAAATTAACGTCCCTGGACACATTAAGCGTATAGTTAGTTAGTTAAATAGATTAACGTCCCCGGACACATAAGCGTATAGGGGACGATATATTTTAGGGGACGATGAGTCTTTATATAGCCGAGTCTCATCACCAAAATAATAATGAACTAGGAAATATAGTACCAATTAACGCAAAGCGAATACATATGCCACGTGCCTATGTCAACAGCGGTCGCTCGCGTACTAGTACTATAAACACGTGACCTATACACAAAGGTAAATAGTTGCCAATTCACTTCGTGACACGAGTACACGCGCACAGAAGAAACGAGAACAAATCCCCACACGGCCATTGCCTACAGTTGTTGAAGATCTGAAAGTCGCTCCAGCAGATCTAATAGAGTTACAAAAGCAAAACAGCACTCTGAAATCAAATTTTGCTGAAAGTCAAAGAAAGTTTTTTTTTTTTTATTTAATCCAACAGAATGCTGCAATTCAATTCTTTGTTGAAGATGATGTATTGTACCGAGAACATACAAAGGTTCTCTGTAACGCAACAAATTCTGGTACCTGTTACTCTTAGACCATCGGTGCTTGCTACAGCACATGATTTTCTTTTATCCTGTCATTGCAGAACACGACGCAGGCTTTGGCGTGTGTTTCAACATTTCTTTTGGCCCCGAGTTGGGCGCGATGTTAGAAACTAAGTCAACACATGTGATGCATGTCAGAAAACAGCACCACGAGGAAAACACGCCCTGTTCATTTGTGTCCACCAACGGTCATAGAGGAACCATTCAAAGGTGTTGCCATTGACATTGTAGGTGTCACGTGGGGTTTATGGGCTCTGCACAATGGAATTATGGACCCTCACGTTTATTCGGTGGGAACTGCTAGTAGGTCACCCTATGAATTACTTTAATAAATTTATTTGTTTAGCTCGTTCTGTGTTAAGGTTGGGGTACAGAAATAGATAGAAAAATTGTAAAAGATTACTGTCACACTAGCTTTCACACGGCTATGAATCATATGTAGTCCAGCCACTTGATAACAGTTAAAATCACACATTTATTTCTTCTACTCTATACAAGATTCTCTAAGTACTACTCTAACTTTAAAAAGTCTCAGTCACTGCTAATAGTTCGATCGCTGATAGTCTAGGCAGCTGTTTTTCTTCCTCGGGCACTTGCTATAATGTTTATGTAGATTTGGACTACTGTGGTCCGTTTTACAGTTTCTGAAGAGTTGGACTACTGTGGTCCTGTTATGATCAGTTTAAGTGCACCTTCGCCTTATGCACTTAACTCATGTGTGGGGTGTTCGAAGTCCTTCTGTGAGGTAGCTTCTGGTCCACCTGTGTAGTTGGGTTCCCTTGCCACGCTGTGGGGTCTGACAGGGTGTTTCTTCGGGTAGCTCCTTCCGTCTTGTGCGGTAGAGTCTCCTCGACCAACTAGTCGTTTCTGTGGAGTGGGGCACACAGGATAGCTCGGGATAGCTCGGGATAGCTCGCCTGCTCGTCTGTAATATAAGAGACGAAATTCTGCACAACCCTGAATAATCGGTTTGTGCAGAGCGTCTCACTGAAAGCCAAGTAGCCCTCAGTGATAGCTCCACATCTCTATACATAAGCGACGAACATTCTGCTACTTCCGGGTTCCACTGGAATCTCACTCTAAATTCCTATACATACATAAATATCAATCGTGTCTAACTATACACATACAGAATTAATAATAATATAAACATTCAGTGGTACAGCCACTGGTCTGCAAACATACATATAAGTTAAACAACAGTGGTTCCGTACGGGATACAACATGGCGGCGCAACCGGTCGTGTTTCGCCTCGTGGTCGGCTCTTCCACGTGGTCCCGCAAATTCGGATTAACAATTCACATTTATGCATAGCAAATTCCACAAACATAATTTCAACAATAATATAAATATATCACGATGAAACAGAAGGGTGTTCATTTACCTGTTTGACAAGTTCAGGCCCGTTGTGACTTGAGAGAATTCTAAGATTCCTAAGTCCTGCTTCCTGGTCTATGAGTGAAGAGCTTTCTCTAGCTGTGGAGATGTTGACTCTACCTCGTCTCACACACGACTGATTCAAACTGTCTTAGGTTTTGACACATTCAAAACTGCTCTACCCACTGAGCCTGCTCTGATTGGTTAAAACGGTCCGATTCAAAGCTCAAGTGCTGACTCACTGCGATGTGGGTGGCTCGCTCGCTGTGTGTGGTCTGCTGTGTAATTTAATTGCTGCTGTGTAATAGTCTAACTTCTCTACTGTTACAAAGACTACACACGGCTAAATAGTCGATAGGCAGAGTTAACACTAGCCAGTTCGTGACAGTAGGTCCGTTTAATCCACCATCGGAAGCAGGACACCGATACAGTCTGACAATCATTGATATTGCAGTAAGATTATCCAGAAGCTATTCCTCTCAAACAAATTGATTCAGTTTCAGTCGCTGAAGCACCACTTGTGGTTTTCTCCCGTGTAGGGCTCCCTTCTGAGATTCTTTGTGATCAAGGCGCACAATTTAATTGTTTTGATGAAAGAATTTTATCGTATATGTTTTCTACTGATGCAGTGCGAACAATATCATACCATCCGCAGTCAAACGGTTGCATTCAATGTTTTTTTGGTGCCGGGGGTTTCAGTATAAATAGTATCCCCACTTTCTGGAAATTTAGTGCTTTAAATTCCCACTGTCGCTGTCTTTCTCATTTGCTCTTTCTCATTCCTGCTCTGTTCTATCAGTCTGCTATACTATCTTCTTCTTCGCTAGACCAGTCACCTATCTTTTTTCGTGAAAACTCTTCCGGGACAAGATTCCTTATTTGTGTATGAGGTCTGCTGGATCAGCTTGGGAATATTGGACGCTTTCTGCCAGGTGGTCACAAGGGCTTCCTATGATGTTATTATTTAGCAATGTAGGCATTTTATATGTATGTGTTTTGTTGATATTTTATAATGATGTTTGTATTCTATTTTGTTTTTGTAAACGGTGGTTCGATAAATTAGAGTACAGCCTCAGCGTCCCCTGCGTGGGATGTCTTTATTGTAAAGTGACTGGCTGGTGGAGAGCTTTCAGTTTTACCACTAGGGTTGTTTCAACAGATCTTTTATGCGGATTAGGGGTTGTCCGGTCCTGATTTGGCTCGGAAGAGTCCGCTGGACCTAAAGCAATAATCTTGTAATGTAATGTAATGTAATGTAATTCAATGTTTTCATGGAACGTTAAAACCCACGCTCAAGAAAACGTTTACAGAAGAACCAAAACTTTGGCACCGATCCATACCGGCATTACTGTTTGCATGTGGTGAATTGCCAAATCCTATCCTATCCGGTAACTCAAAGGTCGTTGGGGCACCACTAGGATGATCGTTTAACCAGCGTACTCCATCGTTCTCTGTTCTCAGCTACCCTCATGGCTTCGTTCAGTGTCAAACCAGTCCATTCTCGAATGTTGTCCTCCCACAGCTTTGTAAGTCTCCCTCTTCCTCTGCCTCCTTGCACCGTGCCTTGCAGGATGGTTTTTGCAAGGCCTGATGCTCTGGTGACGTGGCCATACCATCGGAGTTTTCCAACTGAGAGTACACACTTTTCTCCATTTGAACTTCTGTTATGTCGTACACCACGTGGACCAGTTTCATTTCTAGCTGAAGAATGGACAGAACAAAACAAAACCGATTCAGATGCTAAGCCTTTGTACGAATACATTTTTCAGTTCAAGAATCGCATTTAAAATACAATGTCTATTTGCAAAAGAAAACATCGAACATGCTGTTGAAAAGAACATTCACTCAAAACAACGCACATTTGATAGCTAGTTAGCTATTCATTGCTTACAGGATCCAGCGGACTGCAAAGAGCCGAATCAGGCCCACAAAATCAAGACCACAACTTGGTTGAAAGAGGACTCACTCCTGATCCGTATCAAAGATCCGCCGAAACAACCCTAGTGGTAACACTGAAGGCACTCCACCAGCCAGTCACTTTACAATAAAGGCATCTGTATGAGGTCTGTGGGGTTAGCCTGGGAATATTGGTCACTAAAGCTTCTATGATATTATTATTTAGCTATGTAGGCATTTTATATGTATGTGTTTTATTGATATTTTATAATGATATTTATATTCCATTTTGTTTTTGTAAACGCACATTTGATGTAGGATCTGAAGTTTTGATGTTACTGCCATCTACCTCAAACAAGCTGTTGGTAGAATGGAAAAGCCCATATTAAGTAGTCGAATGCAAATATCCAGACTATCGAATCAAAATGCATGGTTGTGAAAAACTCAAACATGCTGAAAGAATACAATTGCCGACAAACTCATGTTGGATCAATATGTACACGATGGTATAACATGGCCGAGTCAAAGCAAACTATTGTTGATGAACAACAAGATGAAAACAAGCATGTTGACAATAAAACACCGGTTCTTGCACAAAGAATCTATTGGTCAGATAGTACACTCAGTGAAAATGACATGATGTTCAGCAATCAAGTTGCTATCAGTATTACTGACGACACTGTTACAGACGGGATTGTGTTACCTACATTTAAATTGTCCCCAAAGCAAGACACCATTGATGATATCAAATACGATTAACAGTTAACAGACAGGCAAAAACGAGAACCATCCGTGAAATGTCAACCTTTTGCTAAACGTTTGTCATCTGCATCCGGGTTGTTTTCAGACAAATCATGCATGATGTTCAATTGACAACCAGTTAAAGAAATATCGTATGATCTTCCGTTTGCGTCAAAACAAATAGTAGAAGCAGAAGTCAAATCAATGCTGAAAGCAGGAATTATTGAACAATCTGTTTCACCTTATTCTGCTCCCGCACACGCCTTACTGTGATGGTCAACGATGATCAACGGTGAACATGGATGGATGAGGCGTTCAAAGCTGTGGCAGAGTGTTGAAGCTGGTCTCTTTGTGGACCGTCTGTTGTAGATCCTCATACAAGCGATAATACGTGTTTAATTCAGACATGAAAGTTCTAAATATTAGAGTGGGCCAACGAGTAGTAGTCATGTACGTCCTCCGTAGACTGGTATCTCTCCAAAGCGCTGTAGGCATCTCTCTGGCACTGACCGTACTCCCCTCCCTGGCTATCATAACAGGATGGATCCAGTCTGCCTAGATCATCAGCTACCGCGTCCTCGGGAATTGTCGCATAAACCTGACTTTCATCGACTGCAGTTTCGTTCGGTCGATTCCCGTCGGGTCTAATATTTCCGTGTCCAAGTTGGCCGCCTTCGGCGTGTACAGCGCTGGCGTAGTCACGACCGTTTGCAGCTCTCTGTCCAAGGCTTCCC
This sequence comes from Oncomelania hupensis, assembly GCA_036898135.1. Classification (NCBI taxonomy): domain Eukaryota; kingdom Metazoa; phylum Mollusca; class Gastropoda; order Littorinimorpha; family Pomatiopsidae; genus Oncomelania; species Oncomelania hupensis. Next base: position 2,089,670 of record CM072519.1, on the reverse strand, counting down.
GGTTGAAACCTGTCCTGCAGCTTGTGACCGTTTTCGTACAAAGGTCCAGTATTTACGAATCCTCTTTTGCCGGCGCCTCGCGTACCTTGACCACCCGTCTTTGTGTTGTAATATTGACTGCCCGCCTCGTTGTAGTAGCCATCTTGTCTGTCGAGTGTGGAGGAGCGATCGCACGTGCTGATGATGTCATAGGGGTTAGAAAGCCGCCTGTTGCCAGTCGGTTGTTCCTCGTCTCTAGCACCAAGGGGTATTGGGGTCTTAGCTTTGATTTCATTTCGGCTTCCACGCTCTTGTTGGAGGTCGTTGGTTGTGTTGTGGGCTGTGCTAAGAATGGGCAGTTCAGGGGCGCTGGGTTTTGGCAATGAACGTTCAGCGTTAACATCAGACTTGCTGACAGCAGTCTTGACCATGTTTTGGTTCGCAATCCTCTCCACAATGCTGGAATCCCTCATGGTCTTCGAGCTGTCAGACTTCCACCACCATAGTCCTCGTCGTCGACAAAGGATGAAAACGACGACAGCGACCATGGCCACTGCGACGATCGCACTGGCCACACCAGCGATCATTCCGACAGGTATTTTACTGCTGTCGTCAGTTTCAGTTGAAGCAGCTTCGGAGCCAGGTGGAGAAGATGAATATGACGTCGATGGTGTCACGGGAAGCGGCGTCAAACCCGCCGTTGGTGAAGGTGGAACGAAAGATACGGAAGTTCTTGTTGGTGACGTAGTATGTGACGTCATCGCAGCTACGTCATCAGTGGATCGGGTAGTTTGCCTGGAGGTTATAGTGGAAGACAGGAGAGATGAAGTTAACGAACTCTGTGTAATGGCTGTTTGTGGGTTTGATGTGGAAGCAGGTGGAGTTTTAGTAGTACTACTAGTGATAGTAGTAGTAGGAAGAGTAGTAGTAGGAGTAGTAGTAGTAGTAGGAGGAGGAGGAGTAGAAGTAGTAGGAATAGTAGTAGCAGTAGTAATAGTAGTAGTAAGAGGAGTAGTTTGAGTAGTGGGATGAAGAGCAGTAGGAGCAGTAGTAGAAGGAGGAAGGGTAGCAATAGTAGCGTGAGGAGAAGATGTTGTAATAGGAGTAGGAATCGATTCAGCAATAGTAGAAGAACTTTGAGACGTGGGTCTCTGGCGGTCCAACGGGCATGTAAACAAGAGCACACTGGCGGATCTGAGATACGGCCCCTCTATGGGCAGTAATGTCCTCTGGAACACTATCACGATCTGGTAATCATCGATGTACGAAACAGGTATGTAAACAGCCTGAAAATTCGAATCCGCGGCAGGCGTGTCTTTGCGCCAAATAGTTGTGTTGGCACCGGAAGACTGAACGACCTGCACCGTCAACTGGTTATTACGAAACAGGCGAAGCTGAAAGTGAAAACAGTATTCGCTGTGGTGTCCGCACACCGGTTTGCTTTCTAGTCTAGCCGTAAGAGCTGAGCCATTCAGCGTAGTATAAGGGATAAAGTCGTCCGAAATCGTCAAATTTTCGTGCCGCCACTGACAGAAATCGTCCGAAAACGAGCACGTGATTGCGGTGCTAGGAGACTGCTCGCACACTTCACTGACTGCACGGCCGATGGGCAAATGAGAGAGCAGGAACAAGCAGATCAACATCCGCCATTTTGAATCAATGGATGACGTAGCCATTATGATTACTCTTTTGAACTGAGTAAATTAATAAATTTGGATTGTACACTACGAAAGCATGTTCAGTAAACTACGAACACTACGAAAGCATATTCAGTAATAAGATCAGAGTCTTCTTGAGCTAGTACACAAAGCGTTCGTGACGGTAAATTTAAATATGTTTATGGCCAGATCAAACCAATCAACCATCTACCATCTACCAATCAACCCCTATCTGTCTTGCAATTGTGCAAACCAGTCAATATTCAATCACTTCGTAAATCGAAGGTCAGAAGAACTGACTGATCAATCAGCGTCTGTCTTGCAAAAGTTTTCATCCATCAGCATTAAGCTTTCTTCATAGATTTAAGGTCAGATCAACTGACCCACTAATCAGAATTTTTCTCTGCAAATATTTTAATCAATGAACTTTCGTCCAGCCGTCTCAAATGTCATCTCAAAAGGTCCACGGAGAAGGTGAGGTCTGTTGGCTACTTCTTGAGTCCGAGTAAATCTTGTTTCAGATCCAGCTGATTATTTGAAGTCGTTGTCGCTGCATTTCACAAATGGGAGTACCTGTTGGGATGTTGTCGACTGATCAAGGAAGTATAATTGTAGCTCAGGTCCCACCATCGATTAACTGGAAAGGAAAACGAGCAAGTAAAGTCATGAATCAAATAAGGGTGGTGTGGGGTGAGGTGGATTTCGGGGTGAGAGTGGGGTGGGAGGAGGTTAGGGAAGGAAGAAGTTAACTAACAATGGCTCTCAGTAGCGTTTACTTCATTTTGTGTGGTCCTGATTCGGCTCTTGGCAGTCCGCTGGAACCTATAAACACTGAATATCTATCTATTTATCTCCAATAGCGCGCATTTTCATAAAATTACCATTTCACAAACATTAATATTTTGGTCTTACTTCAACGTTGATATCTCTACTTGCTGGTCCGTCAGACTATGCGCCCAAAAGTGGGCGCCTCGGGCGGCTTGAGTTAGATCCCGTATCGGCCAGCGCCTTGAACGGTTGGAGCTGGAAATGTAACCACTAATTTGCTAACAGATTAACTAACTACAAAATGTGACAGAACAAACAAAGAAGATCTAACAAAATAACTATCTAACCAAGGTGTTCACTAAATAACTATCTAACCAAGGTGTTCACTATATAACTATCTAACCAAGGTGTTCACTAAATAACTATCTAACCAAGGTGTTCACTAAATAACTATATAACCAAGGTGTTCACTAAATAACTATATAACCAAGGTGCTCACTAAATAACTATATAACCAAGGTGTTCACTATATAATTATTTAACCAAGGTGTTCACTATATAACTATCTAACCGAGTTGTTCACTAAATAACTATATAACCAAGGTGTTCACTAAATAACTATCTAACCAAGGTGTTCACTATATAACTATCTAACCAATGTGTTCACTATATAACTATCTAACCAAGGTGTTCACTAAATAACTATCTAACCATGGTGTTCACTATATAACTATCTAACCAAGGTGTTCACTAAATAACTATGTCACAGGGCAGTCTGTGATGAAAGCCGAGCAGTCTGTGTGTGAAGAGTATAAGGGCGGGGGTAGTAACTGCGTGATTATCGTATGCGTGGTTATGCGTGCAAATCGTGTTTCAACAGCGTAGGCCGGGTAGCCAGTTTAGGAATTTGCTCACTATAGTCAGAACAGGTTTTGACAGAGTCACAGAGAGGACGTGCGGTCTTGTTTCTCTGGGGTTGTTTTTGTTCTGGAAGTAAGGGAGGGACAGTTATTGACGTAAATAATAGCTGGTTCCAAAAGGAATACTAGTTGGAAGTGTTACAGTTGTGGTAGCAAGCTCGGGAAAGAGTGTAGCTCAAAATAACTAAGTTTTTGTGTTTGTGGTAGGTTAGTGTAGAGTTTATTGTCCACTAACGGAAACTACTACGCACTGGATTACCTTACTTGGAGTACTGTGTAGACAAGCAGGGGAAAGGGCTGGCTACAGGTACTATTACATTCGAACCGTTTGGGTAAGTGTGATGGTGGTATTTTCCTCACTGTGCCAATAACCGAGGGCCGGCTGTTGGGGTGTTGAACGATAGCTGTGTGTGAGGCTGGGGGAGGATGTGGATGGTTGCACTGAGGAGAGGCAGGAGAAAGAGTGCGACTGAAGGAGGAGAATGGGGGTGGAGTGTGATGAAGGTAGGATAGAAGTGGTTGCTGCTGTTGTTGTTGGGGATGCTTGATATGAATAATGTGTTGATGTTTACATGTATTCATTTGTAGCATTGCTCATTTCATGCATTCATAATGTCATTGAGTTTCATGAATTATGTGTTTGTTTGCTAGTGACACTAATAGTAGCTAAAGAAGGGAAATAAGCGAGAGAGAGTCAAGGAAAGGGAAGCGGACAGCAGTTGTGCCTCCTCAAGATGCAGAAGTTATTTAGTGTAAGAGGGGGGGAGAGTGTAAGGAGGGAGGGGGACAGAATCAGGTGGACAGGATATTAACAATACGACAAGCATGTTGCAGGTTCGACCGTTCGTTCGAAAGTTCGTTCGTATTCGTCAGTTCGTCACTGGTGAACGTGGATCGACGTTGGCCAGCGTCGTGCGACAACGACGACGGCACTTGGTCGTGTGGACTGAACATTATCATCACCATCCGTTCATCTACGTCCGCATCATTGTCTACATCTTCATCGTTCCACAACCCCACCCTACCTGTGGTGGTTGTGACGTGCGTGGACGGGACCTGGCCTCGACGTCACGGTGTAGCTGACCGGAGGAGTCCAGCTGTGGGACGTCGACGGTGGCAGGGCTGCCGCGGCTACGGCGTCACCATCATCATCATCATCAACGTCAGCGGCGAGTGAGGGCGGCGACGCCACTACGCTCGGACATCGACAGCAACGGTCCGATAACAGCTACAAGGAGGGGGAGGACAACTTTACGGGGACTTCGACAGGGACGTCATACTGCCAGGTTGGCTCCTTCCTTGTTGTCCCTCTCTTAACACTCGAACCCCCCTTTTCGGTTGTTTACGTGCAACGGACATTTGCTGTGCACAGTTCGATATATAGACGTGGTTGAGTAGCAACCCTCGTTCATCTGACATACCATTCCATTGTTCATCGAACCATTGATTGTTCCATCACCATTTTCTTCGTTTCATGTGTAAATGTTGTATGTGTATGAGTGTGTGGTATGAATGAATAAATAGCTTGAAAGTTGTATATATATTTGTTGTGTTTTCATCACTTCCGTCTGCGGGTAATCGCCATTCTGTCTGAGTTGTCTGCGTGTATAAGTTGTTTGTTTGTGGTGTCTGCTTGGGCGGAGTCGTGGCGGTGACAAACTATCTAACCAAGGTGTTCACTAAATAACTATCTAACCAAGGTGTTCAGTCACTATATAACTATCTAACCAAGGTGTTCACTAAATAACTATCTAACCAAGGTGTTCACTAAGTAACTAACTAATAATTGGGCAGCTATTTAACTATCTAAACAAATAACTGCATGAATAATTCGCTAACAGACTAATTAACTGACAAATTGTCTAAATCATTGACTGACCAATGAATGACTAACTGACTAACTAACAAACTCAATAACGGCCCCCCAAAATTATATTTTTTTAAAAGCACCCAAAGGATTGAAGTATGTGGTACATGTGGTTACGTTAAAACATTACCAGCCGGTACTATAAAAAGATTTTAGTCAGTCAATCGGCTATTCGTTTACGGAGTTTGTCAGTCCTATCCTATCCTATCTCGTAACTCGAAAGTCGTTGGGGCTCCACAGATGATCGTTTAACCAGCGCACCTCATCGTTCTCTGTCTTCAGCAATTCCCATGACTTCGCTCAATGTCAAGCCAGTCCATTCCCGAATGTTGTCCTCCCACCTGATAGGTCTCCGTTTGGTGTGTGGTTGTAAAAGTCAGAGCAGTACTCTGTCCATCTATCCAAGACTTCTTGTTCCTGTGTAAGGCACAAGCCAGACTTGCTTTGGAGACTTTGGGCTGTTTAACACTTGACAGCCGCTTCACTGTTTGGTAGGCCTTCTTGCTGTTCTTCCTCAGATTGTTATCTATTTCCTAGCATTGATCTTCTATTTAGTTCTCCTTTGCTGTGCGCATGCCTTTTCGGAAATTACTGTTGATTTTTCGGGAGCCATCAGCTCCCTGTGAGGTGTTCTGTTTTTTGTTTTTTTTAATCTCTCTTCGTTTTTCTCTCAAAGGTCCAAAAATTCAGGTGTGATTCACGGTTTCTTCTTTGAGCAGTGCTTGCCAAGGATATCAGTTGCGGCATTTGTCACTGCTGAGTTGAAGGTGATGGTCATGGTATTGACATATACTTCACCAGATATCACGAGATCGTGGTCACTTCCGATGTCTGCTCCTAGAAAAATGCGTGTCTTGCCAATGTTGACGATTGATCTGAAGCGTTTCTTGACCATGATGTAGTCAATCTGGTTGTGATGTTCCCCGCTGGGACTGTGCCAGGTATATCGTCTGGATTTTTTGTGGGGGCCAAGCATGTTTGCCAGTATCAGATTGTTGTATTTGGCAAACTCCAAAAGTCTCAGACCCCTGTCATTTGTCTCGTTGCAATGGGGTCCACATATATCTCCTCAGTTGTGATACGCATGATGGCCAACCTTGGCATTCCAGTCACCTTGCACTATGATTATGTCCTTCTTCGACACTTGGTCAAGAACAGCCTGTAGATGTTCCTAGAAATCCTCCACTTTGTTGTCGTCATAGTCTGATGTTGGGGCGTAGGCCTGGATGATGGTGATGTTGAATGAGGCTGCTCGCAGACGGATGATAATGAGTCTACTGGAGACTGGCGGAAACCCATGACAGTGGCCAGAATGTCTTTGTGGACAAGAATCCAACTCCGTGTTCGTGCCAGTCATCTCTCCCGTTAAAATGAAGCTTGTGGCCTTTGTCAATCGTTGTTTCACCTAGGCCTTTCCAGCGCAGTTCGCTGATATCTAAAATGCTCCATCGATAATGGTCCAGCACGTGGGCCAGTTCTTTTAATTTTCCATCCGCAGTTAGGGTCCTGACATTCCAGGTTCCTATGACAGTGTTGTCTCTCGTGCGGATCTTGCCAAGTTGTCCATCAGTAACCCACTTATATGGTGGCCAACGGAAGGCGCTGTTCTTGGTGACCCGGGCGACGACCGATCCGGTATGAAGCAAGTGGTTCTTATCATCATCTTGGACAAGAACGACCTGGCAGAGCCCAATCCTCTCCAGGCTGTTGGCCACATCCGAAATCCACGAGTACAGTGTGACTCGCCTTGGTCCCGAGTACATGGTCGTTGAACCTATTGTAACTTGAGGTTCCTCCGCCCTGGCCGGTGACTTCTGTTCGAAAAGTTTTGCACAGTGATACCATGCTGACATCACCCCTAGTAGTCGCCGCACACAACACGCCAGGAAACGTTGGGTCTATTCTATTCAGTTCCCGAACGCAGAGAACTATCACATAAATCGATAGTGATAGTGTATGTACCTGTAATCAACAATCTCTCTCTCTCTCTTTCTCTCTCTCTCTCTCTCTCTCTCTCTCTCTCTCTCTCCCTCCCTCCCTCCCTCTCTCGCTCTCTCTCTCTCTCGTCTTATCTCTTTCCCTAAAACCAGCGACAGCGACAATGACAAAGCAAAGACAAATATAAATACAGCGTACAAGGAAGTCTTACCATAACCCACAAGTACCTTAGCTCGGCAGTAATGTGTAGATCAGCACAGCAACCGACACACAGCCAACAACCAAGCTAGGTCAGGGCGACGTAGTACCGTAGTGGTTAAAGTACACGCTGGTAAAAATTAAACAAAGAAAGAAATTATGTCATTCATGCAGAAATATATAGATGCAAAAAATAAATATAGGAAATAAATACATAAATAAAATATACATATATATGGAAAAATTTATAGATACAATAGATAAATAATTAATAAAATGAATAAAAAAAATATATACATTAATTAATTATTAACTTATTTAATAAAAGAAATAAATACAAATTAATTGAATAAATGAAGAAAGTGGTTCTTGTACAGCGCACTTGCAAGGTCAGAGAGTCCACTGCGTGACCACTGAACCAACTGCGCTCCCATCTATATTAATAATTTTTTCCAAGCAATTACATACGAATAAAGCATAAAAATCAATGAAATGCAATAGAATCGAAGGGCAAATAATAATAAACTTACCTTATTGTTGGTCTTTTTGCCCAGAAGTCGGAAGAAAGCGGTGTTTTCAAAGGATATTCCAAGATTATTATCAAAGTGGTTCTAGTTCACAATAACAAGTGTTGGCTATACTGGCATTATGGAAAAACGTTTATGAACAGTAAAATTAGAAATAAAATGTAAAAACCCTCGTCTGAATGTTAAAGGAAATGTTTTTGGTTTTATTTTAAAAACCTTTCTCATGTGTTAAGACACTGGCCAAAGTTTTAAACAATAGACGTCAAGCCGTAATTTTGATATCAATATAAACGTTCATGAACGTTCGTAAGTTGTCTTCTTTTAGAGCTGCACTGTCACAAGGTTCCGTCCTAGTGAAAGGGTAGCGACGTGCCATTAAGATGTCTCTCTCGAAGATTGCAGACGAGGCTAAGTCAACCTCAATATTAGGTATTTTGTGATACTTAGCTTTGATAGAAGTCGTGAACCGACATAATTTATCAAGCGGTACCATGTGTACCTATCCACTCAAGGTCCGCGCACCGTAACATGGTCTGCTACCTCATTCCAATGCGGCACCGGAGAAAATGTCACTGTTAAGAGCGTCTCAACACCAATCAACGACAAACGCATTGAACGCCTCTGAACGAGGATGGAATGAGATGTTTTATAAAGTCAATTTTTTATTATATAGCGCTTTACCTCCTCAAAGAGCTGCTCAAGGCGCTGGCAGAAAACAGGCTCTACCACAAGCCTTCCAAGGCGGCAACTTGCTGCTTGAGGCGCACTGCCCAGCGCCCCAGACAATTGAGCAAGCTGGAACGCTCGTTGGGAACATTTTATGTAGGCTACCTGGCACTCACCGTTCTAGGACATGAGCGTCAGGATCTTACAGTCCGTGCGTGCACAGACTAGACCTCGGTTTATGCTCTCGCCCGAAGGAGTTAGGGTTAGCGTTAAGGCTTAGTCCAGCCCTAACCCTAACCCACTACACTCTTTCTGTAACAGTACAGCAGGACTATTTCGCCTTATCTAACCATATCCCAATACACTTTTTCTGTAATACTACAACAGGACTACTGTATTTCGCGCCCAGGAATAGTTGATGTCACGAGGGGTTAAACTGGAACCTTCCAAGAGGACTATGAACAATGAGTAGACAAAATAGAAATAGGGAGAGCGGGTATGGAGTCCGGGTAGGAAGGGGAGAGGGCGGGATCAGGGGTTACAAAATATATGATGACAGGATCGTCGTAATTCGTTGTTTTTTAAATGCTTGGAACACAAGGTTGTCATTTGAAAAGTAAAACTCAGTGCTAAATAAAGTTTGAAGGTACAGTGGTCCAAAACGAGGTTTTGGAGCTGTGGAACTTTGTCCTTTTATTTCACAAAACATGATTTAAATATAAAATGACAAGATTCTCCAACGCTCCAAAGCGACAATTTAGAAGATCGAGCTCTAGTAGTATGGTAGTGGTTTTTGGTTGTTGTTGCTTTTTGGAAGTGATTTTAAAAAAAATTGTTTTTTTTAACTTTAGATTTATTTAAGTTTACATTATTTTTTTATAGTTTTCTTTTTTACTTTATTTTTTATTTATATGATTTATTATATATGTGCATGCCTGTGAGTCATGTGTGATCGATATATATTTAGGTAATTATTGAAAATTAATTATTGAAATTAATTATTGGCTGTTGATCTAGATAGAAAGAGAGAGTCTTGTGTTTGTCATATCATGTAATTCTTGGTGCGTAAAGTGTCCATTTATCTGTCCTCTTTTTCCTCCCTACTGCCTGTTGCTTCTTTCTATCGTTTTCTTTTGTTTGGTTCCTTTGAATCTGTGTGGTTTCCAAACGTCTTACCGGTCATAAGGTGTATTTATTTTTTGTTTTCCATAGGTTTTTGTTGCTTTGAGCAAACGATTATGATCTTTATGATTTTCTCGTTTAGTGATTGATTTGATGTGTGTGAGCCTTTTCTGCAAATTGAATTGATTCTGATGTTTAAGCTTTTGATTTTCTAATGCTTAACAACATTCGTTTTGAGTTAGAACTTGGTCTTCTTTTGTCAGAAGAATTATTGAGGTGAACACTTTGTTTAGGCTTTGTAAATAAGGACAAGTCAAGTTTATTTGTGTTTCGATTGTGGTCAATCATAGTTTGCTAATTGTGCTGAGCTTCTTCGGTTTGACTAAAGCTAACTTGTCGGACTAAGTTATGACAAATAAGATTACTGTTTTGGTCTTTAATGAAGATAACGATTTTTGTCGATGTATCGGCCTTAGTCGAAATGTTAACCCACTTGGGTATTTATAGCGTTTTCCCCCTAAAGCTTTGCTGTTTTGTCTCTGCCAAGGTAGTTAGCTACGTTTTAGGACTTCGAATGTTTTTCCTAGAATATGTTGTTAAATATTTACGTATGTGAATTCAGTTAGAAATGTTTTACTGAGCTGGTGGAGTGCCTTCAGTTTTACCACTAGCGTTGTTTCAGCAGATCTTTTAAGCGGATCAGGACAGGGGTGAGTCCTCTTTCAGCGAAGTTGTGGTCTTGATTTTGTTTTGCTTAGGTTACGTGGAACCAAGCCAGAACAAAACGAAGGAACTAACGCTTTATGTTAAAACTTACAACACGATCCGGCTACGTTTATTCTTTCAATAGTAGTAGTAGTAGTAGTAGTAGTAGTAGTAGTAGTAGTAGTAGTAGTAGTAGTAGTAGTAGTAGTAGTAGTAGTAGTACATACGCGCGCGCGCCCAATACCCACTTAAAGCTGTAAGTTTTGAAGCTGTAAAAGATTAATGTTAAAATCTCGTAATAAAGTTTAAATTGCAAGCATTGACTTTGTTCATCCATTGTAAGAAAGTACTGAACCAGTCGCAGTTGCTGGCAGGATTTCTGTAGATAAATCGTATCTATAAGAATAGGCATATTTTTATATGGCCTGACCTCCAGCCAGATGCATTCAATTCATTTGAGTTCAAGGCCATTTTCTCCTTTTGACAAATTTATTGAAATTATTATGAACATAGATCTACCAATACCAGTATGTCCAGGGAAATTAGCAACTTGTCTTATAAAAGACAAGACTCTTATATAAGAGAGAGAGAGAGAGAGAGAGAGAGAGAGAGAGAGAGAGAGAGAGAGAGAGAGAGAGAGAGAGAGAGAGATCATTTGTTCCATTCACACTTGCACTTCTGAACAATGATTGGAACCTACATAACATTAACATCCATCTTAGTTATGATGACACTGCAGCAACACAGCCACACATCAGGAATAACAGCAGACTTACATAGCAACACATCAGGAATAACAACAGACTTATACAGCAACACATCAGGAATAACAACAGACTTACAAAGCAACACCTCAGGAATAACAACAGACTTACATAGCAAAACCTCAGGAATAACAATAGACTTACAAAGCAACACATCACGATTAGTTAACAACAGACTTACACAAAGCAACACAAAAACACATCATGAATAACACCAGGCTTAGACAACAACACATCAGGAATAACGACAGACTTACACAGCAACACAACAGAAACAACAACACTCTAAAACACACAAGATTTCTTACCCTAAAGTCAGTCACAGGTTTCCAGCCTTCTTACTCATGTACGGTGAATAAATCCAAAACCTTGCACAACACAAAAACTGCCATAGCTGCTCCACTAGCCGCAACATCTCACTGCTAAGTAGGCCTAATGAAAATAATGAAATCAATGGAGCAGAACGCGTGCACGAGAATCATCACTTTTTAGCTTGGTTTACATTCACTGTCTGGTAGGTGATTACGGGTGACCTAATACAAGTATTCAAAATTTATAATAACATTGATGACTTAAAATGGAAGGACATTTTTGCTAATCTTCATAGTAATATAACACGCTTATCTGAAGGCAAAATCTTTGTAAGACAATGTAACACTAATATTAGGAAATTCTCTTTTTCATATAGAACTGTAAGACATTGGAATGACCTTGCAGTGTCTTTAAAAAGTGCTATAACTACTAATTAGTTCAAAAACCAGTTGGATGCAATTCCAAAATGTATAGACTTATTTTATAGCTATGGCTAATAGGTCAACAGTTGACCTATTAGTCATAGGCAGAGTGGGGAGTGGCCTACATCATGGACCCAATCGCTTGTCATCACTCTTCCCCAAAAAGGTAACCTTCAGGAGTGTGAAAATTACCGCACCCTCAGCCTCATCAGCCATCACAGCAATGTCCTCCTGAAAATAATACTCAACAGGTTGAAACCCCAAGCTGAACAAATCATAGCTGAAGAACAAGCAGGATTCAGGGCAGGGCGAAGTACCACTGAACAGATTTTCAACCTCAGAATAATCTGTGAGAAATACCTACAGCACCAACAACATCTATATCATGTGTTCATAGACTTCAAGAAGGCGTTTGACCGAGTCTGGCATGCAGCTCTATGGGCAACAATGAAAGTGTACAACATCAGCCCTAAAATTATTGAAGTCATCAAAAGCCAATGCAGTCCTCCATAATAGCGTCATCGGAAACTGGTTCAGAACAACAATCGGTGTGCGTCAAGGATGCCTACTCTCTCCAACACTCTTCAAAATCTTCCTAGAGCGCATCATGTCAGACGCTCTTGCAGATCATGAAGGCATAGTCAGCATAGGGGGTAGAGCAATCTCCAATCTTCGTTTTGCGGATGACATTGATGGATTGGCTGGAGAGGAACAAGAACTTGAACAGCTGGTACAGAGGCTTGACACCACCTCCAGAGCTTATGGAATGGAAATAACTGCAGAGAAGACCAAAATCATGACCAACAACACCAATGACATCAACACGGACATCAAAGTCCAAGGCCAATCCCTCAACACTGTGCATAGCTTCAAATATTTGAGAGCTATTGTGTCAGACAATGGGTCCCAACAGGAAGTCCTCTCCAGGATCGCACAAACATCTGCTGCCCTGACAAGGTTGAAGCCCATTTGGAAAGACAGGACCATCAGTCTACATTCCAAAGTAAGACTGCTGCGCTCCCTTGTCATCTCCACCTTCTTATATATGCTTGCGAAGCATGGACCCTCACAGCAGGTCTACAACGAAGAATACAAAGCATGGAGATGAGGTGCTACAGAAGACTTCTGGGCATTTCCTATACCCAACACATCACCAACGACGAAGTCCGACAGACCATCACACAAGCCATTGGACAACACGATGACCTGCTCACAGTGGTGAAGAAACGAAACTCCGATGGTATGGCCAAGTCACCAGATCATCAGGCCTTGCAAAGACCATTCTGCAAGGCACAGTGCAAGGAGGTAGAAGAAGAGGGAGACCGAAAAAGAGGTGGGAGGACAACATTCGAGAATGGACTGGTTTGACACTGAGCGAAGCCATCAGGGCTGCTGAGGACAGAGAAAGATGGAGTATGCTGGTTAAACGATCATCTGTGGTGCCCCTACGACCTCCGGGTTACGGGACAGGATAGGATAGGATAGGATGACTAATAGGTAGGCAAATTGCATGCAAGGCAGACCATTGTAGGCCTAAATAAATATAAAAGATGGGACGTTCAGAAAGGCTCCGCGGCCTACATCTGTCCCTACTACTACTACTACTTAATGACAAGAAATCACACCAATAGACATAATTACCAATCTCTACTGCCATATTAATCCTCCACCCCACTCCCCACCCATTCAGTTCACCTCTTCTCTCCTATTTATCCTACTTATCTAGGAGCCTACGACTCTCGTATTGTCTCAGCACCTTCACCTAGCCCAAGTCTTGTGTAAGCTTATATGAGAGCGCGTATCTGTAAGTGGGTATTGAGCGCGCGCGTATGTGTGTGTGTTATTATTATTATTATTATTATTATTATTATTATTATTGTATCTTACATATTCTTGTATTCAAGCGAAATCAAATTTTTGAGAGAGACCGTTAGTTATTCATTGCTTACAGGGTCCAGCGGACTGCAAAGAGCCGAATCAGGACCACAAAATCAAGACACAAGTTCGCTGAAAGAGGACTCACCCCTGATCCGCATAAAAGATCTGCCGAAACAACCTTAGTGGTAACACTGGAGGCACTCCACAAACGGGTCACTTTACAATAAAGACATCTTATGCAGGTGACGCTGATGCTTTACTTTAATTTATCGACCCCCGTTTACAAAAACAAAATAGAATACAAAGAACATTATAAAATATCAACAAAACACATACATATAAAATGCCTACATTGCCAAATAATAACATCATAGGAAGACCAAGTACCCATTTGGAAGAAAGCATCCAATATTGCCAAGCTGATCCAACAGACCTCACACACAAATGAAGAGTTTTGTCCCAGAAAAGTTTTCAAGAAAAAAGGTAGGTGACTGGTCTAGCGAAGAAGAAGATAGTATAGTAGATTGATAGAACAGAGTAGGAATGAGAAAGAACAAAGGAGAAAGACAGCGACAGTGTGAATTTAAAGCACTAAATTTCCAGAAAGTGGGGATACTATTTATACTGAAACCCCCGGCATCCCAACGGGGGAAGAGAGAGACAGAGACAGGCAAACTCACACACCTGAGACACAACTCACACACCTGAGACACAACACACACCTGAGACACAACAAAAACGCACACCCGAGACACAACACAAACACACACCTGAGACAACACACACCTGAGAAAACACACACACCTGAGACACAACACAAACCTGAGACACAACACAAACACGCCCCTGAGACACAACACAAACTCACACACCCGAGACACAACACAAACGCACACACCTGAGACACAACACAAACACACACCTGAGACACAACACAAACACACCTGAGACACAACACAAACACACACCTGAGACACAACACAACACACACCTGAGACACAACACACACCTGATACACAACACAAACACACACCTGAGACACAACACACCTGAGACACAACACAAAATCACACACCTGAGATACAACACAAAATCACACACCTGAGACACAACATAAAAACACACCTGATACACACCACACACACTTGACACAACACAAACACATGAGACACAACACAAACACATCTGAGACACAACACAAACACATCTGAGACACAACACAAACATGAGACACACACACCTGAGACACAAACACACACCTGAGACACAACACAAACACACACCTGAGGCACAACACAAACACCTGAAACACATCACAAACACACCTGAGACACAACATAAACACACACACCTGAGACACAACACAAACAACTGAGACACACCACAAACACACACACCTGAGACACAACACAAAGACACACCTGAGACACAACACAAAGACACACCTGAGACACAACACAAAGACACACCTGAGACACAGCACAAACACAAACCTGAGACACAACACACAAACCTGAGACCCAACACAAAGACACACCTGAGACACAACACAAAGACACACCTGAGACACAGCACAAACACAAACCTGAGACACAACACACACACCTGAGACACAACACAAAGACACACCTGAGACACAACACAAAGACACACCTGAGACACAACACAAACACACACACACCTGAGACACAACACAAACACCTAGCCCCCTCCACCCCTTTCCCTCCTCCCCTCAACCGCTCTCACACACACAACATTGTGCTAGATCTATATGATTGACCCACTTTATTCCAACAATCATAACGCCAAAGTTTCATCAATCAACATGAGGATGAATGACATGTATACAGCACAATTCTAGTTGCACACAAAAACGAAGGCTGCACACTGTACTTCCAACAAAGGCATCAACAGCGATCACTTAACATCAAATATCTCTACTGTGTGCCTTAACCACTGGGCTACTGTGTGCGTGCCATCCATGTCTACTATAGATCATAATACCCTACTTCCCATCCATGTCTACTATAGATCATAATACCCTACTTCCCATCCATGTCTACTATAGATCATAATACCCTACTTCCCATCCATGTCTACTATAGATCATAATACCCTACTTCCCTCACAATTATCAAATAATTCATCATTCTTGGCATTTGTACCATATACTGTACATAGAAATCACAGAAGCAGAAAACAGCAAAAAACAAAATAAACTAGAAAGGGCAAAGCCCACATGACTCACATGCTCCTTATGGAACTCAAAATATTTAACATGAAAAGGAGTGCTCAGAAAAAAACAAAATGAACAGGTGGCATTAAAATGCAAATACCGACATTGACCTTTCTATGCTCTTGACCTTGAGATGACCTTGACCTATGTCTCCAAATACACTCATGCACTATCAAATAAACTACAGCAAAAGTTGTATTGTGCCACAAAAAAGGTGGCCTTGGGGGGACCATAACCTTCAGTGACCTTGACATTAAGATGACCATGCCCCTCATATGACTTCTCACGCATTTCTGATCAACTAACTTTCAATTTTCTTGCATACTATGGATTAAATCAACAGCCATTCCACTGTAAGATAACTTTAAAAAAAAAGTTTGTGCAGGGCCTAAAATGACCATGACCTTCAAGATCAACGCAAAAACAGAACACATGAAATACCAATCTATCATCTCTAAATACAACAAGTTTGGACTTTATATCTCTCATAGTTTAGGGTCAAGGTCACTTCAAAGCATCTACACTAACTGACTTTGGATAGCTCCAGTGATCTTGGACACGTTGACCAAATGTGTATAGTATGTGTATCTCAATAGTTATCATGCACCAAAGAATCACAAGTTCAATATTAATAACCTATTAAAACAATGAAATTTTGTGAACAATGGTCATTTCTTGACTAACATTTCTTGACCCTGTAATCTTGACCTTGAAGTGAAGTCATTTGTTCACTGATCATCTCTCAGGTCTCATGGGTATACACCATTTTACTAAGTTTGGTTGTGATAGTTCAAATAGGTTCTGAGATATTAATCCACTTGCAAGTTTTGCACAGACAGAGAGCGGACAGAAGACAGGTAGACGAACGGACATTTTTTTAAAATCTCTCTCACAGATTTGCACAAATCTGGAAATTTTTGTTTCTTGGAGGAGTATTAAAAAATCATATATAAAATCATACACACTATTAGTGCATGTGAATAATGAATCAAAACTCTAATAATCTAACGTAGCTGACCGACACAGATCAAGAACTATAGTTAACATAATTGTTAAAAGTCAAAATGCATGGCAAAACTCATAAGTACTGACCTACAACATGTAACGCAATGTTGCAAACAATGCAATGTCTTTATAATGTTTATCCTTTGTAGTTCAAAAAGTACTACACACAATATGAAGACATAAATAATTCTACACAACTCCAGTAGTATTAGAAATAACAATATATTTCACAATGTCATGAAAAACAGGGCTACAGTCAAGTAAGGGAAACAATTTGGCTAGTCTAGTAAGGGAGACAATGTTGAGACTTTCTCGACACGACACTTTATATATATAAGTGGACATTCTTTTGTACAAAAAATCCTACAACAAAACAGCAACAAAAAGGTTTTATAAGCATTAACTCTTCAGTCTAAAAATGGCACACTATGAATCGTACTAGGAGATATGCACTGCAAACCAACAAAACAAAGGGAGTTAATTAGTTATTCATTGCTTACAAGGTCCGGCAGACTGCAAAGAGCCTAATTGGGCCCACAAAATCAGGACCACGACTTGGTTGAAAGAGGACTCGCCCCTGATCCATATAAAAGATCGGCCGAAGCAACACTGAAGGCACTCCACCAGCCGGTCACTTTACAATAAAGGCAACCCACGCAGGGGACGCTGAGGCTATACTCTAATTTATCGAACCCCCGGTTACAAAAATAAAATAGAATACATACATCATTATAAAATAGCAAGAAAACACCTACATAAAAACAAAGGGAGACAACAAGTTGACATACAACACAAGTAGTACATAGCCCACCTAACGGAATGACATCAGCAAGTTAAATCATCTTGGATACAATCCTTACTAGATACTATCCTACGGGGAATAAGTTTTAAAGGTTTAGTAAGGCTCTCACCCTAAGGTGTCTTTTTAGCTGACAACGGGAATGGGGGGAATGGAAAGACAACATATACACGTTAATTTGAACGGCAATACAACGAAAAATACAAAGCATAGAGATGAGGTGCTACAGAAGATTTCTGGGCATTTCCTATACCCAGCACATCACCATCTAGGAAGTCCGACAGACCATCACACAAGCCATTGGACAACACGATAACATGCTCACAGTGGTGAAGAAACAGAAACCATGACAATCCTGCAAGGCACGGGGCAAGGAGGCAGAAGAAGGAGACAGAAAAAGAGTTGTGAGGGCAACATTCGAGAATGGATTGGCTTGACACTGAGAGAACATTACATTACATTATTATTGCTTTAGGTCCAGCGGACTCTTCCGAGCCAAATCAGGACCGGACAACCCCCGATCCACATAAAAGATCTGCTGAAACAACCCTAGTGGTAAAACCGAAAGCTCTCCACCAGCCAATCAATCCCACGCAGGGGACGGCTGAGGCTTCACCCCAACTTATCGAACCCCCGTTTACAAAAACAAAATAGAATACAAACATCATTATAAATTATCAACAAAACACATACATATAAAATGCCTACATTGCTAAATAATAACATCATAGGAAGCCCTAGTGACCACCTGGCAGAAAGCGTCCAATATTCCCAAGCTGATCCAACAGACCTCATACACAAACAAGGAGTCTTGTCTTGGGAGAGTTTTCAAGAAAAAATGTAGGAGACTGGTCTAGCAAAGAAGACGATAGTATAGCAGATTGATAGAAAAGAGCAGGACTGAGAAAGAGCAAATGAGAAAGACAGCGACAGTGGGAATTTAAAGCACTGAATTTCCAGAAAGTGGGGATACTATTTATACTGAAACCCCCGCCACCCCAACAGGGGTATCATCTGTGGTGCCCCAACGACCTTCGAGTTACAGGATAGGATAGGATAGGATAGGATAGGATAGGATAGGATAGGATAGAACACTATAAAAAACTTGATGCAACCCTGTATCAAGCATTCAAGAGAAAACATTTCGTAGACTTACAACATACAAACAAAGCATGTGCTGTCCAATATAAATAATGTCTGAAAAGAAAGATTGTCACAAAAAATACAGAAGTTTAAATATATGTATGCGTGTATAATTCCGACAGGCATACAGAATTCATCAAAGAAATTATGTACATGACAGTAAAAGAACAAAAAAAGAAAAGAAAAATAGCATAACATCTATATCTCTATGTTACTTAAATATTGACTTCACAATACTAATATAACTGCTCAAGTTTATCAGTATTTTCTTTGACTTCGAATCCATTTAATTTGAATGTAATTCAATTTAATTGAAATATATTAAGGTGATATGAAAGGCATCATGGCAAATGTAAAATCCTGCTGTCTTCTAGTAATTAATAATAATAATAATAATAATAACAATAATAATAATAATAATAATAATAATAATAATAATAATAATAATAATAATAATAATAATAATAATACTGGATGCTTTATACAGGCTTTCTCCAAATCATCAATCATGCTCAAAGCTCTGTGATCTGTACCAACATACACACTCACAGGTTTCAAAACTGTGTTGTAAAGGCATGAAGATCGCTATCAGTGTTGGTAGTTGTGAACAAGTCTCTCTGCTGGTGAGAATAAACAAGAGAGGCAATACAAACAAGGGAGATAAAAAGTGTCTCACTAAAACAACACCGTTGTTAATACATGTAGACAATACTAATCTGCAATATATATATGTTGTGTGTGTATATATATACAAAATACACATGCATACAACACAAGCATAAAAATAAAACCACAATAATCTTAATGTTTATTGTCATAACAAAATCAACCCAAGGAAAAATTCTTCCACATTTGTATAATAATAGTCCCCATAATATGAATTAATTTGGCATCACTAGGATCAGTATCACAGAACATTCAAGCTTACAATGATCCAACAGACCAGTTTCAACTGAACGCAACCTTGACACCAACTGAATGTGCCCTCCACAGCCCGGGACAATCAGTTTGGTGTCAGAGGGGCTTTGGGGTTATTTAGTCGGTTATTTATTGCTTACAGGGTCCAGCCGACTGCAAAGAGCCAAATCAGGACCACAAAATCAAGACCACAGCTTGGCTGAAAGAGGATTCACCCCTGACCCGCATTAAAGATCTGCCAAAACAACCCCAGTAGCAACACTGAAGGCACTCCACCAGCCGAGCACTGTACAATAAAGGCATCCCACGCAGAGGATGCTGAGGCCATACTCTAATTTATCAAACCCCTGATTACAAAAGCAAAATAGAATACAAACATTATAAAATATCAACAAAATGCCTACATATAAAATGCCTACATTTCTAAATAATAATATCATAGGAAGGCCTATTGACCATTTGGCAGAAAGCGTCCAATATTCCCAAGCTGATACAACACAAATGAAGAGTTTTGTCCCAGAAGAGCTTTCAAGAAAAAGGGTAGGTGACTGGTCTAGCGAAAAAGAAGATAGTATAGTAGATTGATAAAACAGAGTAGGAATGAGAAAGAACAAATGAGAAAGACAGCGACAGTGGGAATTTAAAGCACTAAATTTCAAGAAAGTGGGATACTATTTATACTAAATCCCCCCGCACCCCCATGGACGTGGAGAGAGAGAGAGAGAGGGGGGGGGGAGGAGTAGGAGAGATGGGGGTTTTGGGGCCGACTGTCACTATAACGTAGTAACAAGCATGACAGCTGCACACATCATTTGTTACATGTACAAAGTACAACCGTTGGTTTTTTAACCGTTTAGCCATATGAGAGAGAGGTGTCAAGGAACCTCCCTTTATGCGGAGCCAGCTTTGTGAGAATAAAACCCATCAACTGCTCCCTATTATCAATACAATATTTACAATGTACATAGCGTAGAACTCGCAAATGAGTTAGAAGTGCCTGGCTATACTTTCGCTTTAAAAATAAATCGCCAATGAATGAGCACCAAAGTTTAACGCCCAAACCCGCCACTGATGATATGTACGGTAGCCGGAGATAACCATCCCAGGATAAAGGGGCCTAACTCTAAATCAACAGTGAGCCACCAGAGCTAATCTATTCCTAAGATGGCCGATGACAAATTGCCATTTTTATCTCGCTCACCACATATTGGAACTTGGGTCATTGGTGTGCAAAAATAAAGTATATGTACCAAACACAATCACAGATATGACAGAAGCATATGCATCCACTCTCTCTCTCTCTCTTTCTCTCTCTGTCTGTCTTGTACCGTCTAAAAGATATGAACTTGATAGATGGCAAATGATTGTCAAAATTGATGTAGAAAAGAACTGTGCAATACAATGCAGTGCAAAGAAGTATCAGCATAAACAATTCTTGGTTATAAAAATATAAAGCTGAAATGTTTGCATGAAAATCAATGACATAAAACAAGAATAACAGAGTTTATAAAAAAAGACGATGTGTAATGAAATTTTAAAAAATCAAAGACAAGAATCATTTTTAAAACATTACAGATATATTTTTGTCTTTGATTCATTTATTCTATAACACTTCTTTGTTTTATGTTTGTTTCAAGGATTAGCTCTTTTCTTTTTGACTCCTTAGACACATCGCATTCCTTCGGATGAGAGTATAATCCGCCGTCCTAGTCTGTGCACGCACACATTACACCTAACAATAAAATAAGTACATAACATAGAACAACATTATATAGATATATAACACAATATAATATTAAATAAACACGTACCACACTATAACATTATAGTTATTTTATTCCCGTTTCCCCAATATCAAAGGGGAAAGCAAAAAGTAAAACACCAACACAAAAACACTGTCAATCTACTTCAATCAAGCCTCCTGTCACGTCCCCCGAGCGGGTTCAGTGACGTCAGCTCATAAAGCGAGTGAAAAGAATAAACTCAAACAAAATAAACTAACACAAAATGCCAGAGTACAAACACACACTCTTTTATTCAACAATCAACAAGCAAACACAGGACAAATGGGAACTAACCTTCCCTCAACCCCTAAACAGACCCCCGTCCCAATACTAACTAACAATTACCTCCCCTTGCAACAAACCCCAAATAGAACTAAATAACAACAGTTTCTTTACAAAGTGTATACAGAAAATCAAAATCAACAAATCAATTCAAAATGCAAGTCTTCAAATAATAAGCGATGGCGTTGAATCATGAACTATTAGCTAGACAAAGCTGTGGCACAGAAGTAATGTCTCAATGTTCTTGTTAAGTAGCTCAGAGAGCTAACAGTCTCTTTCACAAAGTGGATGATTCTTCTAACTAAATGGATATGTTTTTAGGTGCGTGTAATGTGAGTCTGTGTGTGCATGAATTAGGCATGAAAACCTCCTGGAAGTGTGTTGCCACGATACAAGGCAAAACCTGCAGCAGTGTAAGAAATCACCACAACACTACTCTGTTGTAGAAGCAAAGGTACATCCCAGGCTGGCTAGGACCCAGTCAGCGGCAACAACATCAACATCAGTACAGCACAACAGGCACATCAAAGGCAACCGCGTGGGAATAATGCGTAGAAATAAACACGTAGATGTAATAATCATCATCATCTCATCAGCCCACACCTGTTGACATATACATAGTCTTAACAATATGCCCACCAAACAATAAACACTATATAATATAATATAACATGCCGTCCTCCGTCCGCCATCTTGACCTGCATAGCTATGAATATCATAATAATAATATAAGATACTATACACAGATTTCAATAATGTAAATCACCCTTTTGATGCCAAATAATTCGTATCTTCTTTACAAACCAATGTTTATATAAATATACATAATTATCGCAACCACACTACCATCTCACAGTCCTGATTCATTCCACCTCCCTTCATCATCACCGTCACCCCCAACAATTATAGCACATCACGATTACCTCCCTTCATCCACACTGTAAACATGCTTCCTTCATAATCATCACTTCATCCCTCTTCAGCATACTACATTCTATCGCTCTTTCCATACATACACCCTCACTCTCTCTCTCCCTCTCTATATTCCCCATCGTCGCCTTTGACCCACTTCCATAACAACAACAGCAACGACATTTTCCCCATCACATATACAATAAGAAAATCATAGGAAAATCATATAAAATCAACAAAATTCATTACACATCCTAAAATACATCCCCTTCCCCACACTCATTACCACTCATACACGTACGCAGTGCTCGGAGCGCGCCACTAGAGAATTGAACGACAGGGTTTGCTTACCTTACAGGCCTCGGCTCGTGACGCCCTTTACCCCAACACCACAACACGACACAACACTGTCACAACATTGGCACAACACAATGGATTAGTCTTTTGAGAGTCTCTTTCTCTTGCTCTTGCACGTTATTTCACTGTCCAAATAACATTTATTCTGAGGATGAGGACACCTTAGCTCTGCTACAGACACTAAGTTTTGGTGGGTGTTCAATCGAGAACCACACGCACCTTAAGTATGGAACTCTACACTCACTGGCGAATGGCAGTTACCATCTTCCTTCGAATTCTACACATCCTTATCCCGACGAGGGCATAAGACCTTGGGTGGCTATAAAACAATACACACACCCTTCCAACAGTACCCTACACTACGATGACCTCTGTCACAGGGCTGCTGTCTCGTTAGAATTCCTTCCTCACGCAATAGCATCTCAAACCACTCTGCCCTTCAAAATCTGCGCCGGCCACAAGCAAAACAGTCGAGCTCTCGTCAGTATGCCCGTTCTTTATTACGCGTACCCCTATTCGAAATTGGCCGACTCCCTATCTACTATGAATCGCACGGACTTTACGAAACTGCACTTTCATACGCAAAAGTAAATCGGTCACGCTATTCTATGTACAGCAGATATACAGAGAAGTGTAACTTCGTAAAAAGTGTATCTCTCCCTACCATCTGAAAACTCGTGTCGTCACACAACCCCCCCCCAGTTCTTAACACCTTGAAGAACCTTAACTACGACGCGAATTTCTCACTACCCCCTATGCTACCTACTGAGCGTTTCTGCTGAGGAAATCTGCTGGAACGTTGTCCTTCCCAGAAATGTGCTCCACAGACATTGAGAAAGGTTGCAGCTGAAGTGCCCATCTCATCAGTCGGCTGTTGGTGTTCTTCACTTGCTGTAGGTACTGCAGTGGCATATGGTCAGTCTGCACTACGAAAGTACGTCCGTACAGGTATTGACTGAATTTCTGCACACCCCACACCAACGCTAGACACTCCCTCTCAATGGTCGAATAGTTCCTCTCGGGTTTCGACAGTTTCTTGCTTGCACACGCAATAGGCTGTAATCCCTGTCCCCTGTCCTGGCTCAAAATGGCCCCTACTCCATCCTCCGACGCATCTGTCTGTAGCACAAACGGTAGGGTGAAGTCCGGCAGACAGCACACAGGGTCAGAGCACAGCTTCTCCTTCAGTGTGCAAAATGCAGCTTCGCATGCTTCGGTCCATTGTACCGCCCCTGGCTTGCCTCCCTTGGTCAGATCGTGTAGTGGTGAAGCAATCGCTGAAAAGTTGGGTACGAACCGCCTGTAGTATCCGGCTAAACCCAAAAATGAGCGCACTTGCCGCTTGGTCGTTGGTCGTGGTGCATCTCGGATTCTCTCCATCTTTGACACCTCAGGACGAATTTCTCCCTGTCCAACCACGTGCCCAAGATACTCTACTCTTCGGAAACCCAGGTAACACTTTGATGGTTTGGCGGATAGCTGCACCTCACGCAACCTAAGGAAAAGACGTGCCAAGCATTCCAGGTGTCTCTGCTTGGTAATGGTGGCTACCAACAAGTCGTCAACAAAATTGTCGATCTCCGACATTCCCAGGGGTGCTAATAACTTCCGCATCATGCGAGAAAAGACTGCCCCCGCCGTCTTCAGCCCAAATGGCATTGCAGTCCACTGAAATTGTCCCTCTGGCGTTGTAAATGCCGTCTTCGCTTTATCTCCCTTGTTCATAGGCACTTGCCAGTAACCTTTGGTCAAGTCGATCTTGGTGAGATACTTGGCCCCTGACAGTTTGGAAAACAAGTAGTCGATGTTCGGCAATGGTTCCGCATCGAATACGACGTGCTTGTTTAACTTCTGGAAATCAACGCAGAAACGCATCGTGCCCTCCTTCTTCTTTACTAATACGATGGGCGAGCTGTATGGCGAACTGGCCCTCTCAATGACGCCCATCGCTAGCATCGCTTCCACTTCCTTCTTGGCCTCTCGAAACTGCCTACGATAGTAGTCGGCGTCCTTCCTGAAGCGTTTCAACAGCGCATTCCTCACAATGTCGAAATCCTGGGCTTGCTCAGGCGTCAGACGAAGGTACGTATCTCGGGCTTCCCCTTGTAACAAAGGCGCTAGCCTAACCGCCCATACCTCCCTCCTCCAACCCTGAACCTCTGCCACCCGTTCGAACATCTGGAGGTAGGCCTCCACATCCTCCCTCTCCTCCAAGGGTTTCAACTTGACTGAGTACGCTGCCCCTCTATCTCTAGCCCTATTCTCCCTCTGATCAGCTCGGTCTTCATCTCTGGCTCTACGTTCCTCCTCTAGCCTCATCTCAAACATCCTCCTCTCCTCTTCCTTAGCCTCTCTCTCTTCTCGCTTCTCATTTTCTATCCTCTGCTCCAACCGACGTCGGTCTTCCCTCTCAGCCTCTAATCTAGCTTCCAACCGCCGTCGATCTTCTTCTCTTTCTCTCTTCTCTTCCTCCCGTTCCCTCCGTTCTTCTTCCCTTCTCTCTTCCTCCCGTTCCCTTCTCAACTCACTAACTACATAGTGTGCCAACGCTCCATCTCGGAAACCCAGGCTTTCTCCAACCTGCCTAAGCCTCTCACTATCGCTGAGCGCGACCTCGACTTTGCTCTGTGAACCGGGCGATTTGGCATACATCTTAGGCATAGTGGTCTGAGTACTCACCGCGTAAGGTTCCTCCAACAACCCTGTCACAGAGCCGTCATCACGGAAGTCCTGCTCCTCCTGCTCGGCCTCCTCCTTACGAGTCCTAGCGTCGCGGCGCATCGCGGCTCGAGCATCCCGCGTAGCCATGTCGGAAAAGAAGGGAAGAACAGATGTTAGTATACACAAAACAAATAACACCTAACTGATACAAACACCTAACAGAATGAATACGCAACACAACAGTCACAGGAGCCGAGGAATCGTTCACCGTCGTACCCCTGAAGGCGAGCAAGTGAACCCTGCAATCCAATTCCCCGTTAATGCTGCACTCCGAGTGTGTTCCCTAGTGCAATACACCCACACTCCCGCCAACCGCCCGCTGCGTACCCTTTCACACAACAACTCAAACACACAACATACACCTCTGGCAATACCCTAACAAAATAAATGAGTTTATCCCACTTCTGACACCAAAAATGTCACGTCCCCCGAGCGGGTTCAGTGACGTCAGCTCATAAAGCGAGTGAAAAGAATAAACTCAAACAAAATAAACTAACACAAAATGCCAGAGTACAAACACACACTCTTTTATTCAACAATCAACAAGCAAACACAGGACAAATGGGAACTAACCTTCCCTCAACCCCTAAACGGACCCCCGTCCCAATACTAACTAACAATTACCTCCCCTTGCAACAAACCCCAAATAGAACTAAATAACAACAGTTTCTTTACAAAGTGTATACAGAAAATCAAAATCAACAAATCAATTCAAAATGCAAGTCTTCAAATAATAAGCGATGGCGTTGAATCATGAACTATTAGCTAGACAAAGCTGTGGCACAGAAGTAATGTCTCAATGTTCTTGTTAAGTAGCTCAGAGAGCTAACAGTCTCTTTCACAAAGTGGATGATTCTTCTAACTAAATGGATATGTTTTTAGGTGCGTGTAATGTGAGTCTGTGTGTGCATGAATTAGGCATGAAAACCTCCTGGAAGTGTGTTGCCACGATACAAGGCAAAACCTGCAGCAGTGTAAGAAATCACCACAACACTACTCTGTTGTAGAAGCAAAGGTACATCCCAGGCTGGCTAGGACCCAGTCAGCGGCAACAACATCAACATCAGTACAGCACAACAGGCACATCAAAGGCAACCGCGTGGGAATAATGCGTAGAAATAAACACGTAGATGTAATAATCATCATCATCTCATCAGCCCACACCTGTTGACATATACATAGTCTTAACAATATGCCCACCAAACAATAAACACTATATAATATAATATAACATGCCGTCCTCCGTCCGCCATCTTGACCTGCATAGCTATGAATATCATAATAATAATATAAGATACTATACACAGATTTCAATAATGTAAATCACCCTTTTGATGCCAAATAATTCGTATCTTCTTTACAAACCAATGTTTATATAAATATACATAATTATCGCAACCACACTACCATCTCACAGTCCTGATTCATTCCACCTCCCTTCATCATCACCGTCACCCCCAACAATTATAGCACATCACGATTACCTCCCTTCATCCACACTGTAAACATGCTTCCTTCATAATCATCACTTCATCCCTCTTCAGCATACTACATTCTATCGCTCTTTCCATACATACACCCTCACTCTCTCTCTCCCTCTCTATATTCCCCATCGTCGCCTTTGACCCACTTCCATAACAACAACAGCAACGACATTTTCCCCATCACATATACAATAAGAAAATCATAGGAAAATCATATAAAATCAACAAAATTCATTACACATCCTAAAATACATCCCCTTCCCCACACTCATTACCACTCATACACGTACGCAGTGCTCGGAGCGCGCCACTAGAGAATTGAACGACAGGGTTTGCTTACCTTACAGGCCTCGGCTCGTGACGCCCTTTACCCCAACACCACAACACGACACAACACTGTCACAACATTGGCACAACACAATGGATTAGTCTTTTGAGAGTCTCTTTCTCTTGCTCTTGCACGTTATTTCACTGTCCAAATAACATTTATTCTGAGGATGAGGACACCTTAGCTCTGCTACAGACACTAAGTTTTGGTGGGTGTTCAATCGAGAACCACACGCACCTTAAGTATGGAACTCTACACTCACTGGCGAATGGCAGTTACCATCTTCCTTCGAATTCTACACATCCTTATCCCGACGAGGGCATAAGACCTTGGGTGGCTATAAAACAATACACACACCCTTCCAACAGTACCCTACACTACGATGACCTCTGTCACAGGGCTGCTGTCTCGTTAGAATTCCTTCCTCACGCAATAGCATCTCAAACCACTCTGCCCTTCAAAATCTGCGCCGGCCACAAGCAAAACAGTCGAGCTCTCGTCAGTATGCCCGTTCTTTATTACGCGTACCCCTATTCGAAATTGGCCGACTCCCTATCTACTATGAATCGCACGGACTTTACGAAACTGCACTTTCATACGCAAAAGTAAATCGGTCACGCTATTCTATGTACAGCAGATATACAGAGAAGTGTAACTTCGTAAAAAGTGTATCTCTCCCTACCATCTGAAAACTCGTGTCGTCACACCTCCATTAGCTTGGGCTTTAGTCTTGATGCAGATTTTGCCCCTTAGATGTAGATTTCTGTCCTTTAAATATCTTTTAAATATTTTTTATTTATTTAATTTTTGTTGTCTCTTAGATAAAGATATTTGTCCCTTAGGAAATAAGTTGGTATATATAAATAACATTCCTACTCATGGATTCACCACAGTTACTCTGTAACTATCACTGGTTGCCTCGTTTGACTTTCCTGCTGTTTTTGAGCTTGGCAGCAACTTATTATACTGACCCCTCTTTAGCATCTTGATTTGACAAGTTTCGTGTTACCAGAACACAATTATACAGAGAAAAACTTTGAGCCATTACAGCTGGCCTAGATTTTCCTGCTGTCTTCAGTGTAGAGGCAAATTTTCTCCCCTTAGCTTCAGGTAGTTTTGACTGACCTTGGCGATGCATTCCTCCAATCTGCCTTAACCTAATCGCAGAAGAGAAAAATAATAATATAACCCTCAACCCATATCATTCATTTAAGCTTGCCGAGCTTTGGCGTTTCCCTTGAGCTTAGGAGCCGATTTTCTTCCTTTGACTCTGGGCGATGTTTTGGTGTGTTTGACGTTGGCAATGAGGGCAGCTGCGCTGGGTTTGTTGTGTTTCATCGTGATGTGGCGCGTCATGTTGCATTTTTCCACAAAACCCAAACCACACTGAGAACACACGTGGGGCTTGATGCCTGCAACATGAACGCACAATGATGTTTAACATCAACACACGACATTGCCCATACGACAGATGTGGATAACCATCCCAGATAATAGGTGATACAGACCTTCATAAACCCTAAACCACAGAATAGGTGATACAGACCTTCATAAACCCTAAACCACAGAATAGGTGATACAGACCTTCATAAACCCTAAACCACAGAATAGGTGATACAGACCTTCATAAACCCTAAACCACAGAATAGGTGATACAGACCTTCATAAACCCTAAACCAGAGAATAGGTGATACAGACCTTCATAAACCCTAAACCAGAGAATAGGTGATACAGACCTTCATAAACCCTAAACCACAGAATAGGTGATACAGACCTTCATAAACCCTAAAGCTAGGTGCACTCATCTTTTCCCACTTGCATACACATAAACATTCCTCCCCCTCCCCCTCCCCCCGCACCCTTCCACCCCTCATGTCCGTGCCTGCATCTCAGTGACTTACTTTGCCTGCGAGTATGCCCTGCTTGTGTTTTGTCATGTATGTTGCTGATTATTTACGCGTGATATGCTAATTGTTTGTGGTTTAATTGTTAATGTTGTTTAATTGTCTTGCTCTGATTATGTTGTACTATGATTTGCTTGTATATTTAGTGTTTTTGTCTTTATGACCCTGTTGTTTGTACTGCCGTGGTTTTACTGTGTGCTTGTACATCCTTTCGCGCTTTGTATGTATGGCTATGTTGTTGAGGTCTTGCTTGGTATGCTTTGCTTGTTTGTTGATTTTGTTTTTAAATATTGTGCTTTCTATGTGTAGTATGCTTTTGTAAATGGCTGTTATTGTAAAGCGCGTTGAGCATTTATATGAAAACGCGCTATATTAAATATACATTATTATTATTATTATTATCGCAACTTCGACTGCAACCGCGACTGCAACATGCCATCGTACAAGTTGACCCAAGTTTAGCGAAAAGTTGAGCGTGCGTTGTTGCAGTTGCATCCAGGTGCAGACGACGCAACGGGAGTTTTTGTTTTCGTCATGTGATCTTGGTCCTATGACTACATAACAAAATGGACGACAGCGAGGATAAAATGTTATTTATCACAGCGATGACTCTGAGTCAAAAGAAAAAAAGGAGAAGAAAGATTTGGATGCTTACTATCGCTATTGATCGAAGGCTGGCATCCCTGACGTCTCGCTTATGATAAAGCTCTGACGAGACATTCCACAATGCCTCGTGGCCTTGGTAGAGTTCAATGAGATATATTTTATCGGGCTCGCTAAGCTTCGATGCACTACTACCTTCCGCCATTTCACTCGCCTCGGATGACCTCTTTACAACAACTAAGTCAGAATAGAAATCAGAAACAAAATACACAAAAAACACCAAGAAAAATATAAAAGCAAAGACTTTCGGGCTACGCTCTTCTTCAGTGATGGAAAAAAAAACACAAAAAAACATGAGGTCAGCGATGATGACGTAAACACTAAACATGCGTCATAGTCAGAAGAGGCTCTCTCTCTCTCTCTCTCTCTCTCTCTCTCTCTCTCTCTCTCTCTCTCTCTCTAACAACTAAGTCACGTGAGGGCTAAGCTCGTCTACGATTGGTAGTTGACCTACCTTAGTTGCAGCCAGCCTCAACATTTTACCGCACTGCAGTAAACAGTGCAACGTGGCTCAACACGCTGTACTAGTTGAACTTGCAGTTGCGCTCATGATCACATTTGTCGACATTGTTGCAATACATCGATGTACTCAACATTGTTGCACTCGAAGTTGCGATGTGTGCACCTAGCTTAAACCACACTTGCCAACTGGAAAAACGTGTTGAAAGTACTCCAGGCAGCTCAAAACCACATTTTAGAAACGCTGACCAGATTTTTGCGTCATGGACTTTTTGTCTTCTTGTAGGACATTAATATTGACATTGTGCACAAAGTGTACTGAAATACATACAAAAATGCATGTTTCATAAGCAAATATTATTACAAAGAATAAAATTAAAGGACAAGTGAAGAGTTCAGGTCAACGTTTTTTAGAAGAGGGTGTATAAACTTTCCTTCACGTAAGCAACACGTTACACATACTTAAGATTACAATGAATGAATGTGTTCGGCACCGGTGCTTTTCTTTGAATCTGGAAAATGTTTTTGATGGACACATGGCCATTAGCAGCTTCTTCAAACTTTTCATGTGATTTTGATGGTACGCGCTTTCTCAGTTATGGCAACTGTCATGTGCAACAGTGAGGTCGATTTAGCACAAAGAGCAATCTTGCAAACTCTGCCTCTGGCCCTTTCAGAGATGTAGTCAACGGTGAAGTCTATTTAGCACAAAGAGCAATCTTGCAAACTCTGCCTCTGGTCTTTTCAGAGATGTAGTCAACGGTCAAGTCTATTTAGCACAAAGAGCAATCTTGCAAACTCTGCCTCTGGTCTTTTCAGAGATGTAGTCAACGGTGAAGTCTATTTAGCACAAAGAGCAATCTTGCAAACTCTGCCTCTGGCCCTTTCAGAGATGTAGTCAACGGTGAAGTCTATTTAGCACAAAGAGCAATCTTGCAAACTCTGCCTCTGGTCCTTTCAGAGATGAAGTCAGGCAAAGCCACTTTTCATTGTAGGCTTTCAGAAAAAGCTTTTTTTCAGGCCTGCCATTTCAATTTTAGTTCATCTTTATTCGGATCGGGAGAACGGCTTGCATAACGGTATCGCTTCTTTTTTCACGCTAGTACACAGCACTGACACCAGCTCAATTCCTATGTGAGCAGCACTGTAAAGACCCTCCACATTTTGCTTGCTGCGGGCTATTTATAATTATAGCTTGCCTGCACCCTCCCTTCCAGTGAAAGGAAGCATCGGCGAAGCTATTTATAGCTAGCCAGGCTGACCTAACCTCAAAATCTAAAAAGCTTTCGTTGAGTCACTGTGCACTGAGCAGAATTAAGAAAACCAGAACACAAGTGCAGCGAACGTACGATATGTGCGCATTCGCCACCCCGCTAAGAAAAGTAACTACACTTTTATTCTGAATTTTTGAAGAAAAAAAAAAGTGAACATATTTTTAGTGGGCTGACCAGACGACCGTACTCCAAGGCTGAATTGCATATGAATGCGGCGAACGAAAGGTACAGTAGGCACGTCTGCAAAACCATCAGAGTAATCCTACTGTTAAGAAGGATAGTTAATGTTGCCCATCATGGGATTCAAACCTATGTCATCATTATGCCAGGTGAATTCTCTAGCACAGAGCTACGGTGGTAAATCACATGACTGTTTCTTGGGGATCAGGATGCTGATATTACCCAGTTGCAAAGTGTAAGCTAAACATTGACCCAGAAACCTAAAACTTGCAGTTTAATCGCCCTCCTAAATTTGGCTAACTACCTGTAGCATAAAATATGACAATATTCACCACATACCGGTGTGCTTGACTCTGTGCCGGTGTAGGTGTGTCAGCTGTCTGAAGGAGGCCTCACACTTGTTGCACTGGAACGGCCTCTCACCTGCACAACAAGGTTGGAAAATAAAATGACAAAATAATCTATTTAATTTACATGTACTTGTTAAAATCAAAGTACTGAGTGAATTAGTATATAATCCACATCCTTTAACAAAATAAAATCAGGAATTTCCTCACACACAGGCCGCAGTGGTTTATAAGCTTCCAAAGACTAAAGACTGACGGCTACCACATGGTTTCAAGATCTAGCCTGAACGCGTCATCGGGGAAAAACCCCAAATGGGAAAAATCCACAAATAAGCTGTGTCAGTATTTTAGATACAGGGGTCATAGTTTGGGGAAAACGTTGCAGCAAATAACCAGAATTTTACAGTAATTATTTCTACTCTCCAGCTATATTTATTTACAGAAAATTAGGGGGTCATACTCTGCTTCGGCCATCCTGGGAATCACAGGAAAATTTAGAAGTTACAACAATTTGCCAGGTAACTCTGACAAAAATGTCCCCCAATTCTACATTGAAAAGTATTTGAAATAACTCGGTAAAACTTAGTTTTGAAAGGTAAATTTATTTATTTTGTTTTACACAAGTATGCTATTTGAAAAAGGAAAATATTTGTGTATTTATGAATTTATTACTTTTGAGGACAAAAGAGATAGAACAAGAAAGTGATAGAGAGGAAAAGAAGTGTTTTATTCATCTGTTCTATATAATCGTTAATATCGAGCGCTTTTCCAGTTCAAGATCTGCTCAAGGTGCTGGCTGATAAAGGATCCAACTCAAGCCATCTGGGGCGCCCACTCAGCGTCACAACATACCAGTGTTTGAGAATATGAGAAAGATGATGAGCAATCTGGTAGAAGTCCGCTCTACGCTGAGAAACCCACGTAACCCCCTCCCCACCATTACCTTCCCCTTCCCCACACACAAAAGGTCCGCACACTGTATAACAGGACATACCAGTGTGTTTGCGAATGTGGGAGCGGAGATGTGCAGCCTGGTAGAAGTCAGCTCCACACACCGTACACACAAATGGTCGCACACCGCTGTGCTTGGTCTTGTGTCTACCAACACAAAACACTTCTAATAAACAAATAACTATATATCTAAATGTAAAATTATAAAACCTTTTTTTTTTTTTTTTAAATGGGCACAGTAAATTGTAAACAAATGAAAGGATTAACAAATACAGTTTTTGACACTAAAACTCTGAAATTCCAAACAAACCGTTTAAAGTTGTCTATCTGAAGTCCTATCCTACCTTATCCTATCCTGTAACTTGGAAGTCGTAGGGGCACCACAGATGATCGTTTAATCAGCGTACTCCATCTTTCTCTGTCTTCAGCAACCATCATGCTCAGTGTCAAGCCAGTCCATTCTTGAATGTTGTCCTCCCATCTCTTTTTTTGTCTCCCTCTTCTTCTGCCTCCTTGCACAGTGCCTTGCAGGATGATCTTTGCAAAACATGATGCTCTGGTGACGTGGCCATACCATCAGACTTTTTGTTTCTTCACCACTATGAGCATGTCATCATGTTGTCCAATGGCTTGTGTGATGGTCTGTCGGACTTCGTTGTTGGGGATGTGCTGGGTATAGGAAATGCCCAGTCTTCTGTAGCATCTCATCTCCATGCGTTGTATTCTTCGTTGTAGGTCTGCTGTGGAGGTCCATGTTTCGCAAGCGTATAGGATAATGGAGATGACAAGGGAGCGCAGACTGATGTACACTGATGGCCCTGTCTTTCCAAATGGGCTTCAACCTTGTCAGGGCAGCAGTTGTTTGAGCGATCCTGGAGAGGACTTCATATTGGGATCCATTGTCTGATACAATGGCTCCTAAATATTTGAAGTTATGCACTGTGCTGAGGGATTGGCCTTGGACTTTGATGTCTGTGTTGATGCCATTGGGTGTTGTTGTTCATCATTTTGGTCTTCTCTGCACTTATTTCCATTCCAAAGGCTCCGGAGGTGGTCAAGCCTCTGTACCAGCTGTTCAAGATCTTGTTCCTCTCCAGCCAATCCGTGAATGTCATCCGCAAAACAGAGGTTGGAGATTGCTCTAGCCCCTATGCTGACTGTGCCTTGGTGATCTGCATGGCATCTGACATGATGCGCTCTAGGAAGATGTTGAAGAGTGTTGGAGAGAGTAGGCATCCTTGACGCACGCCGACTGTTCTGAACCAGTTTCCGATGGCACTGTTGTGGAGGACTGCACTGGCAGCCTCGTCATACAGGTTTGCCTGAAGTAGTGACTTGATATATTTCTATTTTATTTATTTTTCTGATTTGTAACATTTTAATTTTATAATTTGTTGGTAACTGCTTTAGCATTATAGCATTACATACCTGTTCAAATTGGAAGTGGATCGGAACATGGCCCCACATCCTACAAAGTTACATTTGAATGGTCGCTCATCATTGTGTATCCTCATGTGGACCTTGAGATGACAAGCTCGCGTGAACACCAGGCTGCACTCACTGCATGGGAACACTCGATCACCATCATGCTCTTTGCGAATGTGAGCCCTCAGTTTGTACTCCTGTCAGCCAAAATAAAATTATCAACATGATAAAATCAAGAGAAAGTGTGATCACATAGTATTCCCATTTTATATCTATCTTATAGATAACTGTAATGAATAATACCCCTGTCTATTATGAATAATACCCCTGTCTATTACTAGCATATTACAGGGTTCATACAGACTTTTGAACGCAAAATTCCAGGACATTTCAAGGGCTTTCAAGGGCCTTTTTGTGAAAATTCCTGAGGCATGAAATACATAAGTCACGATATTTACAAATTTAATCTTCGCACTGATTAAAATTTTAACTTAGAAATACGAATTTTCTCGAACGCAAAGTGACTTCCGGTACTACACAATAACTATCACAACTTCCTGCGGTGATTATGTCCCTTTATGAGCAGACGCCGTTTTCATCACTGTACATAGCTTCTACTTTACGGCCTTTCATAATAAAAATTCTGTCTTTCCATTTTTATTGTCTTAACTTCATTATCATTTCTACTTTTAGCCTAGGCTTGATCTTCAAGGGGTTTTCAAGGGATTGATTAAATTTCAAGGGTTTTCAAGGTCTTGAAAAGGCATCTCAGAATTCAAGGGTTTTCAAGGTTTTCAAGGGCGCGTATGAACCCTGATATACAAAATATTAATAAAAAAACATATATATTTTTTAAATCCTAACAGAACTGTCGTGAGACTGAAACCCTACTCACTGAGGCCTGATATTCAGACGCAAGCAAAAAAAAGTAGCTATTAATTTTATAATGAAAGTGAGTGATTATGTTTGAAAAAGTAATAAATCACTCTTTCCAAAACATTTATCTGTGCATAACATCCATGAATAAAACTTCAAAATCATTCATACAATTATTTTAAACAACAACAAAACATAGCAACACTCAGCAGTAGAATTACATTCATTTTCACACATATGAAATAATGTATTTAAAATAAAACAAACAAACAAAATAGTTTAAAATAAGATGGCAAGTCATTCAAAAGTATTTCCAGACACTAACAGTAACACACATAGGCAACAAATAAACATTTTCAATCATGTTGTTTTTGTTGGTGGTGTTGTAAATGGACTTTATTCTAACAAAGCAACAGTAAAACGTGGAATGATAGGTCACTATAGGAACACATGGAATGATAGGTCACTATAGGAACACGTGGAATGATAGGTCACTATAGGAACACGTGGAATGGTAGGTCACTATAGGAACACATGGAATGATAGGTCACTATAGGAACACATGGAATGATAGGTCACTATAGGAACACATGGAATGATTCATTGATAGGTCACTATAGGAACACGTGGAATGATAGGTCACTATAGGAACACGTGGAATGATAGGTCACTATAGGAACACGTGGAATGATAGGTCACTATAGGAACACATGGAATGATAGGTCACTATAGGAACACATGGAATGATAGGTCACTATAGGAACACGTGGAATGATAGGTCACTATAGGAACACGTGGAATGATAGGTCACTATAGGAACACGTGGAATGATAGGTCACTATAGGAACACATGGAATGA
The DNA here is from genome assembly GCA_036898135.1 of Oncomelania hupensis. Lineage (NCBI taxonomy): Eukaryota > Metazoa > Mollusca > Gastropoda > Littorinimorpha > Pomatiopsidae > Oncomelania > Oncomelania hupensis. The sequence continues at coordinate 2,053,039 of CM072519.1, read as the reverse complement.
TAGGTCACTATAGGAACACATGGAATGATAGGCCACTATAGGAACACATGGAATGATAGGTCACTATAGGAACACATGGAATGACAGGTCACTATAGGAACTACCTGCAAGAAAAAAAACGATAAAGATCTGCTCAGCCAATTTTGATATGCAGAGCAGGTAAGTCTGGAAATACGAACACAAATGTTGACAATAAGTTATAACTAGCATTGTAGGCAGGCCATGTTTTGTGGTGAATGTTTACCTTGTTGAAAACGGCGTGACACACAGAGCAGGACAAGGGGACGCAGCCTGCAGAATGCATGGACTGGTTGTGTCTCTTCAGGCTGCTGTAACTACAGAACACCTTCTGACAAGAATAACAAGGAGCGGGCTTCCTAGGCTTCGTTTTCCTTATCCGTATCCTCCCGTTCTCTCCGACTTGCAGGAAGAGAGATTGAGAGGTCGTGCCCATCTCATCGTCAGAAGTTGGCTCGCACTTTACAATCAGCTCCGGTGAAACAGTCATGTTGGTCCCTTCTGGTACTTCTACAGTTTTATGCTTTCCTTTGGTTTGCTTTTTCAACTGAACTTTCAACAATTCTCTCCTCTTCGTGGCTTTGCTTTTAACTCCAGGTTTAGATTTAGACGCACTCTTTTTTAATTTCTTGGAGGGAGATTCAGTACTGTTTGATGCGATCCCGGATCTATTTTTCCGTTTTAGATTTGGTGGCTTTGGGTCGCTATCATCTTCATTAACCTGCATAAGCGACTGAGGTACAAAACTCTCTGCCATATCTAGGGTGGGTGGTTCTTGTTTAATACTCATGGTGACCAGCGTGTTAGTCAAACCGGATTGCAAAGTACCAACGCCCAAATCTGGTTCTTCTTTGATGAACGCCAGTGATCCTGGTCCTACCGCAGTATCTTCTCGCCCCAGCGCAAAAGTTGAGTCTGAATTTAAAGGCGGTGGTTTCATAGCTGACGAATCGACAGTATCGGCCGAGGAAACTTGCCAGTTGGTATTTGCCATTTCAACTGTTTCTTGCATCTGAAGAGAACTTTGCTGCATCTGAAAGGAAGATTCTTGTCTGTGTAAGTCAAAGTCCATGATCATAGACTCCTGGCTCCTCAGCGAAGTTGTGTCCATTAATGAAGGCTGCTTTCGGTGTGTTGGGTTCATCATCGGAGGATGTTTTCGGTGTGCTGTTTTGCGCCTAGGAGGCACCATGACAGTTGCCTTCCTACGTAAGTGCGTCTCTGTCCTCTGTTTCTTTTTGGCCGTAGTGTTAGGCTCAACTGTTTCTTCAGATCCTGCAAAAGCAAAGTAACATGTAACTAAATAAATATCTAAAATAAAGTAATAATTTCATATGTCACTGTGCAGTAGTACATATATTTACTGTTTTCTTATCCGTTTATTAGAATCAGACAATTCAGTTGTGGGATCGACACTCATTAACAACTATAGAACTGCTCTTGCATCTGCTAGAAGATTTTTAAACTGCACGCCATTGCTTCCTATCCTATCCTATCCCGTAACTTGGAGGTCGTAGGGGCACCACAGATGATCGTTTAACCAGTGTACTCCATCTTTCTCTGTCCTCAGCAACCCTGATTGTTTCGCTCAGTGTCAAACCAGTCCATTCTCGAATGTTGTCCTCCCACCTCTTTTTCGGTCTCCCTTTTCTTCTACCTCCTTGCAATGTGCCTTGCAGGATGGTCTTTGCAAGACCTGATGATCTGGTGACGTCGCCATACCATCGGAGTTTCGTTTCTTCACCAATATGAGCATGTCATCATGTTGTCCAATGGCTTGTGTGATGGTCTGTCAGACTTCGTTGTTGGTGATGTGCTGGGCATAGGAAATGCCCAGAAGTCTTCTGTAGCACCTCATCTGCATGCTTTGTATTCTTCGTTGGAGATCTGCTGTGAGGGTCCATGTTTCGCAAGCATATAGGAAGAGGAGATGGCAAGGGAGCGCAGCAGCCTTATCTTGGAATGTAGACTCAGGCCTGCCTACCCCCGACTTTAGCTTCCAGGGACAGGCTTTACAGAAAACAGGGACAGAGACCAATTTCCAGGGACAGGTCATTCCACGACAAGTTTCAATCTTTTCAAACGCAGCGATAAAAATTATTAAATCAATATGTTAATTTTAAAATTAAAACATTACAGAAAAAAAAATTGCTTACATTCTTATTAAGTAATGAAGCAGTTCAGAAATTCACTGGCCTAACCTTGGCAAAAAAAAAAGTAATTGGTCTGGTCTTTAACACCTGGCTAATGTAAACTAAGCATTGTTATTTACACACATTTCCAGTTAAGGGGAAGAGCTTTTCTCCATCTCTATCGTTGCTACCGTCAGTTGAAATTGAAAACACTGACTTTTTCATACTCTCCACTAAACTGAATGTTGTTTTGGCAGCAATTTCTTTTATCACAGCAGTACCCTTTAAACGGGCGCACTGGAAAGTCTTAGCAATTGTAGAGTCCGGAAACATTATCTTGACGGCATTGCTCATTTTGTCAAGAGCTGCTATCGGCAAATTCAGTTCTACTACCAAGTCTACCATCATTGTTTCTGCTCTTATTACGTCTAAGGTTTCATCTTTAGCATTTGGCTTGGTTGCCAAAAATCCTGTGAGTTTGCTGTTCTTTTTTTCGCTGTCACATATTATTTTGTTTGCCTTGTGCTTGTTCGTTTCCACGTAGCGAGCTATTTCATCACTGCCGCCAGATTTCACAGAAAATTCGCAAGCACACACTTCGCAAAAAATAGAAGTATCAATTTTTCCAGGCTTGATGAAAGGCCATTTTTCAGTATATTTTACAATGTACATTTGAGCGCGGGTTTTTTTGGGCTTTGCCGGCAGTGTCAGATGCTCCCTTCCTCTTTGTTGCCATTTTCGAACTTGTCAGGTGATTGTGCGCATGCGCGTGACTGAAAAATCTCGGGAGAGGGCGATCATCAGTGCATAAAATTCCAACGCGAGACTAGAGGGCGCAAGATGTCCGTCATCTGCTCGATATTTTTTTTTCCGGGACGCCACGGCGAAAACCGTATTTCCGGGACGGTTAATCAGTTTTACTAGGTTTCCGGGACAAATACGGGTACTCCGGGACGGTAGGCAGGCCTGTAGACTGATGGTCCTGTCTTTCCAAATTGGCTTCAACCTCGCCAGGGCAGCAGTTGTTTGTGCGATCCTGGAGAGGACTTCCTGTCGGGACCCATTGTCTGATACAATCGCTCCTAAATATTTGAAGTTATGCACTGTGTTGAGGGATTGGCCTTGGACTTTGATGTCCGTGTTGATGCCATTGGTCATCATTTTGGTCTTCTCTGCACTTATTTCTATTCCATAGACTCTGGAGGTGGTGTCAAGCCTCTGTACTAGCTGTTCAAGTTCTTGTTCCTCTCCAGCCAATCCATCAATGTCATCCACAAAATGAAGGTTGGAGATTGCTCTTCCCCCTATGCTGACTGTGCCTTCGTGATCTGCAAGGGCATCTGACATGATGCGCTCTAGGAAGATGTTGAAGAGTGTTGGAGAGAGTAGGCATCCCTGACGCACACCGATTGTTGTTCTGAACCAGTTTCCGATGGCGCTGTTGTGGAGGACTGCACTGGTAGCCTTGTCATACAGGCTTTTGATGACTTCAATAATTTTAGGGCTGATGTTGTACACTCTCATGGTTGCCCACAAAGCTGAATGCCAGACTCGGTCAAACACCTTTTTGAAGTGTTTCTCCATGTTCTGTGTTCCGTGTTTCTCCGTCCTCTGCAGACCCCTCTTCTCTTCCCTCAACTATCAATGTTGGAACTTCTTCCATTTCTTTTTCTGACACTGTTCGCCACCTTGGTTTTTTTCTCAATCAGGATCTCTCCATGCAGCAACACATTGCAAAAACTTGTCAGATTGCATACATTGAACTTAGCCGCATAAGCTCCATTCGACAGGGACTGTGCCATGTCCATCGTCTGGATTTTGTGTGCAGACCAAGCGTGTTTATTGTTGTATCTGGCAAACTCTAACAGTCTCAGACCCCTGTCATTTGTCTCGTTGTTGCAGTGGGGTCCACAAGTGTCTCCCCAGTTGTGGTGCGCATCTTGGCCAACCTTGGCATTCCAGTCGCCTTCCACAATGATTATGTCCTTTGGCACTTGGTCAAGGATATAGATATGCATATTTAGCAACTTATTGAACCAGATCCAGAACAAATTCAAGTTAAAAGTCCAGAAATAATATTGAATATAGTGAGAAACTATATCAGATACGAATAATAGAGGATAGAGAAGAAAAACCCAAACTAACCGATTCTCTTCACACCACGATTATCAATATCATGTGCAGAGCTTGGGTTTTCCATTCTGGGGCGACTTGTCCTAGGCCCACTGTGAAGCCACTTCCACTTTGTCAAAGCATTATCCTGCACAAACATGTTATTCTAACTGATCAGTACAGTAGTAATTAACGAAATTGTCAACACATTAAATGTTGAGGGGCGTCTGCACCGCAATGAAACGTAATTATTCATTTCATTATTTCTGAAAAACAACAATGTTGGGATTACTTATTTAGTTATTAACAGTTGTAACGTGCACATGAGAAGAACGTGATGGCATTTTTAAAGAAGAAATACTCAATTACACTTTACACCCTTGCAGTCTGGATTTGAGTCTACGCTGCTAGGCAGCTTCAAGCACTGAACTAGCTTTTTTGTCGCTTTGAAGTTGCAAATGTACGGAATGACTCAATGAGCACGCTAAATATATCTGTACAAAACATTGTACGTATAAATTAATATAAGACCAAGCTTATTCATTCTGCAATTCAAAAGCAATCAAAATTTCCATATAATTATAACATACTCCGCGATCTGCATGGTAGTTGGTAAGCACATAACATTGCATACCTTTGTGAAACAATCGTCTGCAACGCGATAACATTCCGGAATTGACGTCATAGGCACTCCTGTTAAACTTTTTGCCAGAACGTTTGTAAATAAAAATTTTCAATAGCAAAGGATCGAAAGCAAGATTAATTATAAGGTGTGGCATTAGACATATTTTTGTTTGTTTGTTCGTTTATTTGCTTTTAATTAAATAAATGTTTAATTTATTAATTATAACCATTATAAAAACAGACAGAAAATAAAATTTAAAAAAAAGAAGTAAAATGAACAGAAGAGGAAAGAAAGAAAAAAAATGAAGGACAGACAAAAAGAAAGAATGAAAGAAAATGAAAGAAAGAAAGAAAGAAAGAAAGAAAGAAAGAAAGAAAGAAAGAAAGAAAGAAAGAAAGAAGATATAAATAAGCGCAATCTTTTAAAAAAAAAAAAAAAGTGGAAGTAGAAAGAAAAAGACTGATAATTTTAAGCAGACTTTATCAGAAAATATAGAAAATATAAAATATTAATGTGAATTCTTGTAAGGGAAGTAAAAGAACACAAAGAACAAAAATATCCATTTCATCTAAAAATACTTACCGATGGGTCAGTACTTGAGTCATTTGACAGTGGATCAGGATTTGTTATACCAGATCTAAAAGTAGAAAAATCTTATTACATTGGAAAAGGATTTTCAATTTTTACTTAATTTGTGAACTATAGCTGTTTTAATGGCATTACAATACATTCTTGAGACATCTATGGATTTCTTTAACATATTAGTTTGTGCTGATTCAAAATCAGTTTTACAGTCCTTACAAAATTGGGAGACTAATACTAGATCAGATTTATAATAATAATAATAATAATAATAATAATAATAATAATAATAATAATAATAATAATAATAATAATAATAACAGATTTTTATATAGCGGGTACTCCAGCCTATGACCAGACTCACCACGCTTTACATAGTCATTTATTACATAAAAAATGCATGCACTCGATCAAACATCGCTTTTGCTACGATACAGCAAAAGACGGAACAGTAAAGGTAAAAACTATTTACAACTATGTACACAAATGACAAAAAAGACAGAAATAGACTATTTACAACTATGTACACAAATGACAAAAAAGACAGAAATAGAATAGCGAAAACCTATTCACAGCTATATATGCCCGGTTAGACCCAGGAAGAAAAACAGTATAAATATTTACAGCCGTGTATACACTTACAGATCAGACAGAGACAAAAGAGGAGAGAATGGCAGCAGGATACAAATCAGTCTGAATAATGCAGTTTGAAGAGGTGGGTTTTGAGGGCCTTTTTGAATGCTTGTGTTGATTGTATGCTGCGGGTATGGGAGGGAAGGGAATTCCACTGCTTGGGTGCGGAGTAAGTGAATGCACGTTGGCCGTATGTCTTAGTGCGGGTGACGGGAACCTTGAGTGTGCGAGTGTCAGCAGAAGATCTTAAAGTGCGTGAAGGGGAGTAGACAGACAGTAGATCAGCAAGGTAGGAAGGACAAGAATCTGTAAAGAAGTTGTGACAGAGAACAGAGAGTTTGTACTCTATGCGTGCTTGCACAGGAAGCCAGTGAAGGGAATGTAGTAGAGGTGTGATGTGATCGCGTTTCTTTGCTCGGAATACTAGTCTTGCTGCTGAGTTCTGAACCTTTTGTATAGTTTGTCAATGATGTGTTTTGTGGAGCCAGCTAGGAGGGAGTTGCAATAGTCAAGACGAGAAAGGATGAGAGCGCAGTCTAGGGTTTTGGTGGCAGTGACTGTAAGATAGTGGCGAAAGGAGCTGATTTGGCGTATGACCGTGTATGCAGAGCGACAGACGTTGGAGATGTGGTTGTTGAGGGACAGGTCATCGGAGAGAACGTAGCTGAGGATGAGAACTGAATGTTTGTTGTCCCTACTGTAAGCGATGTTGGGAGAAGCGAGAGTGAGGAGGAGGTGTTGTGCTTGTGAATGAGGAGGGCTTAGGTTTTATCGTCATTAAGCTTAAGCTTGTTGAGTGTCATCCATGACTTAATGTCTGTGATGCAGTTCTCCAAAGTCTGAACAGTGGAATTAATGAGAGAGGGGGCAGTGGATTTATAAAGTTGTGTGTCGTCTGCAAATGACTGACTCTCAACAGCTTGCTTTCCGAGCAGGAGAAGCAGTGGCTTGGTGTACAGAGTGAATAACACCGGCCCTAAAACGGAACCCTGAGGCACGCCGCACACCAAGTCTGCTATGCTGGAGAAACAGCCATCGACAGTGCATGACTGCTTGTGATCTGTCAGAAAGATATGAGTGGAACCAATCCAGGACCGAGCCAGAGATTCCAAAGTAGCGTTGAAGAGTGTTAAAGAGAATGTGGTGGTCGACTGTGTCAAAGGCTGCTGAGAGGTCTAATAAGGTGAGAATGGAGACGTTACCATTATCTAAGGCAAGCAACAGATCATTGGTTACCTTTAGGAGGGCTGTCTCAGTGCTGTGGAAGGGTCGGTAGGCAGACTGGTTGGGGCAAAGTAAAGCGTTATCATATAGGTAAGCAAACAGTTGTTTGAGAACAATTTTTTCTATGACTTTGGACAGGAAGGAGAGATTTGAAACAGGTCTATAGTTCTTTAGATTATTTTTTGTCTAAACTTGGTTTTTACAGGAGGGGTTTGATGACAGTCGCTTTGAGCACAGACAGAACAACACCAGAGGACAGACTCTCGTTGATAATGTGGGTAATGGTCGGGAGTAGAGGGTCAAGATTCTCTATCAACATGGGGGTAGGAATGGGGTCAAGAGAGCAAGATGTTGGTTTTGAGCTTAAGATGACTTTTAGTATTTGAGATTGGATGCTTAATAGCCTACATAATATTATTAACTGAGGGATCGGTGTTGATGTTTGTTGGGTTCCATCTCATTCTGGATTGTACTGGAATGAACAGTCAGACAAACTTGCAAAGAGAGGAGCTACAAACGTCAAATCAATAAACAATTCTAACCTTAAATTATCTAGTCACGAACTCATTTCATTATAGTGGAAAGACATTTTCAGAAATTAGTAAATAAGCAAAATATTATGTCCTGTTCAAGAAATATTTCAAGAGTTATATACAAAATGCGCATGGATTCGTGGATTACAAAATATGTAAAAGGCATTACTTAATTGTATATGCCAGCAACCAATTACTATAAATCATTTATTATTTGAGTTTTCATCATTGTTGCCATTATACACAGAAAAAGAAGTAATGCTAAAAAAAACATTGATGAAATATTTGTACAACAAGATAATAATGGAAAAAATAGCCAGCATTATTCTTAGTACTGATTTTAAAAAAAATCGTTCGCAGTTGATTACGTGTTTGTACTTTCGTGACTGTCTAAAATCATTGTGTCAGAGCGCACGACTTGTGTGAGTGCGTCTTGGGCGACGTGGGTTCGAATCCTGACTTCAGCAAACTATTTTGTGATTGGTGGATATTATCAGACAATGGGTCCCGACAGGAAGTCCTCTCCAGGATCGCACAAACAACTGCTGCCCTGACAAGGTTGAAGCCCATTTGGAAAGACAGGACCATCAGTCTACATTCCAAAGTAAGACTGCTGCGCTCCCTTGTCATCTCCATCTTATATGCTTGCGAAGCATGGACCCTCACAGCAGATCTCCAACGAAGAATACAAAGCATGGAGATGAGGTGCTACAGAAGACTTCTGGGCATTTCCTATACCCAACACATCACCAGCGACGAAGTCCGACAGACCATCACACAACATTCGATAATTGCCAAAGTTATTACATTTCTGTTTACATTATGTACATGTACAAAACATTTTATTAGAACAACGAGTATTGAAACCGTATTTTCTCTCAGATTAATTAAACACAAACATAATTTTGCAAACAGTTCGGTCAACAAAGCGACATGAAACGTTTTTATATCAGCGTAGAACTATGATATCAGCTGATGGTGCGGTAATTTTCACACTCCTGAAGGTTACCTTTTTTGGAAGAGTAATGACAAGCGACTGGGTCCATGGTGTTGGCCACTCCCCAGTCTGCCAGATCTTGTTACAGATAATGGTGAGGGCGTCAATCATCGATTCTCCTCCTGCTTGAAGCAGTTCCGCGGGTATGTTGTCCACTCCCGCTGACTTCCCGTTCTTCACCAGACTGTGAAGCAGCTGATAAGTGTTAAACAGCCCAAGGTCTCCATGATCCGAAACAAGTCTGGTACATGCCTTACAGAAGAACAAGTCTTGGACAGATGGACAGAGTACTACTCTGACCTTTACAACCACACACCAAAAGTATTAAAGTATGCAAGAGGGGTGTGGTGGGAGCGGGGGAGGGAGTGAGCGAACGCGTATGTGTGTAAGTGCTTGCAGATTTGTTAATGGTTTACCATTAGGCCTACTGGCAATATATACCTGATCACGCCTTTATTTACGTGGTGTATGCCTTTACTATTATAGTTTTAGCAATGTAGCTAAAATAGAAAAAATTAGCCTTGAAATGTGAATTGGTAAAATGTTCCTATCCTCTTCAATTGGTCAGTTCATACGATGCGTTATTATTAACTCTGACCGCCCAAATGTATTCATTTACAGCGGTTTTTATTTGTGCTTACTGTATAATCGTGTAAGATCCCACCCCCCTCCTGTGACGGCGGGTCGCCGTGTCTACAGCTGTATTGTTGCTGGGCTCTGCACAATAAAAGGCTATTACCCACTCGTCTTTCGTCTGCTGAGATCGGCGATTTAAATCGCCCTATGACTAATCTTATTACATTAATATGTTTGGCCCGGTCTGTGTGAGGATGGGATTACAGAGATAGGGAGAAAAGTGTAAAGATTCACTGACACACTGTAGATCTCGCACGGCTATGAAACATGTATAGGTAGTCCAGCCACTTGTTAACAGTAAATTACATTACATTACAATACATGATTATTGCTTTAGGTCCAGGGGACTCTTCCGAGCCAAATCAGGACTAGACAACCCCCGATCCGCATAAAAGATCTGCTGAAACAACCCTAGTGGTAAAAGTGAATGCTCTCCACCAGCCAGTCACTTTACAATAAAGATATCCCACGCAGGGGACGCTGAGGCTATACTCTAATTTATCTAACCCCCGTTTACAAAAACAAAATAGAATACAAACATCATTATAAATTATCAACAAAACACATACATATAAAATGCATACATTGCTACATAATATCATAGGAAGCCCTATATAGTGACCACCTGGCAGAAAGCGTCCAATATTCCCAAGCTGATCCAACAGACCTCACACACAAATAAGGAGTCTTAACCCGGAAGAGTTTTCAAAAAAAAAGATAGTTGACTGGTCAAGTGAAGAAGAAGATAGTATAGCAGATTGATAGAACAGAGCAGGAATGAGAAATAATAAATGAGAAAGACAGCGACAGTGGGAATTTAAAGCACTATATTTCCAGAAAGTGGGGATACTATTTATACTGAAACCCCCGGCACCCCAACGAGGGAAACAGTAAATATCACACATTTATTTCCCCTACTTTATACATAATTTTCTAATCACTACACTAACTGAAATGTCCAGAACGTAATATAACTAGGATTAACTTAACAATCCAAAAGTCACTTCAAGTGGTTCGCTCCTTGATGGGTCTATGCTGCTACTGTTCTCGATATTTGCTACTGTCTCATCATTGGGCTATTTGTTCTTTTTGTCCTACTGTTTGTTTTTCTGGAAGAGTGGACTACTGCACAATCACTATAGATCACTGTTCGTGCACTTCTTCTATTGCACTTAGCTGTATCGTCGATGTGCGGTGCTGTTGTCTCCTCGTCATGTTAGTTGACTACTGAGCTATTGGAGCACAATGCTCTCTGCTCCAGTGCAGGCCGCGTGTCAGGGTTGACTCTCTGTGGGGTCTTTTTCCTGCGGTGGACCAAGCCTGCTCGTCTGCAAAACATAAGACAAGTTTCTGCAACGCCTTGTTTACAAAGGGTGTGCAGAGCGTCTCACTGTTGGCCGAAACAATTCGACTTTGGCTATTCTAGTAAGGGAGACAATGTTGATACAAAATTTTCTCGCCACTTAAAATCAACTCCCCTCCTCCCTCCCCTCCCCCCCCCTAAAAAAAACACCAAGAAAGTCTGCAACAAAAGGCTGGGTGGTAACAGAAATAAAAAGGAAATTAGGTCATACTTTTATTGGATTCGATGTTTATATATGACGGCCTACTAGGGCCAAAACCGAGAGTTACCATTATCACGAGATAATTGAAATTAACTCGTGTTCCGTACAATTTACAGAGATACCGGTAATCCACATTGTTAATTAATAATTATTAGTATTTGCCACGCCTTCCTAGCGCCCAAACCTGATAATGACAACTATAATTAGATAATACAAATTCATAGGAAAATTACAATTATCAAAGGATAATTACAATTATCATTGAAAAACTTACAAATATCTTCGCGTAATCATTTATAATTTTTAGTTTTGCCTCTAGCAATCCGTCTGGAAATGGGCCAAAACCAAAAAATTTCATTTTCACTCGATAAATATGTCGTTAATATTTGTAATTATCACATGATATTTGTAATTATCAGGTTTTGAAACTAGTAGGCCATCATAATGTGAATAACACAGAACACGTGTTAATGACTATTATCACTGATACTGAAAATGAACGTTTTGGCGCTAGTAAGCCACCTTAGTCAAAATTAAGCATGATCACATAAAAATTGAAATTGTGAAGTAAAAATTGTAATTATTCTGTGATAATTAAAATTTTTGGTTTTGGCACATTTCCAGGTGGATTTCTTAGAGCCAAAATTGAAAATTAAACATGATCACGAGAAAATATTGATAATTTTTCAATGATAATTGTAATTACCCCTTGATAATCAGAACGATATAGATGATATTTGTAATTATCTCATAATATTTGTTATTATGAGGTTTTGGCGCTAGTAGGCTGTCATATTTATAGGCTCCAGTAAAGATTTAGCAGTCATAGGTGTACCACACTCACACAAAACGGGTCTATCTCTCACAAGATCTAGGTGGTGGTGTCCCCCGTAACCTTTCGGCCGTTGGGAAGGAAAGTTGGGGCGAAAGAGCCTTCACGTACACCGGCCCTTCAGCATGGAACAATCTTCCCCTTGAGCTCCGATCTCTCTCATCTCACCCCGCATTCAAGACCCAGCTTAAGACACACATTTTTCGCAAATGTTACTCCCTACTGAACTAGTCATTTCCAAGAGCGCTCTGTAGACTATAAACTTGTGTCCCAGTTGATGTACTGTTGTTTGTTCTGTGTGTGCTCTTTTAGAGCTGTGTGTGCTCTTTTAGCTCTTTTTCTTTGCGCCATGAACTTTGTTGGAAATGTGCGCAATATAAATCCCATTATTATTATTATTATTATTATTATTATTATTATTATTATTATTATTATTATTATTATTATTATTATTAAAGTAACTGTAGATTATAGTCACACGACACCGAAGCGTATAGGCGACTACTGGTCACATTATTCTGACACCAGCGAACCAGTTGATGGGCATCTCGGGCGGCTTGAGTTAGATCCTGGATCAGCCAGCGCCTTGAGCAGCTCTTGAGCTGGTAAAGCGCTATATAAGAACGATTAAATAAAAAATAAATAAAATGGTAAGGGAAAAATAATATCGTCACATGTTGGCCAATCCGGGATTCGAACCAGGTACCTTTCGGTTACTAGTCATACGCTCTACCAACTGTGCTACCCGGCCCCACACGGGGAGGAAAGCGTTTGGGACCTCCCATTTCTCTAGGCCAGCTTAATGAGAGCGGTGCCTGTCTCCTCTCCCTCCCTGCTTTACCTTCTCTGGTTCTAAACAGATCCAGGTTCCCATAAACAGATCCAGGTTCCCATACACAGATCCATGTACCCATACACAGATCCATGTTACCATAAACAGTTCCAAGTACCCATAAACAGATCCAGGTTCCCATAAACAGATCCAGGTATCCATAAACAGATCCAGGTTCCCATAAACAGATCCAGGTTCCCATACACAGATCCAGGTTCCCATAAACAGATCCAGGTTACCATAAACAGATCAAGGTATCCATAAACATATCCAGGTACCCATAAACAGATCTATGTATCCATAAACAGATCTATGTATCCATAAACAGATCCAGGTTACCATAAACAGATCCAGGTATCCATTGACAGCTAGGTGGACTGGGCCAGGTGTGTCGTACGCTTGTTTCCATCTTTTTGGGTAGGTTGGTGATTGCCTTTGAGCATGGTCACCCATTCAAGTAATAACCCCTTCAGACATTCCTTAACCTCATTACTTAACCCCATTACTTACCCTCATTACTTAACATCATTCCTTAACCTCATTACTTAACATCAAATATTGTTAGTGTGCCCAAATCACTACACTACTGCACCACTCTAAGGAAATTATCTTTTTGAAAAAGAATTCATAGCAAGAAATATCTGTAACATTTAAAGCTGCTGCCTTCAAAATAATATTAATAATACTGGATGCTTCATACACGCTATCTCCAAATCATCGATCATGCTCAAAGCTCGGTGATCTGTACCAACATACACACTCACAGGTTTCAAAACTATGGTGTAACGGCATGAAGATCGCTATCAGTGTTGGTAGATTTGAACAAGAGTCTCTGCTGGTGAGAACAAACAAGGGAGACAATACAAACAAGGGAGATAAAAAGTGTTTGTCTCACTAAAACAAAACGGTTGTTAATATATGTAGATAATACTAATCTGCAATAAAATAACATAACATAATTATTGCTTTAGGTCCAGCGGACTCTTCCGAGCCAAATCAGGACAGGCAACCCTTGATCCGCATAAAAGATCTGCTGAAACAACCCTAGTGGTAAAACTGAAAGCACTCCACCAGCCAGTCACTTTACAATAAAGACATCCCACGCAGGGGACACTGAGGCTTTACTCTAATTTATCGAACCCCTGTTTAGAAAAACAAAATAGAATACAAACATCATTATAAATTATCAACAAAACACATACATAGAAAATGCATACATTGCTAAATAATAACATCATAGGAAGCCCTAGTGACCACCTGGCAGAAAGCGTCCAATGTTCCAAAGCTGATCCAACAGACCTCATACACAAATAAGGAGTCTTGACCCGGAAGAGTTTGAAGAAAAAAAGATAGGTGACTGGTCTAGCTAAGAAGAAGATAGTATAGTAGATTGATAGAACAGAGCAGGAATGAGAAAGAGCAAATGAGAAAGACAGCGACAGTGGGAATTTAAAGCACCAAATTTCCAGAAAGTGGGGATACTATTTATACTGAAACCCCCAGCACCCCAACGGGGGTCTAATCCGCAATATATATGTGTTGTGTGTGTGTATTATATATCTATTATAAAATAATAGTCCCCATAATATGAACTAATTTGGCATCACTAGGATCAGTATCACAGAACATTCAAGCATACAATGACCCAATAGGCCAGTTTCAACTGATCGCGACTTTGACACCAACTGAATGTGCCCTCCACAGCACGGGACAATCAGTTTGGTGTCAGAGGGGCTTTGGGGTTATTTAGTCAGTTATTCATTTCTTACAGGGTCCAGTGGACTGCAAAGAGCCGAATCAAGACCACAAAATCAAGACCACAACTTGGCTGAAAGAGGACTCACCCCTGATCCACATAAAAGATCTGCTGAAACAACCCCAGTAGCAACACTGAATGCACTCCACCAGCCGATCACTGTACAATAAGGGCATCCAACGCAGGGGACGCTGAGGCTATATTTTAATTTATCAAACCCCAGATTACAAAAGCAAAATAGAATACAAACATTATAAAATATCAACAAAACACATACCTATAAAATGCCTACATTGCTAAATAATAATAACATAGGAAGCCCCAGTGACCATTTGGCAGAAAGCATCCAATATTCCCAAGCTGATACAACAGACCTCACACACAAATGAAGAGTTTTGTCCCTGAAGAGATTTCAAGAAAAAAGGTAGATGACTGGTCTAGCGAAGAAGAAGATAGTATATATATATATATATATATATATATATATATATATATATATATATATATATATATATATATATATATATATATATATATATATATATATATATATATATATATATATATATATATATATATTGATAAAACAGAGTAGGAATGAGAAAGAACAAATGAGAAAGACAGCGAGAGTGTGAATTTAAAGCACTACATTTCCATTTTTTCATTTCATTTCATTATTTAAATTAACGTCCCCGGACACAGTGTGTATAGGGGACAATGTCTACTACATTTCCAGAAAGTGGGGATACTATTTATACTAAAACCCCAGGCACCCCCACGGAGGGGGAGAGAGAGGGAGCGGGGTGCTTTGGGGCCGACTGTCACTGTAATGTAGTAACAAGCATGACAGCTGCACAAGGTGCATTATTTGGGTACAAAATAAAGCCTCACACATCAGCTGTAGTACAAAGTACAACCGTTTGTTTTTTAACCGTTTAGCCATATGATAGAGAGATGTCAAGGAACCTCCCTTAATGCGGAGCCAGCTTTGTGAGAATAAAACCCATCAACTGCTCCCTATTATCAATACAATATTTACAATGTACAAAGCATATAAACCCCCAAATGAGATAGAAGTGACTGGCTATACTTTCGCTTTGAAAATAAATAGCCAATGAATGAGCACCAAAGTTTAACGCCCAAACCCGCCACTGCTGATATGTACGGCAGCCGAGGATAACCATCCCAGGATAGAGAGGGGCAGGGACCTAAATCAACAGTGAACCACCACAGCAAACCTATTCCTAAGATGGACAATGACAAATTGCCATTTTTATCTTGCTCACCACATATTGGAACTTGGGTCAATGGTGTGCAAAAATAAAGTATATGTACCAAACACAATCACAGATATGACAGAAGCATATTCATCCACTCTCTCTCTCTTGTACCGTCTAAAAGATATGAACAGTGTAGATGAACAAATGATTGTCAACATTCTTGTAGAAGAGAACTATTTATTCAATACCATGCAGTGCAAAGAAGTATCAGCATGAACAATTCATGGTTATACAAATATAAAGCTGGAATGTTTGCATGAAAATCAATGACCTAAAACAAGAATAACAGAGTTTATCAATAAAGACGATGTGTAATGAAATTTAAAAAATCAAAGACAAGAATCATTTTTAAAACATTACAGATACATTTTTGTCTTTGATTAATTTATTCTATAACACTTCTAACTTTGTTTCATGTTTGTTTCAAGGATTATCCCTTTTGTTTTTTACACAAAGAAACATCGCATTCCTTTGGATGAGAGTATAATCCGCCATCCTAGTCTGTGCACTCACACATTCCACCTAACAATAAAATAAGTACATAACACAATCTAACATTATATAGATATATAACGTTTTATCAGAACACAATTATACAGAGAAAAACTTCCGAAGGAGAAGGATACGGGAGTAAAGTGTCTTTCCCAAGGACACAATACAACATCATTATCATTCATTTAAGCTTGCCGAGCTTTGGCGTTTCCCTTGAGCTTAGGAGCCGATTTTCTTCCTTTGACTCTGGGCGATGATTTGGTGTGTCTGACGTTGGCGATGAGGGCAGCTGCGCTGGTTTTTTTGTGTTTCACTGTGATGTGGCACGTCAGGTTGCATTTTTCCATAAAACGCAAACCACACTGAGAACACACGTAGGGCCTGTTGCCTGCAACATGAAATGTAGTAATGACACGGACGCACGCACAATGACGTTTAACATCAACACACACCATTGCCCATAGGACAGATGTGGATAACCATCCCAGATAATAGGTGATACAGACCTTCATAAACCCTAAACCACACTTGATAATATGTGATAGAGACCTTCATAAACCCTAAACCACACTTGATAATATGTGATACAGACCTTCATAAACCCTAAACCACACTTGATAATATGTGATACAGACCTTCATAAACCCTAAACCACACTTGATAATATGTGATACAGACCTTCATAAACCCTAAACCAGATAATAGGTGATACAGACCTTCATAAACCCTAAACCACACTTGATAATATGTGATGGAGACCTTCATAAACCCTAAACCAGATAATAGGTGATACAGACCTTCATAAACCCTAAACCAGATAATAGGTGATACAGACCTTCATAAACCCTAAACCAGATAATATGTGATACAGACCTTCATAAACCCTAAACCAGATAATATGTGATAGAGACCTTCATAAACCCTAAACCACACTGGCCAACCTGAAAAACCTGTTGACAGTACTCCAGGCAGCTCAAAACCACATTTTAGAAATGCTAACCAGATTTTTGCGTAATGGACTTTTTGTCTTCTTGCAGGACATTAATATTGACATTGTGCACAAAGTGTGCTGAAATACATATAAAAATGCACGTTTCATAAGCAAATAATATTACAAAGTATAAAATTAAAGGACAAGTCAAGAGTTCAGGTCAACGTTTTGCAGAAAACGGCGCGTATAAACTTGCTTACACATACTTAAGATTACAATGTATGAATGTGTTCAGCACTGGTGGATTTCTTTGAATCTGGAAAAGGCATTTGATGAGCGTATGGCCTTTAGCAGCTACTTTAAACTTTTCATGTGATTTTGATGATAGGCGCTTTCGCAGTTACCACAGTCATGTGCAACGGTGAAGTCGATTTAGCACAAAGCCATTCTTGCAAACTCTGCCTCTGGTCCTTTCAGAGATGTAGTCAGGCAAAGCTACTTTTCGTTGTAGGCTTTCAGAAAAAGCTTTTTTTCTGGCCTGCCATTACGATTTTGGTTCATCTTTATTCGGTCGGGAGAACGGCCTGCATCACGGTTTTTTCACGTTAGTACACAGCACTGAGAAGAACAAAGGAAAGCTGAACACAAAAGCATGCGCCACCTTCATAAGAGAAGTAACTACACTGCATGTCTTTTGATCTGAAATTTTAAAAATAATAATAAATATAACAAAAATCTGACATTAATTTAGCGTGCTGACTAACGTACAGTCACGGCTGACACTTCCTTCACTGAAAGTAAACTTTCAGCCGCCAGCTGTAAGCTATTTTTAGCCATGCCGTGCAAAACCCATGCACATCCAGCGTCTCGGATCTGGCTACAAGCAGTTCAGCCAGTGATAAGGGACAGCACAAGGGTTATTTTTAGCCGTAGCCTGAAAGTACTGTTATGAACAGCCGTACAGTAGACACATCTGCTACACCATCATCACAATCCTACTGTTAAGATGAAAGTACCGTTATGAACAGCCGTACAGTAGACACATCTGCTACACCATCATCACAATCATACTGTTAAGATGAAAGTACCGTTATGAACAGCCGTGCAGTAGACACATCTGCTACACCATCATCACAATCCTACTGTTAAGAAGGATAGTTAATGTTGCCCACCATGGGAATCAAACCTGTGCCATCAGTAAGCCAGGTGAATTCTCTAGCACAGACCTACGGTGGTAGATCACATCACTGTTCCTTAGGGATCAGGATGCCAGGTGAATTCTCTAGCACAGAGCTACGGTGGTAGATCACATCACTGTTCCTTAGGGATCAGGATGCCAGGTGAATTCTCTAGCACAGACCTACGGTGGTAGATCACATCACTGTTCCTTGGGGATCAGTAAGCCAGGTGAATTCTCTAGCACAGAGCTACGGTGGTAGATCACATCACTGTTCCTTGAGGATCAGTAAGCCAGGTGAATTCTCTAGCACAGAGCTACGGTGGTAGATCACATCACTGTTCCTTGAGGATCAGTAAGCCAGGTGAATTCTCTAGCACAGAGCTACGGTGGTAGATCACATCACTGTTCCTTGAGGATCAGTAAGCCAGGTGAATTCTCTAGCACAGAGCTACGGTGGTAGATCACATCACTGTTCCTTGGGGATCAGGATGCTGAAATCACCCAGTTGCAAAGTGCAAGCTAAACATTGACCCAGAAACCTAAAACTTGAGGTTTAAACTCCATCCTTAATTTAGCTGACTTCCTGTGGTATAAAATATGGAAATATCCACCACATACTGGCATGCTTGACTCTATGCTTGTGGAGCTGCGTCAGCTGTCTGAAGGAGGCTTCACACTTGTTGCACTGGAACGGCCTCTCACCTGGCACAAAAAGGTGGGAAAATAAAAATGACAAAATAATGTATTTAATGTACTTGTAAAAATCAAAGTGCTGAGTGAATTGGTATACAAGCCACATCCTCTAAATAAACAAAATAAAATTGGAAATTTCCTGACACACAGGCCGCAGTGGTTTATAAGCTTCCAAAAGCATTGTTTTAAGATCTAGCCTGAAAAAGGAAAAACCCCAAATGGGAAAAATCCACAAATAAGCTGTGTCAGTACTTTAGACACAGGAGTCATAGTGTGGGGGAAATGTTGCAGCAAATAAGTAGAATTTTACAGTAATTATTTCTACTCTCCAGCTATATTTATTTACAGAAAATTAGTGGGTCATATTCTGCTTGGGCCATCCTGGGCCAGGAAAGTCACAGGAAAATTCAGGGGTGGGAGATGGAAAGTCACATACAAATATGTGGAAGTCCAACATAATTCAAATGAACCCTTTTGATGCCAAGAGAGAATTGCACTAAGTTACAACAATTTGTTAGGTAAATCCGACAAGCCATCTTAAAAATTTACCCAAAATTCTACCTTGAAAAGTATTTGAAATAACTCGGTAAAACTAGTTCTGAAAGGTAATTTTATTTTGTTTTACAAAAGTATGCTATTTGGAAAAGAAAACATTTGTGTATTTATTAATTGATTACTTTTGAGGACAAAAGAGTGATAGAGAGGGAGTGAAGTGTTTTATTTATCTGTTCTATATAATCGTTAATATAGAGCGCTTTTCCACTTCAAGATATGCTCAAGGCGCTGGCTGGTACAGGATTATGATAATATGATACAATAATTGTTATTGTTATTATTATTATTATTATTAATATTATTTTTATTATTATTTTTATTATTATAAAATGAGGGGTAGAGAAGGGGGGGGGGGGAGAGGGGTTGGTGGTTGCCTAAAACTGTTTAAAGATAATGATGAAGATGGTGGTGTGATTGTGTGTGCATGTGTGTGAGTGCACGTGTGCATGTGAGTTTTATGATTTCCAAGTTAAAGTTAAAGGTAGTGATGTTTTCGTCGGCAAATCGGCCATTCACCGATAAAATTCCAAAATGTCCGAAAGAGTCATGTTCTAATGGGCCCGCTGTCCTAGGGTTTAACGCCTCAATCGGCCACCATTTGTCTGTTTTTTGTTTGCTTGTCTCATGTCATGAGTTATGAATTATTGTCAAACATTGCGCATCGGAAGCGTCAAGCAGACGACACATGCATCAGCAGTTAGAATAACTCCCTTTGTTGCGAACGGCGTGCTTCCGGCAATAACACTTTTCGTTTTCGAAATGCCGCCAAAAAAGAAACCGAAACTTATCAGTGGCCAGCGCTTCCTCTCATTTGGTGTTACATTACATTACATGGTTACTGCTTTAGGTCCAGCGAACTCTTCCGAGCCAAATCAGGACCAGTATAGCCGAATCAGGACCAAAACTTCGTTGAAAGGGGACTCGCCCCTTGTCACGCTACGCAGTTTGCAGTCGTGCGCCTATGTATATAGTTTAATCATCAGCCTGTACATAGAGGTTAAAAGTTACGGTACAAGGGGAGAGTATTGGGATAAAATTAATTAAGTTTATAATTAATAAAAGTAGCGAGTGAATCACGCCCGTGCTAGAACGTACTAAGGTGGGAAAACAGTAGTTGGCTATTTGTTATGAGAAGATTGCTTGCTGCCATGTGATTTGCTATGTGTGTAAGGCGTGCTAGAGTCGCGAATGTTTCTAGGAACGAATTATAATTGGAATGAGTATATTCAAGAACATTCTTAGATAGCCGTATAAAACCTCTTGCACGACCTATTTTGATAGGGAAGAGAGCTTTTCACATCACTTGTGTAGTAAAGACCGGTGTACAGTAAAGTTCGGTGGGTCTGTGTTTTTCCAGGTGACAGATAGTGGCAAGTTCTGAGAAAGAGTTTTCCCAGTAACTGTCAATGAGAAAGGAGTTTAGGCAGCAGAGGAGGTTTATTAAAGGAACACTTTGGAAGTGTTTGTTGTACTTTTTTATACCTAAGTCGATCTAACAACTGCTGTGTGTTTACGACGAAATTCGAGTTGTGTACGTGCAACGTCGAGTGCCCTGTGACGCAGCCTATGACATCCATGTGCCTGTATATCACCTTGACTATCATCCGTGCTTGAGTGTTTGTGTGCGTCGTGTTTGTCTGTCCGTGTCTCCATCAGGCCGGCAGAGTTGCCAACCCCCAAAAAAGTTTTCAGTAGTAAAAATTCTGAATTTCAGTAGTTTTATGACATTTTCAGTAGCCAAACGTCCTCGCATTTTTTTTTTACGAAGACATGCATACACAGTCTGCAACGAATGTCGTGAAGATTGTTTCCGCACGAATTATTGAGAGATCCATATCGGGCTTGAAGAAGGTGGCTACCGACTGAACAGGGACTAACTTTTCTGGATCAGGGCAACGACTTTTGTGACGGTTGCCATTCACGTGCCGCGTCACTTCGTGGAAGCCGCCATGTTGAATGCTAAAATCTGCCAATCACGCTGTGCAATACACGCTGTGTTTTGATCTCGATGAGCAGTGATGCACGGAAATTTTTCAGAATACTCTTTCCTGTACTCTTGATTTGCTGTCTCTTCTTTTTTTCTTGGCTTTCATCGCTAGTTTTCTTTCTTTTTGGCATCATGGATTCAAAATACGCGGCACACAAACTTTTCTTCTCGCGCTGTAGAACATGACCCGGAAATGAAAGTGTCATAGAAAGGTCGAGGTTTTGTGCACCGATTGGCCGTTTGCAAAACCACTTCACGGTGATTGGTCGAATTTCCTAACATGCACTGGGAGCTTGATCTATTACACCGTGCACGTAAACCGAATGACCGTGACCTTGAGGTGCTACGGGAGGCACAGGCGCTCAATAAAACTCGTTAAAACTGTAATACTATCGTCGAAAATGGACTTTCCGTAGTAAATTTTTGATTTGCGTAGCTCCGTAGCCGCGTATTCATTTCCGGAGTAAACTACGGAAATTCCGTAGTGGTTGGCAACCCTGGGCCGGGGGTTTCCACTGGTATCGTAAGTCGCCTGTTTCAATTTCTCAGTTGGCCATATCGTTCGGGGGCTGGGTTGTGGGTGTGAGCGTGAATGGATAATTGATTATATTTTCTTTGATTCTATTTTATGTTTCGTACAGTTTATTTGTTACATAAGTACCAAAGAGAGAGAGAGAGAGAGAGAAGAGAGAGTGAAAGGATTTTTCTAAAATGAATTATAAATTAAATGCTTATAATTTAATATAAGAGGATTCGCTGTCATGTAGCGAAGGATGACAGGGAGGGGAAGAATGAAGGTGCATGTGTGCAAAGACAGAAGTAATGACAGGAAGAATGGTCAAGAATGCGCGTGATGTAAGGGAGACATGATTGATTGATTTATTGTTGCTTTAGGTCCAGCGGACTCTTCCGAGCCAAATCAGGACCGGACAACCCCCGATCCGCATAAAAGATCTGCTGAAACAACCCCAGTGGGAAAATTGAACGCCCTCCACCGGCCAGTCACTTTACAATAAAGACATCCCACGCGGGGGACGGCTGAGGGTTGACCTCAACTACGCGAACCCCCGGTTACAAAAACAAAATAGAATACAAACATCATTATAAATCATCAACAAAACACATACATATAAAATGCCTATAGTGCTAAATAGTACAATCATAGGAAGCCCTAGTGACCACCCGGCAGAAAGCGTCCAACACTCCCAAGCTGATCCAACAGACCCCATACACAAACAAGGAGTCTTGTCCAGGAAGAGTTTTCAAGAAAAAAGGTAGGTCATTGATCTAGCGAAGAAGAAGATAGTATAGCAGAGTGAAGGACAGAGCAGGAATAGGAAAGAGTAAATGAGGAAGACAGCGACAGTGGGAATTTAAAGCACTAAATTTCCATAAAGTGGGGATACTATTTATACTGAAAACCCCCGGCACTCCAACGGGGGTACTGTTGCCGCAGTGAATCTGTCTTGCCTATAAAGGAAAGACAGGTTTTCAACTGTGGCTTTCACTGTTCCCTTTATAGGTTTGAACAATCTACAGTGGCAAGATTGCTCATGACCCCAAGGGGTGTAAGGGAGACAATCATACCGTCAGACGGATGATTGTGCAATATGATGTAATATAATTATTTATGGTTATGTATTTTGTATGCATCGCTGCAGATGTACCAAACCAAAACCAGATTCAGTGTTGACTGTTCCACATCCTAGCTGGGGCCATGTGTTGTGAAGCGCTCTGAGACAACGCCTTTCCTCTGGTCGACCTTTGTTAGAAAGGTTCTTGTTATCGAGGAAAAAGCCTTATTTTATGTAAAACTGTTTACAACTGTTTACATAACACACACCCCGCATTTACACAACAAATAACTATAACAGTCAAAGGACATTTTTGCAAAAGAAATATTTACTTACATGTGATAACTTGTAAATTACAAGAGATTGGAATATATTTAAATAGAATTGAATAATAACCTTTTGACTTTGAAATATTACATACTTGGTAGAGTAACCTTTGTAACACAGAGCCAGAACAAATGGTCTGGTAAATATATATGATGAGGGCTTTTTAGCCCAGTTTTATTGTCCTTAACGCTCATGCAATAGGACGTTAAGCATCGTTTTTCGTTCGTTCGTTGTGATGTATAGTTTGTCTGGGGGAATTATTTTGCCAGACCATTATTAGTTATCAGTTTGAATAATTTTCTTACAAATTCTATTTGTATAAAATATAAATTTTCTTTATTGTTTTATATAATAGAAAAGAGTTGTTAACAGCTATTTAAAGTTTAAGTGGAACAAGGTTCGATATACATAAAGATTTAAAGCAATTGCTTACATTTATTTACCTTGTTCGTAGTAAGCTGAACCAGATATAATTATTATAAATCTTTTGTACATTCTGTAGTTAATTATCTATTTTCAGTTTTGTTAGATTATCATTATTATTTTGAGTGAATAATTGTTTTATGTATAGTTTTGGGTTGTATTAGTGGGATTGAGGGATGGTAAGGTTTGGAAGGTTTGGGAAGGGGAAAAGGGAGTTAATTTTGAGTGTGAATGTGTGAGTGAAATTGTCTTGTCACTTCTGGTTTTGTCTTTTAGATTATATTTAGGCGTTGGGTTATTTCTCGTGTGGAAGTGCACGCATGTCGAACCGCTGTTCAGGCAGTTGGGACATGACACCCCTGATCTGCATAAAAGATCTGCCGAAACAACCCCAGTGGAAACACTGAAGGCACTCCACCACCCGGTCACTTTACAATAAAGACATACCACGCAGGGGACGCTGAGACTATACTCTAATTTATCGAACCCCTGTTTACAAAAACAAAATAGAATATAAACATTAGAAAACATTAACAAAACACATACATATAAAATGCCTACATTGCCAAATAATAGCATCATAGGAAGCCCCAGTGACCAACCGGCAGAAAGCGTCCAATATTCTCAAGCTGATCCAACAGTCCTCACTCACAAATGAGGAATTTAGTTCCTGAAGAGTTTTCAAGAAAAAAGGTAGGTGACTGGTCTAGCGAAGAAGAAGAAGAAGATAGTGTAGTAGATTGATAGAACAGAGTAGGAATGAGAAAGAACAAAGGAGAAAGACAGCAACAGTGGGAATTTAAAACACTCAATTTTCAGAAAGTGGGGATACTATTTATACTGAAACCCCCGCACCCCCACGGGGGGCCGTTTGGTGTTGGAAAGAAGTCGAAATAATGGACGAAAGATTTTTTAAATGTCCTAAAGGTTTGTGACTGAATCGGCCAAATGGCCTATGCTGAAAATTTCTAGCAACATCACTGTAAAGGTTCTTTACTATGTTAATTTGCTGAGGAACATATTGGAAGATTAGACTTCATCATTAGTCTAAAATCTTTATCCCTAATAAAAAAAAGATTCAAAAAAGTTTCAAAGTAGCCAACTCAATCCATACTACTCGGCGTCACCACATACCAGTGTTTGAGAATATGAGAAAGGTGATGAGCAATCTGGCAGAACTCAGCCCACATTGAGAAACCCACGTAACCCCCACCCAACCATCATCTTCCCCCTCCTGTTCCCCACACACACAATATACGCACACTGTATAACAGGACATACCAGTGTGTGTGCGAATGTGGGTGCGGAGAGGCGCAGCCTGGTTGAAGTCAGCTCCACACACTGTACACACATACTGACGCACACCGCTGTGCGTGGTCTTGTGTCTACCAACACAAAACACTTATAATAAACAAATAACTACACAAAACTATATATATATGCATGTAAAAATATATAACCTTTTTTCTTTTTTTTTTAAACTGGACACAATAAATTGTAAACAAATGAAAAAGATTAACAAATAGTTATTGACACTAAAACTCTGAAATTCACAAATAAAACGTTTAACGTTGATGCCATTGGGTGTTGTTCATCATTTTGGTCTTTCCTGCATTCCATTCCAAAGGCTCTGGAG
Source organism: Oncomelania hupensis (assembly GCA_036898135.1). Taxonomy (NCBI): domain Eukaryota; kingdom Metazoa; phylum Mollusca; class Gastropoda; order Littorinimorpha; family Pomatiopsidae; genus Oncomelania; species Oncomelania hupensis. The sequence goes on along the minus strand of CM072519.1, from coordinate 2,027,484 downwards.
GTGGTGTCAAACCTCTGTACCAGCTGTCCAAGTTCTTGTTCCTCTCCAGCCAATCCATGAACGGAGGTTGGAGATTGCTCTAACCCCTATGCTGATTGTGCCTTCGTGATCTGCAAGGGCATCTGACATGATGCGCTCTAGGAAGATGTAGAGTGTTGGAGAGAGTAGGCATCCTTGACGCATGCTGATTGTTCTGAACCAGTTCACAATGGCGCCGTTGTTGAGGGCTGCACTGGTAGCCTTGTCATACAGGTTATCTGAAGTAGTGACTTGATACATTTCTATTTTATTTATTTTTCTGATTTTTAACATTTTAAATTTATAATTTTTTTTGTAACTGCTTAAGCATTACATACCTGTTCAAATTGGAAGCAGATCGGAACATGGCTCCACATTTTCGAAAGTTACATTTGAATGGTCGCTCATCATTGTGTATCCTCATGTGGACCTTGAGATGACAAGGTCGCGTGAACACCAGGCTGCACTCACTGCATGGGAACATTCGATCACCGTCATGCTCTTTGCGTATGTGAGCCCTCAGTTTATACTCCTGTCAGCCAAAACAAAATTATCTTTATCAACATGATAAAATCCCATGTATAAGATTGTAGGCCTCGTGCAGGAAGTGATCAGGATGTACCCACTACCAAGGATCTCTCTCCCTCTCTCTCTCTTTCCTTAGCACGTTTAAGTTTTTATTTGTGGGTTTGTGAATGCTCAATGCATGTGCGCGAGCTCCTGGTTTATATTGTATTTTGACGCATTGATGTTTGTTTTACTTTTTGTACTCTTATATTTATTTGTGTATTGTAATAAAATCTGACAAAATTTTAAAAAAAATCATGACAAAGCCAAGGGAAAGTGTGATTACAGAGTATCCCCCATTTTATATCTATCTTATAGATAACTGTAATGAATTAATACTTCTGTTTATTACTAGCATACACAAAATGTTAATAAAACATATAATTATATATTTTTAAAAATCTTAACAGAACTGTCGTGAGACTGAAACCCTACTGAAGGGAGATCAATACACTGAAGGCTAATATTCAGGCACAAGCAAAAAAAAAAAAAAAGCTATTAATTTTATAATGAAAGTGAGTGATTCTGGTTGAAAAAGTAATAAATCACTCTTCCAAAACATTTATCTGTGCATAATAATTAATATCCATGAATAAAACTTCAAAATCATTAATATAATTATTTTTAATAACAACAAAACATCGCAATACTTAGCAGTAAAATAACATTCATTTTCACACATGTATATAAAATAAAGTCTTTAAAAACAAACAATCAAACAAAATATTTTATAACAAGATGGCAATCCATTCAAATGTATTTCCAGACATTAACAACACACATAGGCAACACATAAACATTTTCAAACGTGTTGTTTTCCTTGGTGGTGTTGTAACTGGGCTTTATTTTAACAAAGCAACAGGAACACATACTACCTGCAAGGAAAAAAAAAAGAGATAAATATCAGCTCAGCCAATTTTTATATGCAGAGCGGGTAAGTCTGGAAATACGAACACAAATGTTGACAATAAGTTATAACTAGCATTACAGGCAGGCCATGTTTTGTGGCTAATGTTTACCTTGTTGAAAACGGCGTTACAAACAGAGCAGGACAAAGGGACGCAGTCTGCAGAATGCGTGGACTGGATGTGTCTCTTCAGGTTGCTGTAACTACAGAACACCTTCTGACAAGAATAACAAGGAGCGGGCTCCCTGGGCTTCATTTTCCTCGTCCGTATCCTCCCGTTCTCTCCGACTTGCAGGAAGAGAGATTGAGAGGTCGTACCCATCTCATTGTCAGAAATTGGCTCGCACTTTACTATCAGCTCTGGCGAAACGTATATGTTGGTCCCTTCTGGTACTTCTACAGTTTGATGTGTTCCTTTGGTTTGCTTTTTCAACGGAACTTTCAACAATTCTCTCCTTTTAGTAGGCAGTGGTTTCATAGCTGACGAATCGATAGTATCGGCCGAGGAAACTTGCCAGTTGGTATTTGCCATTTCGACTGTTTCTTGCATCTGAAGAGAACTTTGCTGCATCTGAAAGGAAGTTTCTTGTCTGTGTAAGTCAAAGTCCATGATCATAGACTCCTGGCTTCTCAGCAAAGTTGTATCCATTAATGAAGGCTGCTTTCCGTGTGTTGGGTTCATCATCAGAGGATGTTTTCAGTGTGCTGTTTTGCGCCTAGGAGGCACATTGACAGTAGCCTTCCTACGTAAGTGCGTCTCTGTCCGCTGTTTCTTCTTGGCCGTAGTGTTAGTGTCAACTGTTTCTTCAGATCCTGCAAAAGCAAAGTAACATGTAACTAAATAAATATCTAAATAAAGTAATAATTTTATATGTGCAGTAGTATGTAACATATATTTACTGTTTTCTTATCTTGTTTATTAGAATCAGAGTCAGACGATTCAGTTGTGGGATCGACACTCATTAACAACTATAGAACTGCTCTTGCATCTATCCTATCCTATCCTGTCCCGTAACCCGGAGGTCGTATGGGCACCACAGATGATCGTTTTTTTAACCAGCATACTCCATCTTTCTCTGTCCTCAGCAATCCTGATGGCTTCGCTCAGTGTCAAACCAGTCCATTCTCGAATGTTGTCCTCCCACATCTTTTTTGGTCTCCCTCTTCTTCTACCTCCTTGCACTGTGCCTTGCAGAATGGTCTTTGCAAGGCCTGATGATCTGGTGACGTGGCCATACCATCGGAGTTTCCGTTTCTTCACCACTGTGAGCAGGTCATCGTGTTGTCCAATGGCTTGTGTGATGGTCTGTCGGACTTAGTCATTGGTGATGTGTTGGGTATAGGAAATGCCGAGAAGTCTTCTGTAGCACCTCATCACCCTGCTTTGTATTCTTCGTTGGAGATCTGCTGTGAGGGTCCATGCTTCGCAAGCATATAGGAAGATGGAGATGACAAGGGAGCGCAGCAGTCTTACTTTGCATCTGCTAGAAGATTTTAAAACTGCGTTCCTTTGCTTACCCAAAAAATATTACAAAAATATTTTAACCTAAAATGTGCATTGAAACAATGATAAAGTGGGCTTTTGTTGCTCAAAGCAACTGTTGACGTTTGAATTTTCCATTTTGGTTCTCACAGTCACAGGGATCGTTTCCACTGCATGTGACCTTTGACCCTATTTCTGAGTGAACCACGTGGCTTGAAGGATGTCTTTGGTGTCTGGGGTAGGGTGGGGTAGGGTGGTGTAGGGTGGGGTAGGGTAGGGTGGGGTAGGGTGGTGTAGGGTAGGGTGGTGTAGGGTGGTGTAGGGTGGGGTAGGGTAGGGTGGGGTAGGGTGGTGTAGGGTAGGGTGGTGTAGGGTGGTGTAGGGTAGGGTAGGGTGGTGTAGGGTAGGGTAGGGTGGGGTAGGGTGGGGTGGGGTGGTGTAGGGTAGGGTGGGGTAGGGTGGTGTAGGGTGGTGTAGGGTAGGGTAGGGTGGGGTAGGGTAGGATGGGGTAGGGTGGTGTAGGGTAGGGTGGTGTAGGGTAGGGTAGGGTGGGGTAGGGTGGTGTAGGGTAGGGTAGGGTGGGGTGGTGTAGGGTAGGGTGGGGTAGGGTGGTGTAGGGTAGGGTATAGGGTGGTGTAGGGTAGGGTAGGGTAGGGTGGTGTAGGGTAGGGTGGGGTAGGGTGGGGTGGTGTAGGGTAGGGTAGGGTGGGGTAGGGTGGGGTGGTGTAGGGTAGGGTGGGGTAGGGTGGGGTGGTGTAGGGTAGGGTGGGGTAGGGTGGGGTGGTGTAGGGTAGGGTAGGGTGGGGTAGGGTGGGGTAGGGTAGGTTAGAGTCTATTTAATCAACCTAACAGTGAAACAAACAAAATTTACTATTAATTTTAAAAAAAGAAATAGATTTTGTCTCTTTGGCAGCTGCTATTTTTAGCTCCAGAATGTTAGCTTGCTAGCCAAAGGGGAAGGCTGTAGCTATTAATAGGCTCAAAAACTTAAAAATTTATGCTTTTAAACAATAAATATGAAGCCACTTCCAGTTGTCAAAGCATTATCCTGCACAAACATGATTAGTTGTAATTAACGAAATTGTCAACACATTAAATATGCAATGAAACATAATTATTCATTTCATTATCTCTGAAAAACAACAATGTTGCATTGTTGGGATTATTTATTTAGTTATTATAACAGTTGTAACATGTACATGAGAAGAAAATGATGGCATTTTTAAAGAAGAAAAACTCCATTACACTTTGTGACTTTACACCCTTGGCCTTGCAGTCTGGATTTGAGTCTACGTAGCTAGGCAGCTTCAAGCACTAAAGCTGAGCTTTTGTCGCTTTTAATTTAAGATCTTGCAAATGCACGGAATGACTCAATGAGCACGCCAAATATATCTGTACAAAACAATATGCGTATAAATTTATTAGAAAAACAATATCTGCTTTTATGCCCAAGCCACACTAATAGTAATACACAAACTAAACTATTACCAATTACTATTTGCTCTATTTTCCTACAAAATAGGCATAAAACCATATCTTGAGACTTAGTGAAACAATCGTCTGCAACGCGATAACATTCCGGAATTGACGTCATTGAACTCCTGTTAAACTTTTTGCCAGAACGTTTCTAAATAAACATTTTCTTTAGCAAAAGGATCGAAAGCAAGGTGTGTCACTAGACATATTTTTGTTTGTTTGTTTGTTCGTTTGTTTGCTTTTAATTAAATAAATGTATTAATTTATTAATTATAACAACTATAAACACAGACAGAATGATAATAATATTATATTTCAAAGAAAGTAAAATGAACAGAAGAGGAAAGAAAGAAAAAAAATGAAGGACAGACAAAAAGAAAGAAAGAAAGAAAGAAAGAAAAATATAAAATTAAGCGCAATCTTTAAAAAAAAAAAAAAAAGTGGAAGTAGAAAGAAAAAGACTGATAATTTTAAGCAGAAAGAAAAATATAAAAATAAGCGCAATCTTTTATTAAAAAAAAAAAAAAAGTGGAAGTAGAAAGAAAAAGACTGATAATTTTAAGCAGACTTTATCAGAAAATATAAAATATTAATGTTATTGTAAGTGAAGTAAAAGAACACTTAGAACAAAAATATCCATTTTATCTAAAAATATTTACAGATGGGTCAGTATTTTAGTCATTTAACAGTGGATCAGGATTTTTTATACCATATCTAAAAGTAATTTGGAAGAAAATATGATTATTAAAAAAAATGGTGTGCAGAGCAGAGCGTCTCACTGTTGGCCGAAACAGCCATCAGTGAGATCATCTCCACTTATATAGATAAGAGACGAACAATTCTTCTATGTCCGTGGTCCACTGGAATCTCCAACATAATTCCTATATACATATATCATGGCTAAACTAAACACAGGGAGAATTAATAATATACACTTTCTCCGGTACAGCCACTGGTCTGCAATGATACAGATAGGAGAAACAACAGTTGGTCAGTGGGGCTACCTCGTGGTTTTGAAAACTGGTCGCGTGGGTCAGCCCACATGGTCAAGCAAAGTTTTACTAACATTCACAATTCTAAAACATGGCAAGACTTCACAAGCATAATCCAATAATAATATCAATAAATCGCGGTGAGACTAAAGATCGATCATTTACCTTTTTTGACAATGTCAGGCTTTAGCTATACTGCGATGAATGAATTTCATCCGTCACCTGCCTAGTCTGCTTAGAGAGATCGTTCAGCGTGTACGTCTTTCTCAGGTGAGATTCTAACAAAGACTGCCCTATCTTAACGCTGTGGTCAGCTAAAGCGCGCTATATCCCGAGATTCTTAGCTTTGCCGAGGGGAGGCGCTGTGGATATAGGTCAGCTGGAAGATGTCACGACTTATCTAGTGAAGATTTAGCCTACCCTACACACACTGAGAAAAACCTTAACTTCTGTTGTCTGCTAGGCAGCGACTTTAAGTTACAGAGGCCAAAGCAGGATGAACGTTGGAGGCAAGAAGCCTTAGTGCTGGGATAAACTATAGCTTCTTGTGACAGCCCCCCCTCCCCTCCCCCCCCATTTTGTTGTTATTTTTATGTCAGGACTATTTATCATTGAGTACATGTGTGTGTAAATGCATGCAAGTCTTAACAGCAGACGTTTAGTTTGGATGTGCTCTTTATAAAATTTATTATTATTATTATTGTATCTTACATATTCTTGTAAGTTGTATTGAAGCGAAATCAAATTTTTTTTAGAGAAACAGTTATTCATTGCTTACAGGGTCCAGCAGACTGCAAAGAGCCGAATCGGGGCCACAAAATCGCTGAAAGAGGACTCACCCCTGATCCGCATAAAAGATCCGTAAAAACAACCCTAGTGGTAACACTGAAGGTACTCCGTCAGCAGGTCACTTTACAATTAAGACATCTTACGCAGGGGACGCTGAGGCTATACTCTAATTTATCGAACCCCCGTTTAGAAAAACAAGAATACAAAGATCATTATAAAATATCAACAAAACACATAATTTAAAATGCCTACATTGCCAAAGAATATCATCATAGGAAGCCCCAATGACCATTTAACAGAAAGCATCCAATATTCACAAGCTGATCCAACAGACCTCACACACAAATGAGGAGTTTTGTCCCGGAAGAGTTTTCAAGAAAAAATGGTAGGTGACTGGTCTAGCGAAGAAGAAGATAGAATAGCAGATTGATAGGACAGAGTAAGAACGAGAAAGAACAAAGGAGAAAGACAGCGACAGTAAGAATTTAAAGCACTAAATTTCCAGAAAGTGGGGATACTATTTATACTGAAACCCCCGGCACCCCCATGGGGGGAGAGAGAGGCAGAATCACACACCTGAGACCCAACACAAACACACACACCTGAGACCCAACACAAACACACACACCTGAGACCCAACGCAAACACCTGAGACCCAACACAAAGTCAAACACACACACCTGAGACACAACACAAACACACACACCTAGCCCCCTCCAGCCCTTTTCCCCTCCCCTCAACCGCTCTCACACACACAACATTGTGCTAGATCTATATGATTGACCCACTTTATTCCAACAATCATGACGCCAAAGTTTCATCAATCAACATGAGGATGAATGACATGTATATAGCACAATTCTAGTTGCACACAAAAACGAAAGCTGCACACTGTACTTCCAACCAAGGCATCAACAACGATCACTTAACATCAAACATCTCTACTGTGTGGCCTAACCACTGGGCTACTGTGCGCGTGCCATCCATGTCTACTATAGATCATAATACCCTACTCCTCTCACAATTAACAAATAATTCATCATTCTTGGCATTTGTACCATGTACATAGAAATCACAGAAGCAGAAAACAGCAAAAAACAAAATAAACTAGAAAGGGCAAAGCCCATATGACTCACATGTTCCTTATGGTACTCGGAATATTTAACATGAAAAGGAGTGCTCAGAAAAACTAAATGAACAGGTGGCATTAACATGCAAATACCGACATTGACCTTTCTATGCTCTTGACCTTGAGATGACCTTGACATACAGCTCCAAATACACTCATGTACTATCAAATAAACTACAGCAAAAGTTGTATTATGCCAAAAAAAGATGGCCATGGGGGGACCATAACCTTCAATAACTTTGACATTAAGATGGCCATGCCCCTCACGTGACTTCTCATGCATGTCTGATCAACCAACCCAATTTTGTTGCATACTGTGGATTAAATTAACAGCCATTCCAACTGTAAGATAACTTTAAAAAAAAGATTTTGCAAGGCCTAAAATGACCATGACCTTCTAGATCAACACAAAAACAACATTACATTACATAATTGTTGCTTTAGGTCCTGCGGACTCTTCCGAGCCAAATCAGGACCGGACAACACCCAATCCGCATAAAAGATCTGCTGAAACAACCCTAGTGGGACAACTGAATGCCCTCCACCAGCCAGTCACTTTACAATAAAGACATCCCACGCAGGGGACGCTGAGGCGGCACTCTAATTTATCGAACCCCCGTTTACAAAAACAAAATAGAATACAAACATCATTATAAATTATCAACAAAACATATACATATAAAATGCCTACATTGCTAAAAAAGTAACATCATAGGAAGCCCTAGTGACCACCTGGCAGAAAGCGTCCAATATTCCCAAGCTGGTCCAACAGACCTCATACACAAACAAGTAGTCTTGTCCCGGAAGAGTTTTCAAGAAAAAAGGTAGGTGACTGGTCTACCAACGAAGAAGATAGTATAGCAGATTGATAGAACAGAGCAGGACTGAGAAAGAGCAAATGAGAAAGACAGTGACAGTTGGAATTTAAAGCACTAAATTTCCAGAAAGTGAGGATACTATTTATACTGAAACCCCCGGCACCCCAACGGGGGTCATGTTCCCATAAACAGGTCATGTTCCCATAAACAGGTCCAGGTTCCATAAACAGATCCAGGTACCCATTCACAGCTTGGCGGACTGGGATGTGTCGCGCGCTTGTTTCAATCTTTTTGGGTTGGTTGGTGGTTCCCAGCTAACCCGATTGGGCAAATGGAAATTGGAACCGACTCGGGCAAAGATCGGGCGATCGTCGGGCTACCCGAAACTTACCCGATCGTAACCCAACGTACGCCGAACAGTAGCCTGATTTCCAGTAAAGATGGGGCGATCGTCGGGATACCCAAAACTTACCCGACCGTAACCCCACCTTTGCCGAACGGTAACCAGATTCCGGCAAATATCGGGCATACGTCAGGATACCCAAAGCCCACCCTATTGTAACCCATCTTAAACCAGAAACCCCCCCGATAATGCCCATCCCTGGCCAATGCTGATTTACCCTAAAATTATATCCCATATAGGCCTATTGTTTATGATATGCGATTGCATGAAGAAAGAATTGAGGTGTCTGGTGTTAATAGGGACTGTCGGCACAGGCGTTTTTTGTTTTCGGAAGTCCTTGGTGTGTCCCCACTGAAGTATTTACACACCATTTCGGTAACGATATATATTAACGTGATCTTCATCGCTATCAAAATCGTGTGTAAATACATAAACGAAAGGCAAATCCCAAAAAAACAACCACAGCGGAATAGGTTTTCGCATGCAAACACAATATCCGAGCACATGCAACTGTAGAAGAAAATAACTAGAAAATTGGCGCCTAAGGACAACCGGAAAAGACCAGCAGTAATGGGCACGGAAATTTACCCTTGGCTTATAATGTATAAATAAATACAATAGTTAAAAGAAACACTTTAACAATATTTTACATATTGTATGATTAAAAATTAAGAATTATAAGCACAATTAAATAATGATATCTTGCTGAATTGATTTTGTATAAATATTTTTCACATATGTACGCCGCAGCAAATGTGAAGCAGACGAAACATTCCACAGACAGTTTAGCCAATGAGAAGCGAGAGCAGGCCTATGTTAGCGTGTGCGCAGCGTGGCTTTGTGGTGGGGCAGAATCGGGCGGCACACGGGAGGGCGAATCGTTACGCATCCACATTTCTGGACTCCGCTACGCATCAGGTTTTTGTAGGGCTATGTGGGTCTCTACTATAGCCAGACAAAAGTCGGGATGCCCTACGCGGCGCGAGTGGGGCCCAGATCGGGCTGGTTTGCTGGGTTGCTGTTTAAGCAAGGTCACACATCCAAGTAATAACCTCTCCCGACATTACTTAACATCAGACATTGTTAGAGTGCACCAAAATCACTACTGCTACTGCACCCCTCTAAGGACATTATCTTTTTGAAAGAGAATTCATAGCCACAAATATCTAACATTTAAAGCTGCTGCCTTAATAATAATAATAATAATAATAATAATAATAATAATAATAATAATACAGAATGCTTCATACACGCTTTCCCCAAATCATCAATCAGGCTCAAAGCTCAGTGATCTGTACCAACATACATACTCACAGGTTTCTAAAATGTGGTGTAACAACACTGAGATCGCTATCAGTGTTGGCAGTATTGAACAAGAGTCGCTTCTGGTGAGAATAAACAAGGGAGACAATACAAACAAGGGAGATAAAAAGTGTCTTCATTAAAACAAAATGGTTAATACAAGTAGATAATAATAATCTGCAATATCTATCTATCTATCTATACAACACAAGCATAACAATAAAACCACAATAATCTTACACATTTATATTTATTATCATGACAAAATCGAACCAAGGAAAAAATTCTTCCACATTTGTATAATAATAGTCCCCATATTATGATCTAATTTGGCATCACTAGGATCAGTATTACAGAACATTCAAGCATAAAATGACCCAACAGGCCAGTTTCAATTTAACGCGACCTTGACACCAACTGAATGTGCCCTCCACAGCCCGGGACAATCAGTTTGGTGTCAGAGGGGCTTTGGGGTTATTTAGTTGGTTATTTATTGCTTACAGGGGCCAGCGGACTTCAAAGAGCCAAATCATGACCACAAAATCAAGACCACAGCTTGGCTGAAAGAGGACTCGCCCCTTATCCGCATAAAAGATCTGCTGAAACAACCCCAGTAGCAACACTGAAGGCACTCCACCAGCCGATCACTGTACAATAAAGGCATCCCAGGCAGGGGATGCTGAAGCCATACTCTAATTTTATCAAATCCCCGATTTCGAAATGCAAAATAGAATACAAATATCATTAAAAAAATATCAACAAAACACATACATATAAAATGCCTACATAATATCATAGGAAGCCCTAGTGACCATTTGGCAGAAAGCATCCAATATTCTCAAGCTGATACAACAGATCTCACACACAAATGAAGAGTTTTGTCCCGGAAGAGCTTTCAAGAAAAAAAGGTAGGTGACTGGACTAGCGAAGAAGAAGATAGTATAGTAGATTGATAAAACAGAGTAGGAATGAGAAAGAACAAATGAGAAAGACAGCGACAGTGGGAATTTAAAGCACTAAATTTCCAGGCAGTGGGGATACTATTTATACTGAAACCCCCGGCACCACCGGAAGGGATGGGTGGGGGTGCTTTGGGGCCGACTGTCACTATAACGTGACATGACAGTTGCACAAGGCCTATTATTTGGGTACAAAATAAAGCTTCATACATCATTTGCTGCATGTACAAAGTACAACCGTTTGTTTTTTAACCGTTTAGCCATATGAGAGAGAGATGTCAAGGAACCCCCCTTTATGCGGAGCCAGCTTTGTGAGAATAAAACCCATCAACTGCTCCCTATTATCAATACAATATTTACAATGTACATAGCGTAGAACCCGCAAATGAGATGGAAGCACCTGGCTATACTCCAGCTTTAAAAAAAAAATCACCAAGGAATGAACATCAAAGTTTAACGCCCAAACCTGCCACTGATGATATGTACGGTAGCCGGAGATAGCCATCCCAGGTTAAAGGGGCAGGGACCTAAATCAACAGTGAGCCACCAGAGCAAATCTATTCCTAAGATGGCCGATGACAAATTGCCATTTTTATCTTGTTCACCACATATTGGAACTTGGGTCATTGGTGTGCAAAAATAAAGTATATGTACCAAACACAATCACAGATATGACAGAAGCATATTATGCATCCACTCTCTCTCTCTCTCTCTGTGTCTTGTACCGTCTAAAAGATATGAAATGTATAAATGAACAAATGACTGTCAAAATTCTTGTAGAACTATGCAATACCAGTGCAATGAAATATCGGCATGAAAAATTCATGGTTATAAAAATAGAAAGTGAAATGTCTGCTTAAAAATCAATGACATAAAACAACAGCTCAAGACGATGTGTAATGAACTTAGAAAACATCAAAGACACGAATTATTTTAAAAACATTACAGATACCTTTTTGTCTTTGATTCATTTATTCTGTAACACTTCTAACTTTGTTTCATGTTTGTTTCAAGAAATTGGCCCCTTTCTTTTTCACTCATGAGACACATTGTACTCCTTGGGATGACAGTATAATCTGCGTCCTCGTCTGTGCATACACACATCCCACCTAATAATAAAATAAATACATAACACAATATAACATTATATAGAGATATAACACAATATAACATTATATAGAGATATAACACAATATAACATTAAATACATACACAATATGTTATTTATCCTATAGCTATTGTATCCCCTATTTCCCCAATATTAAAGGGGAAATATAAAACAAACACAAAAACACTGTCCATCTACCATCCATTAGCTTTAGGTTTTTAGTCTTGATGCAGATTTTGTCCCTTAGAAGTAGATTTCTGTCCTTTAACTATCTTTTTGATATTTTATATTTTTCGTTGTCCCTTAGATCAAGATTTGTGTCCTTTAGGCAGCAAGTTGGTATATATATAAAACATGGGTGAAAAATACATCACTCACCTTTCCTACTCATGGACTCACCATGGTTACTCTGCTACTATCACTCTTGTTGGCCTTTCCTGCTGTTTTTGAGCTTAGCAGCAACTTATTATACTGAAAACCCCCTTTAGCATCTTGATTTGACAATTTCCGTGTTACCAGAACACAATTATACAAAGAAAAACTTTGAGCCATTACCACAGCTGACCTAGATTTTCCTGCTGTCTTTAGTGTAGTGGCAGATTTTCTCCCCTTAGCTTCACGTATAGTTTTGACTGACCTTGGCGATGCATTCCTCCAATCTGCCTTAACCTAATCGCAGAAGAAAAAATTAATGAAATAACAATCAACCCTTATCATTCATTGATCTTGCTGATCTTTGGCGTTTCCCTTGAGCTTTAGAGCTGATTTTCTTCCTTTGACTCTGGGCGATGTTTTGCGTTGGCGATGAGGGCAGCTGCGCCGGGTTAGTTGTGTTTCAGCATGATGTGGCGTCTCATTTTGTATTTTTCCACAAAACCCATACCACATTCAGAACACACATAGGGCTTGATGCCTGCAACATGAAAGAGGAAATGTAGTAATTACACAGATGCTCGCACTATGAAGGTTAACATCAACATACACTACTGCCGATACGGCAGATGTGGATAACCATCCCAGATAATAGGTGATACAGACCTTCATAAACCCTAAACCAGATAATAGGTGATACAGACCTTCATAAACCCTAAACCAGATAATATGTGATACAGACCTTCATAAACCCTAAACCACACTTGCCAACCTGAAAAACCTGTTGAAAGTACTCCAGGCAGCTCAAAACCACATTTTAGAAACGCTGACCAGATTTTTGCGTAATGGACTTTTTGTTTTCTTGTAGGACATTAATATTGACATTGTGCACAAAGTTTACTGAATTACATATAAAAATGCGTGTTTCATAAGCAAATAATATTACAAAGAATAAAATTAAAGGACAAGTGAAGAGTTTATGTCAAACGTTTTGCAGAAGAGGGCGTATAAACTTTCTTTCACATAAGCAACACGTTAAACATATTAAGATTACAATGTTGTTCGGCACCGGTGGTTTTCTTTGAATCTGGAAAAGGCTTTTGATGGACGTATGGCCTTTAGCAGTTACTTCAAACTTTTCATGTGATTTTGATGATACTCGCTTTCGCAGTTACTACAGTCATGTGCAACAATTTAGCAAAAAGCCCATCTTGCAAACTCTGCCTCTGGTCCTTTCAGAGATGTAGTCAGGCAAGTCCACTTTTCGTTGTAGGCTTTCAGAAAAAGCTTTTTTTCTGACCCGCAGTTTCGATTTTGGTTCATCTTTATTGGGTCGGGAGAACGGCCTGCATTCAGGTTTTGCTTCATTTTTCACGTTAGTACACAGCACTGAGCAGAAGGAAGGAAAGCGGAACACAAGTGCAGTAAACGTACGATACAAGTGCATGCGCCACCTTGGGAAGTAACTACACTGCGCGTCTTTTAATCTAAAATTTAAAAAATAATAATAAATATAACCAAAATTTGACATTAATTTTAGCGGGCTGACCAGACGACCGTACTCCCAAGGCTAAATTGTGTATGAATATGGCAATCTAATGTACAGTCATGGGTGAAACTTCCTTCATTGAAAGTGAACTTACAGCCACCAGCTGTAAGCTATTTTTAGCCACGCCAGCAGGGCATGCCGTGAGAAACCCATGCACAGCCAGCGTCTCGGATCTGGCTACAAGCAGTTCAGCCAGCGATAAGGGACAGCACAAGGGTTATTTTTAGCCATAGCCTGAAAGTACCGTTATGAACAGCCGTGCAGTAGGCACATCTGCTAAACCATCATCACAATCATACTGTTAAGATGCAGTAGGCACATCTGCTAAACCATCATCACAATCATACTGTTAAGATGATTGTACCGTTATGAACAGCCGTGCAGTAGGCACATCTGCTAAACCATCATCACAATCCTACTGTTAAGATGGATAGTTAGTCTTGCCAACCTTGGGATTCAAATCTGTGCCATCATTATGCCAAGTGAATTCTCTAGCACAGAGCTACGGTGGTAGATCACATGACTGTTTCTTGGGGATCAGGATGCTGATATTACCCAGTTGCAAAGTGTAAGCAAAACATTGACCCAAAAACCTAAAACTTGCAGTTTAATCCCCATCCTAAATTTAGCTGACTTCCTGTGGTATAAAATATGGAAATATTCACCACATACCGGTGTGCTTGACTCTGTGCCTGTGGAGCTGCATCAGTTGTCTGAAGGAGGCCTTACACTCGTCGCACTTGAACGGCTTCTCACCTGCACAAAAAGGTTGGAAAATAAAAATGACAAAATAATTTATTTAATTTACTTGTAAAAATCAAAGTACTGAGTGAAATCGGTATACAAGCCACATCCTCTAAATAAAAAAAATAAGATCGGGAATTTCCTGAAACACAGGCCACAGTGGTTTAAAAGCTTCCAAAAACATTGTTTCAAGATCTAGCCTAAAACAGGAAAAACCCCAAATGGGAAAAATCCACAAATAAGTTGTGTCAGTACTTTAGACACAGGGGTCATAGTGTGGGGGAAATGTTGCAGCAAATAAGTAGAATTTTACAGTCATTATTTCTACTCTCTAGCGACATTTATTTATAGAAAATTGGTAGGTCATACTCTGCTTCGGTCATCCTGGGAGTCACAGAGGTAAGGGTGAAAGATGGAAGTCACATACAAATATGTGGAAGTCCAACATAATTCAAATGAACCCTTTTGATGCAAAGAAAGGATTGCAAGTTACAACAATTTGTTAGGTAAATCTGACAATCCATCTTAAAAATTTACCCCAAATTCTAACTTGAAAAGAATTGGAAATAACTAGTTAAAACTTAGTTTTGAAAGGTAATTTTATTTTGATTTACACAAGTATGCTATTTTGAAAAGCAAACATTCATGTATTTATTAATTGATTACTTCTGAGGACAAAAGAGTGATAGAGAGGGAGTGAAGTGTTTTATTTATCTGTTCTATATAATCGTTATTATAGAGCACTTTTCCACTTCAAGATCTGCTCAAGATACAGGATTATAATAATGATAAAATAATTGTTATTGTTATTATTAATGTTATTATTTTGATTATTATAATGGTGAGAGGGAGGGGAGGAGGGGAAAGGGGTTGGTGGTGGCCTAAAACTGTTTAAAGATAATGATAAAGATGTTGATGTGATTGTGAGTGCATGAGTGCGTGTGAGTTTTACGATTTCCAAGCTAAAGTTAAAGGTTCTTTACTATGTTAATTTGTTAAGGGACAGATTGGAAGATTAGACTGTATCATTAGTCTAAAATCTTTACCCCTAATGAAAAAAAGTTTCAAAAAAGTTTCAAAGTATCCAACTCAATCAATACTACTCAGCGTCACAACATACCAGTGTTTGAGAATATGAGAAAGGTGATGAGCAATCTGGCAGAACTCAGCTCCACATTGAGAAACCCACGTAACCCCCTCCCAACCATCATCTTCCCCCTCCTGTTCCCCCCACACACAATATCCGCACACTGTATAACAGGACATACCAGTGTGTGTGCGAATGTGGGTGCGGAGAGTCCCAGCCTGGGTGAAGCCAGCTCCACACTCCGTACACACAAACGGTCGCACACCGCTGTGCTTGATCTCGTGTCTACCAACACAAAACACTTATAATAAACAAATAAGTACACAAATATATATACATGTAAAAATATAAAACCTTTTTTTTTTAAAACTGGATACATTAAATTGTAAACAAATGAAAAAGATTTACAAATACAGTTATTGACACTAAAACTCTGAAATTCACAAACAAAACGTTTAAAGTTGTCTATCTGAAGTCCTATTGTACCCTATCCTGTAACTCGGAAGTCATTGGGGCACCACAGATGATTGTTTAACCAGCGTATTCCACCTTTCTGTGTTCTCAGCAAACATGGCTTCGCTCAGTGTCAAGCCAGTCCATTCTTGAACGTTTTCCTTCCACCTCTTTTTTGTCTCCCTCTTCTTCTGCCTCCTTGCACCGTGCCTTGCAGGATGGTCTTTGCAAAACCTGATGCTCTGATTACGTGGCCATACCATCGGAGTTTTCGTTTCTTCACCAATATGAGCATGTCATCATGTTGTCCAATGGCTTGTGTGATGGTCTGTCAGACTTCGTTGTTGGTGATGTGCTGGGCATAGGAAATGCCCAGAAGTCTCCTGTAGCACCTCATCTGTATGCTTTCTATTCTTCATTGTAGGTCTGCTGTGAGGGTCCACGTTTCGCAAGCGTATAGAAAGATGGAGATGACAAGGGAGCGCAGCAGCCTTACCTTGGAGTGTAGACTGATGGTGCTGTCTTTCCAAATGGGCTTCAACCTTGTCAAGGCAGCAGTTGTTTGTGCGATCCTGGAGAGGACTTCCTGTTGGGATCCAATGTCTGATACAATGGCTCCAAAATATCTGAAGTTATGCACTGTGTTGATGGATTGGCCTTGGACTTTGATGTCTGTGTTGATGCCATTGGGTGCTGTTGTTCATCATTTTGGTCTTCCGTGCACTTATTTCCATTCCAAAAACTCTGGAGGTGGTGTCAAGCCTCTGTACCAGCTGTCCAAGGTCTTGTTCCTCTCCAGCCAAACCATGAACGGAGGTTGGAGATTGCTCTAAACCCTATGCTGATTGTGCCTTCATGATCTGCAAGGGCATCTGACATGATACGCTCTAGGAAGATGTTGTAGAGTGTTGGAGAGAGTAGGCATCCTTGACGCATGCCGATTGTTCTGAACCAGTTCGCAATGGCGCCGTTGTTGAAGACTGCACTGGTAGCCTTGTCATACAGGTTATCTGAAGTAGTGACTTGATACATTTCTATTTTATTTATTTTTCTGATTTGTAACATTTTAATTAATTTTTTTTTTGTAACTGCTTTAGCATTATAGCATTAAATACCTTTTCAAATCGGAAGCAGTTCGGAACATAGCCCAACATCCTAGAGAGTTACATTTGAATGGTCGCTCATCATTGTGTACCATCATGTGGACCTTGAGATGACAAGGTCGCGTGAACACCAGGCTGCACTCACTGCATGGGAACGCTCGACCACCATCATGCTCTTTGCGTATGTGAGCCTTTAGTTTGTACTCCTGTCAGGCAAAATAAAATTATAATCTATTTTTTTTAAATCTTAACAGAACTGTCGTGAGACTGAAACCCTACTGAAAGGATATCAATACACTGAAGCCTGATATTCAGGCACACGCAAAAAAAAAAAAAAAAAGAGCTATTCATTTTATAATGAAAGTGAGTGATTCTGTTTGAAAAAGTAATAAATCACTCTTCCAAAACATTTATCTGTGCATAATATATTAATATCCATGAATAAAACTTCAAAATCATTCATACAATTATTTTATTAAACAACAACAAAACATAGCAATACTTAGCAGTAGAATTACATTCATTTTCACAAATTATATAAAATAATGTCTTAAAAACAAACAAAAATATTTTATAAGATGGCAAGCCATTCAAATGTATTTCCAGACATTAACAACACACACAGGCAACAAATAAACATTTTCAAACATGTTTTTCTTGGCGATGTTGTAACTGGGCTTTATTCTAACAAAGCAACAGTAACACATGGAATGATAGGTCACTATAGGAACACAAGGAATGATAGGTCACTATAGGAACACAAGGAATGATAGGTCACTACAGGAACACATGGAATGATAGGTCACTATAGGAACACAAGGAATGATAGGTCACTATAGGAATACAAGGAATGATAGGTCACTACAGGAACACATGGAATGATAGGTCACTATAGGAAATCATGGAATGATAGGTCACTATAGGAACACATGGAATGATACTTGATAGGTCACTATATGAACACAAGGAATGATAGTCACTATAGGAATACAAGGAATGATAGGTCACTATAGGAACACATGGAATGATAGGTCACTATAGGAACACGTGGAATGATAGGTCACTATAGGAACACATGGAATGATAGGTCACTATAGGAACACATGGAATGATAGGTCACTATAGGAACACATGGAATGATAGGTCCCTATAGGAACACATGGAATGATAGGTCACTATAGGAACACATGGAATGATAGGTCACTATAGGAACACATGGAATGATACTTGATAGGTCACTATATGAACACAAGGAATGATAGGTCACTATAGGAACACATGGAATGATACTTGATAGGTCACTATAGGAACACATGGAATGATAGGTCACTATAGGAACACATGGAATGATAGGTCACTATAGGAACACATGGAATGATAGGTCACTATAGGAACACATGGAATGATAGGTCACTATAGAAACTACATGCAAAATGGAAATACGAACACAAATGTTGGCAATAAGTTATAACTAGCATTACAGACAGGCCATGTTTTGTGGCGAATGTTTACCGTGTTGAAAACGACGTTGCAAACAGAGCAGGACAAAGGGACGCAGCCTGCAGAATGCGTGGACTGGATGTGTCTCGTCAGGTTGCTGTAACTACAGAACACCTTCTCGCAAGAAGAACAAGGAGCGGGCTTCCTAGGCTTCGTTTTCCTTATGCGTATTCTCCCGTTCTCTCCGACTTGCAGGAAGAGAGATTGAGAGGTCGTACCCACCTTACCGTCAGAGGAAATTTGCAAGTTGGTATCCACCATTTCGACTGTTTCTTGCATCTGAAGAGAATTTTGTTTCATCTGAAGGGAAGTTTCTTGTCTGTGTAAGTCAAAGTCCATGGCCATAGACTCCTGGCTCCTCAGCGAAGTTGTATCCATCAATGAAGGCTGCTTTCGGTGTGTTGGGTTCTTCATCGGCGGATGTTTTTGGTGTGCTGTTTTGCGCCTATGAGGCACCATGACGGTTGCCTTCCTACGTAAGTTTGTCTCTTTCCTCTGTTTCTTCTTGGCCGTAGGCGTAGTGTTAGGGTCAACTGTTTCTTCAGATCCTGCAAAAGCAAAGTAACACGTAACTAAATAAATATATCTAAAATAAAGTAATAATTTTATATGTGCAGTAGTACATATTACCATTTTCTTATCTTGTTTATTAAAATCAGACGATTTAGTTGTGGAATCGACACTCATTTAGCCATTAACAACTATAGAACTGCTCTTGCATCTGCTAGGTTTTAAAACTGCACCCCTTAGCTTACACAAAAAAATATTACAAAATATTTTAACCTAAAATGTGCATTCAAACAATGATAAAGTGGGCTTTGGTTGCTCAAAGCAACTGTTGAAGTTTGAATTTTTCATTTCGGTTCTGACGGGGAGTAGTTTCCACTGTTTTTAACAGTACATCGATACCATAGCATGTGACCTTTGACCCTATTTCTGAGTGAAAAACATGGCTTAAAGGATGTGTCTTTGGTGTCTAGAGTAGAGTAGGGTAGGGTAGGGTCTATTTAATCAACCTAAAAGTGAAACAAACAAAAATTACTATCAATTTTTAAAAAAAGAAAAATATTTTGTCTGTTTGGCAGCTGCTATTTTTAGCTCCAGAATGTTGGCTTGCTACTAGCCAAAGGCTGTTGCTATGAATAGGCTCAAAAACTACAAAATGTATGCGTTTAAGCAATAAATATAGTTTCCAAAGAGTTTCTTTCTTTTTGTAAGCTTTGGTTTTGTCAGTGGGGCATCACACACAGTCAATGTTTATTGTTACAAGGATCTGTTGAGTGGGCATGGTCACAGTAGGTACCCCTTTAAGACAGGATATATACAGAGATGCCAACCTGCAGAAAAATCTGTCAGTGAGAAATTTATAAATTGTCCTATCCTATCCTATCCTGTCCCGTAACCCAGAGGTCGTAGGGGCACCACAGATGATCGTTTAACCAGCATACTCCATCTTTCTCTGTCCTCAGCAGCCCTGATGGCTTCGCTCAGTGTCAAACCAGTCCGTTCTCGAATGTTGTCCCCCCACCTCTTTTTCGGTCTCCCTCTTCTTCTACCTTCTTGCACTGTGCCTTGCAGGATGGTCTTTGCAAGGCCTGATGATCTGGTGACGTGGCCATACCATCGGAGTTTCCGTTTCTTCACCACTGTGAGCAGGTCATCGTGTTGTCCAATAACTTGTGTGATGGTCTGTCGGACTTCGTCGTTGGTGATGTGTTGGGTATAGGAAATGCCCAGAAGTCTTCTGTAACACCTCATCTCCATGCATTGTATTCTTCATTGTAGGTCTGCTGTGAGGGTCCATGTTTCGCAAGCATATAGGAAGATGGAGATGACAAGGGAGCGCAGCAGTCTTACTTTGGAATGTAGACTGATGGTCCTGTCTTTCCAAATGGGCTTCAACCTTGTCAGGGCAGCAGTTGTTTGTGCAGACATGCCTACCCTCAATTTGAAGTTTCCGTATTAGCTTTTTCAAATTTCAGTATTACTATTACGATTTCCGTATTTACTTTTACTACCTATTGTTTTTGCACTCATCCTTTTTGATATTATGCGAAGAATCCAGTGATTGATTTGCTGCCACAATGTTCTTTTTCTTCTCCAAAGCCTCGTAATTCTTCATATACTGTGGGCCTTCCGCGTGCCGCTTGATGTCGTTCATATCACCGGCGGAGATGCCAAACTGGTTGGCACAAATCGTACTTTTGAGTCAGTGCTGCCGCGAATAACGAAAGGACACTTTTCCGAATACGAGGCAAGAAATGTCTGCCCTTTGCGCGTTTTTTTTTTAAGATTCAGATTCACAATCACTTTGCTTAGCCATTCGTTTGAACGCCATGTTTTAAATTCTGTCTCACGAGCACCGATCTTTACTGTGCAAAAACGGGTTCGGCAAACTTCGGTGCCTCTACAGGAATCTTCGATGTCACAGGTCTCCACTGCGACTGCGCATTGCGGCATTAAACCTTCGGAAAAAGGTCATGCGGTGCATTACCACAGGCCAACGATTTCAATTTTTTTTAAATCATTTTTTTAAATTTCCGTACCGTAAAACAAATATCCGTATTTTCCGTAGCGCTTGCCGAGTTTTTGAAATTTCCGGAAAAAATATGGAAATTCCGTACGGGTAGGCATGTCTGTTTGTGCGATCCTGGAGAGGACTTCCTGTCGGGACCCATTGTCTGACACAATGGCTCCCAAATGTTTGATGCTATGCATTGTGTTGAGGGACTGGCCTTGGACTTTGATGTCCGTGTTGATGCCATTGGTGTTGTTGGTCATCATTTTGGTCTTTTCTGCACTTATTTCCATTCCATAAGCTCTGGAGGTGGTGTCAAGCCTCTGTATCAGCTGTTTAAGTTCTAGACTAGAATAATTGCGGAAAATGAGTCTCAAAATTGCGGAAAAAATGGGAACGCTGGTAATATGTAAATGAATTCAGATTTATTTGTTGCTTAAAGCTCTTATCTTAATAAAACTAATGGTTTAATTTATTCTAATAAAGTCAAATTACACAGGAAACATGGTTTGAAAGCATGTTGTGTTGTCTGAACTTAATTAATCGTGCACAAAGTGTGCGTATCTTGCGTTTTGTCTGTTGTCACTAGACCGTAACTTGCTTTTCGTAATTTTCTCGATTTCAGTTTATTGTTATATTGTTTGTATGTTCTGATCAATTACAATCGATTAAATGGTGATATTAGCAGCTTAAA
Organism: Oncomelania hupensis; assembly: GCA_036898135.1. Lineage (NCBI taxonomy): Eukaryota > Metazoa > Mollusca > Gastropoda > Littorinimorpha > Pomatiopsidae > Oncomelania > Oncomelania hupensis. Next base: position 2,005,513 of record CM072519.1, on the reverse strand, counting down.
AGTTGTCAGTGTTGTGTTGTTTAAGTTATTTCAACTTATTTGTTTAGCGTTGTCACACATGACATGCAGGTTACGTCCGACGTTTAAATTCCGCTAAATATTTTCTAACACGATTATTTGAAACGAGACGCTATTTTTCAAGTACTTTTCCATTTAATACAATAACCTATGACGTAGAACACAAGATTCTGTCTCTGTAGACCCCGTGATAAAGCTTTTTCAACGACGTGTCACTCACACTTTCACCGGAAACGCAAATTCCTCGTTAGCATTATTTTCGTGCTTGTTCTTATATGCCTTGTCACAGTAAAGCAAGTTAAATTATTAACACTACAGGTACTTTTTGCTGAAAACTTAACATTATTTACACTATTAATTTGCTGAAAACTACTTATAAAACAAAGAAATTGAATAAACTGTCTTTTCTTTACTAATTACCATAAAGAGAGAGGAAGAGAACTTGGTTTGTACGCTAATTAAATCTCGCATTGCAGTGTTGGAATGTACTTGATATACATTTATTCTTATATTCTTATGTATTATCATGCTGACAAAAATATCTTAATTTGTATCAGTGTTCTTAAGTTCTTTTTCATTTGACTTTGTGTTGTTTTGTTTTTCCTTGTTAGAATTATCATTTGTGTTCATGTTCTTATAATAAGATATATTCCTTGTCACTGTAACGCAAGTTAAGATTATTATAACACTATTTATTTGCTGAAAATAAATGATAAAGCAAATAATTGGAATAAATTGTCTTTTCTTCACTAATTACCAGATGCCTTATTGTAAACTTATTTATCTCATTTTTAAACTTAAAAAAAATAAAGTTGATGGTGTACCGTAACTTGAGTTACGTTGTCACATAATTCAAACCTTTCAAAATCATTATTTTACTTATTCAAGAAAACAAAAACTTATACAAAACATAGTAAGGGATGCCTACTTCTAAAAAAAATGTAATTATATAAAAAAAATTATTATAATATAAATTAATACTTTTTTACAAAATATGTCACGCTGTAATGCAAGTTACACCTTCACATTCCTGCGCTACTGGCTCATGTATTTTAGAAACCGAAAGCAGTAGTGATTTACTTTTTATACGAAAAATATACACTTTAATGTTCATTTAAGGATATTTTCAAAATATTTTACAAAGTTTTAAAATTTGGGTCAATTTCACTTATTCAGTTATTGTCTCCAATAGCAAAGAATGACTCATAATATAATATAAAATCAACTTATTGAACCAGATCCAGGACAAATTCAAGTTAAAAGTCCAAAAATAACATTGAATTAGTGAGAAACTATATTAGATACGAATAATAAAGGATAGAGAAGAAAAAAACAAACTAAATGATTCTCTTCACACCATTTTTATCATGTGCAGAGCTTGGGTTTTCCATTCTGGGGCGACTTGTCCTAACTCAACTGTGAAGCCACTTCCAGTTGTCAAAGCATTATCCTGCACAAACATGTTATTCTAACTGATCAGTACAATAGTAATTAACGGAATTGTCAACACATTAAATTATGTTGAGGGGCGTCTGCACTGCAATGACACATAAGTATTCATTTAATTTGAATCTCTGAAAAACAACAATGTTGGGATTACTTATTTATTTAGTTATTAACAGTTGTAACGTGCACATGAGAAGAACATGATGGAATTTTAAAAGAAGAAAAACTCCATTACACTTTACACCCTTGCAGTCTTGATTTGCAGCTTCAACTTCCAAGCACTGTGTGTATCAGTTTATAGTCCCCTCTCTTCCCGATAAGGATTTTCAGAGAGGAGACTCGTAATTTTCCAAGCACTAGCAGAGCCACGGACCTTTATTTGAGTTGCAAATGCACGGAATGAACTCAATCAGTCAATGAGCACGCTATATCTGTACAAAACAATGTGCGTATAAATTTATAGAAGAGCAAGCTTATTCATTCTGCAATTCAAAAGCAAACAAAATTTCCATATAATTACAGCATACTCCGCGATTTGCTTGGTAAGCACATAACATTGCATACCTTTGAGGCTTTGTGAAACAATCGTCTGCAACGCGATAACATTCCGGAATTGACGTCATCGACACTCATGTTGAACCATGGAAGTACAAACTTAAACTTTTTGCCAGAACGTTTGTAAATAAACATTTTCTGTAGCAAAGGAAGTGGCGTTAGACATAATTTTTGTTTGTTTGTTTGTGTGTTTGTTTGTTCGTTTGTTTGTTTGCTTTTAATTAAATAAATGTATTAATTTATTAATTATAAAAACTATAAATACAAACACAATGAAAATAAAATAAAATACAAAAAAAGTAAAATGAACAGAAGAGGAAAGAAAAAAAAAAGACAGACCAAAAAAAAAAAAAGAAGGAAAAAAAAAGAAAGAAAAAAGAAAGAAAGAAAAGAAAGAAAGAAAGAAAGAAAGAAAGAAAGAAAGAAAGAAAGAAAAACATAAATAAGCACAAACTTTTTTTTTTAAGTGGAAGTAGAAAGAAATAGACTGATAATTTTAAGCAGACTTTATCAGAAAATATAGGAGGTGGGGATTGGGAATAACAAACTAAAAACAAAACATCAGAAGATTTAGAAGGTGTATTTAAAATTTTTTGGGATGATTTTTTAATTGCAATTTTATTCCGTTACTAGAATTTGTCAATGAAAAATAAAATCCAGGAAAGACTTGACTGAAGAAATTAATTTAGATACAAGGTTCTCTTTGGACAACTTTTTAAAACAATTTATTTACAATACCAAATGACAGTTATACAAGATAGAAGATACACTCGATCATTGATATCACATTTCTGGTCACATTATGTACAAAACATTTTATTAGAACAATGAGTATTGAAACATTGATTACAACTTACAAACTACAAAAAACAGTTACGAAAACTGCATTTTCTCTCAGATTAATTAAACTCCAACATAATTTTGCAAACAATTCGGTCAACAAAGCGACATGAAACTTTCTCATATCAGCGTAGAACTATGATATCAGACAACAAGTTCAATCATCCACAAAATCACACATTGAGCATGCAAAATTCAACAAAAATAAAACTTTTTTTTTTAACCAATATATAGTACAATATGAGGTATCAGTATTAATATATATTTACACACAACTTGTAATACAATATCATGCATTTGTTCTTCTTCTTCTTTCGTTGGGGGCTGCCACCCTCAGCTTATTGAGGACTCTGCAGCCAAAATTCTGGGTATGTTCTTGTTACCGGCATTCATCCGTCTAGGACATGAGCGTCAGGATCTTTAAAGTCCGTTATTTAAAAAAAAAAAGTAAATTAACGTCCCCGGACACATTAAGCGTATAGGGGACGAAATACTGGTCCGTTATGTTACAATAGTGTTAAGAAATAATCGCTTACTAACCACATTTACTACACGCGCAGCCTATAATTATTTATGTACACATATTGTTTCTTTTTCTTAATAAAATACGCAAAGAGTAAAAGGGACGTCACTCCAGACTATACAAGTAAGATAAGTCTGGACTGAGTATGAGGGAGGGGAGAAGGAGGAGGTGTCAAGTTATCACAGTCTTGCAAATTTAATGTAAGTTACATCCAATAATGTTTGGTTGTTTTTTTAAAATATACAAGTTTGACACATTCACGATGATGGTGCCGGTATGATGATGGTATAGTAATGATGATGACGACGATGATGATGATGATGATGATGATGACGATGCTGATTACGATGTTGATGATGATGTTATAATAACGACGGTGATGATGATGACGTGATGATGATGATGATGATGATGATGATGATGATGATGATGGTGATGATGATGATGATGGTGATGATCCTATCCTATCCTATCCTATCCCGTAACCCGGAGGTCTTAGGGGCACCACAGATGATCGTTTAACCAGCATGCTCTATCTTTCTCTGTCCTCAGCAGCCCTGATGGTTTCGCTCAGTGTCAAACCAGTCCATTCTCGAATGTTGTCCTCCCACCTCTTTTCCGGTCTCCCTCTTCTTCTACCTCCTTGCACTGTGCCTTGCAGAATAGTCTTTGCAAAGCCTGATGATCTGGTGACGTGGCCATACCATCGGAGTTTTCGTTTCGATGGTGATGATGTTGATGATGATGATGAATCAAATAAGTTGTGTTTGCATAGTTTTTTTTTTTTAAATCCAGACGTCTTTCTGGCAAAAGACTGGTTTGATCAATTCGCATTTGTTCGACGTCTCCAAGACTCCTTTTAGAAAGACGATCTGGAGTTGGTTTTCTTGAAATCCTTCACCAGACGCGACATCTCTTTCATGCCTTCGAAAATGCCGTCTCCTGTTGTTGCGCATGTGCCTTGGATGTGCCACTTCCGGTTGTGCATCTTGGTCAGCCCCAATCGTTCTGCAACCTCCGATACACTGGCGGCTCCTGAAAACCGAGAGAAACAATTTAAAATATTTAAAAATGTTCAAACAGATGCTTTTATTCGTAGGGGAAGAGAAAGTTTTTACAAATCAACTGCATTGTGTGTGCATTATGGGAATAAAGACCCATCGTGAGCTATTGATTTGTATCAAAGAATGTACAGCTTCACAAGCTGTATATTCTTTGTTTGTATGGACGTCCAGTTTGTCAGGCTAAGGCTACGTTCATGCTAAGCCCGGCAAGTTGCCGTCAGCCAGTTGCCGTCACCAGTGTTCACGGTAGAGCCCGAAGTTGCTGTCCGGCGAATTGCTGCCACACTTTACTTTGTATACAAAGATGGCGCTTTGACCAGCCAGCCGTTTTTTTGTGACATGCGACAAAGCATTTTGCTGGCTGACGGCAACTGGCTGCAGCATGAACGTGCATCGCCGGTTTTCATGGTGGGAAAGAAGAAAAGGGCATAACCACAGATTCCAACCAGTGGCCGGCGGCAGCCGACGTCAAATTGCCGGGTTTAGCATGAACGTACCCTAAATGATGATTGTAGGTTATTTTTCAAGGTGTCTCTGAGCATATCAACAATCATAATATTACGTTCTCTCAATCCTTTTAACACTAAAATAAATAAATAAATAAATAAATTCGTATAACTTTGAATAATCAAATCAAATGTCTACTAACCAGGCAGGTCTTGCTTGTTAGCAAGAACGACAACGGGTACGTTTCTCATTTCGTCAGAGCCCAGCACGTTCGCTAACTCGTCCTTGGACTCTGTCATTCTCTCCTTGTCTGCGCTGTCTACCACGTATAGTACACCTGCCAATAAATAAATAAATAAATAAATAAATAAATAAAATAAATAAATAAATAAATAAAATGTTGGTGACAGAATGTTACACATTTTACACAGTTACAGATTGAAAACCATGTCCATTACCACTGGAATTCACCTAATTTTGTTCAACTGTTTTTGTTGTTGTTGTAAACTCCAACTAAACTGAACATTATTATTATTATTATTATTATTATTATTATTATTATTATTATTATTATTATTATTATTATTATTATTATTATTATTTAAGTTACCTAAACTAAACTAAACTAAACCAAATAAAACCTTATAACTGAATCTAACCTAAATTAAATCTTATAGCTGCAACTAAACTTTTTTTCTGCTTCAACTCTGACCTTGAGAATTTTCAAAGTAGTGTCTCCACAATGGGCGGAGCTTATCTTGACCTCCGACATCCCAAACGGTGAAGGTTACGCCCTTGACTGGGGTGACGGTCTCCACGTTGAAGCCGATGGTAGGAATAGTGGTGACCACTTCGTTCAGCTTGACTTTGTACAGGATGGTCGTTTTGCCTGAAAAACAAACATAATAATAATAATAATAATAATAATAATAATAATAATAATAATAATAATAATAATAATAATAATAATAATAATAAATAATAATAATAATTTAAAAAAAAAGGTAAAGGTAGTCCCATAGCCTTGTGGCCGTAGGGGAGCGTGATGTTGGAGATCACACTTATCTTGGGCCAGCGTAATGAGGGTGATGCCCATCTCTCTCCCTCGCTGCTTTACCTTCCCCACCCTCAAGAGAGTAGGTACTCAGTCACAGTTGATTCAACTGGGGGCGTTGTTATTTGTCGCTTCACGTTTTTGCGGTCACCCATCCAAGTGCTAACCGCACTGGACGGTGCTTAACTTGCGACACAGTAGCGAGTGCTCCAACCACTGCGCTATCCGACACCCCAATAATAATAATAATAATAATAATAATAATAATAATAATAATAATAATAATAATAATAATAATAATAATAATAATAATAATAATAATAATTAATAACAACAACATTATGACTGAAATTATTAAATACATAAAATAAATTAATGAATAAATAATTAAACTGCATGAGGTTTAGTCTGTTCACGCACACATTCCATAGCACGGGTTTTTACAAATCCTAGCGCCCATGTCCTGGAGCGGGGAGTGCCAGCTACACAAATACACCCAACAAGCACTAGGTCCTATCTCCCCTATTCCAGGTCACATAGGATTGTGCTTAATTGTCTGAGGCGTCAGCAAGCCAGCAAGTGTGCACTTCGGGCCGCTTGAGTTATAGATCCTGTATCAGCCATGCAGCGCCTTGAGCAGCTCTTGAGCTGGAAAAGCGCTATACAAGAACGAGAAAACTACTACTACTACTACTACAACTACTACTACTATACTACTACTACTACTACTACAACTATTACTACTACTACAACTACTACTACTACAACAACTACTACTACTACTACTACTACTACTACTACTACTACTACTACTACTACTACTACTACTACTACTACCAGGAGTTCAAACAACGGTAACGGCATGGGGAACAACAACAACAACAAAATTGTGGCATTAACTGCGCTCGTACTCCTTCGGATGAGAGTGTAACCCGAGGTCTAGTCTGTGCAGGCATCGCATGGACTTTAAAAATCCTGACGCTCATGTCCTAGACGGGTGAGTGCCAGTTACACAAATACAGCCAGCACATACCCCTCTTACCCCCCACCCCTCTACCATCGGTCGCCCAGGATAGTGCTCAGTCGTCTGGGCGTCAGACTACGGTCCAAAAAGTTGCAAGTGGGCTGATGATAGATCCTGTAGGCCCGCGCACTGAGCATTCGATAATGGACATCATCATCATCATCATCATCATCATCATCATCATCATCATCATCATCATCATCATCTTCTTCAATCTACTACTACTATTGCTAATACTGCTGCTGCTACTACTACAACTACTATTACTACTACAGTGGAACCTCCGGGATTCGACCGTCCAAAATCTGAGAAAAAACGGTCTTATAATAGAGGTGGTCTTATACCGGAAACAAGGGGTGGGGTGTGGGGGAGGGGGTCAGGCTCGGAGGGGTATGTAGTCATAATTTTCAAACTCGCCAGCATGTATTCTCTGACAAAGGAAACTGTAAAACATGTTTCATTTTTAGCTTTGTCTTTTATTCACAACTTCAAAAATAGAAAACAGTCGAACCACTGCCAGACGCGTTCATCCAAGTCTGTCAGTGCAGAAGCTCTCAGTTTCGATGTTTCCCTTTTCGCCACTTTCTCCACTCTCCCATCGTAGTTTCACAGATTCCTTATCCTTTATGATGAGCTGAATTTGGGTCTTCCCAACGTCTAAACTTTTTGCAATAGACAAACAACTCTCCCCATTTTCACTTCTTTCAATCACTTTCATTCTCTCTGCCAAACTCAAAACGTTCCTCTTGCGCGACGCCATTTTGACAGCCAGTGTAGGCGAGTAATGTCCCTTATTTGCGAACCGGAAATAGCAGACAACAGCAGGCGTACACTAACATGAGAGAAAAAACGAAAGGTACAGACAGCAAATTAACTGATATCTCTTTTAAATTGCCCTAAGACGGTCGTATAAAGAGCTTAAGACACGGTCGCTGGTCGCATAAACGAGGTTGTCGCATACCAGAGGTCATTTATTATTGGAAGTGAATCCGTCAGAAGTTTTCAGGTCACATAACGGAGGGAGTCGTATACTAGAGAGCCGGATACCGGAGGTTCCACTGTACTACTACTAAATCATCCTCAATCTACTACTACTACTACTACTACTACTACTACTACTACTACTACTACTACTACTACTACTACTACTACTAAATTGTTTTATACAGCGCTATAACCTAACAACTTCTGAGCTCAAGGCGCCTAAATTGTATCAATCAGATGATACATTTATTAGCTTAGTCAATGGAAAATCTAATCTCAGACGCACTCAAGCATTCAATGACTATATCAAGCGATGAAACAGACAAATTAAGTAGCCTTAAACTTTAGGTAACCAATAGAGTGCCGCCGTTGCGTTACGAACCTGACTGCCAAACTAACCAACGAATAACTAAGTGCCAAATAGACTAATTAGCTGCAGAAGTAACAACTTAAGTAACTTTTAAAAAATCTCTTGCTCAAATTTAATGTAATAAAATCAGCTAAATTAAGACGCTTTAGCGAACCATAAACGAATAGGCAGAAAGATAAATTATTAAATAAATAAATAAATATTTATTTACCCGCAGCGTCGAGACCCACCATCAAAATTCGAGCAGGATCGTTCTTGAATTCATCAAAAAGATCGATCAGCCGGCTGAGAAACAGGCCCATGATGTTAGAATTCGGCTCACTCCTGTTTTTCTTTTTGTAATTCGAAGATAAAAACAGATGCCTCTGTCTTTTTTTCTATCAATGTTCACAAATGACACTTGAAGTTGATAGATTCAGCTTTCAGCTCAAATCGTCAAAGACGATATAAATATATTTAACTATCTTTCAAAACAAGATTTCTGTCCAGTCAACTCATAAAAACAGCAAACAAATTCTACAATTTATGTGAACAAATAGTCTTTTGGGGACAAAATCCTTGACAGCACAATTTTTTTTTTGGACTTCCCTTCGAAGTTTTCGTTAAAATTGGATTCTAACTCGTATTGAGGCCTGTTATATAGCTAAGTAGTTATGAAACGAACGAAAAACGATGCTTAACGTCCTATTGCATGAGCGTTAAGGACGATCACCACGTCGCCACCCTGACAACAATGACCATCATCATCATATCAAAAATGAGATCCAAAAGTTATGAAAACAAACGTAAGCCTTCTATTTATAGCTGGGTCCACGTGGTCGGGGAATGCTATTTATAAATACGCGGGATTTCACGATGTGGCAGCGGCGACGTGGCGTTAGTGACGTTTGTGTTTGACGTGGCGTTCCCTAATGGCTCACTGGATATGCAGAAGGTATACCCGTTGCAAGTTTCCTTAGACCTACGTAGTCACTGTATATAGTATTATAAATATATCCTAAATACAGTATTTTGCATTATAACTATCCCAAATTACAGAATTTTGTATGCTGACGACGCCTACATTACAGTTTGTATATGTTGGAGATATGAATGATTGCATGTAGGCCTACTGAATAAAGGAAACACTTCATTATTACACAACTTAATAAGACACTACAATAAAAAGCTAATTAACAGGTATATCATTACTAAGCTAAGTAATAAGCACTTCATTATTAAGCACTTTATTAATAAGCTACTTAATAAGCACTTCATTAATAAGCGAATCAATAAGCACTTCATTAATAAGCAAATCTTTAAGCAATTTATTAATAAGGAAATCAATAAACACTTCATTAATAAGCTAATTGTCTACAATTGTGTACAGAAAGGGAAAATGCAATCACCCATAATTACACACACATGCCTGTGTACACTCTTCCTTCCCTACGCACACACATACACCCACACGCACGCAAACACTCACCCATGCATGCATGCACGCCTACAAACACATCAAAAGTGACTTACACAAACACAACAACCAACAATGACTAACACAAACACACCACAGTGACTTACACAAACACACCAACAACGACTTACACAAACACACCAACAACGACTTACACAAACACACCCACAGTGATTTACACAAACACACCAATAGTGACTTACACAAACACACCAACAGTGACTTACACAAACACACCAACAGTGACTTACACAAACACACCCACAGTGACTGACACAAACACACCAACAACGACTTACACAAACACACCAACAACAATGACTTACACAAACACACCCACAGTGACTGACACAAACACACCAACAAAGACTTACACAAACACACCCACAGTGACTGACACAAACACACCCACAGTGACTGACACAAACACACCAACAACAATGACTGACACAAACACACCAACAACAATGACTGACACAAACACACCCACAGTGACTGACTGTTACACTCGGTTTGATGTTGGTGTTTTTCTATCAGTGTTGATTCAGCCCCAATGCTGAAGTACTGATGAGTGTAGCTCAGATTCGTTTATCCACGCAACCCGTCCAAACAGCATACAAGTCACAGAGTCGACGTATGAATTTTCCACTTTTATTCAGCACACATCAACAACTGCATACAATTCTCAACTCAACTTTCCACTCTCAAATTTACTTTCCAACTTCACTATCAACAACTTTCACTATCTCTCAACAACAGTGCGGCACACAATTTTATAACCTCTCTCTCTTCCCGAACAATTTCGAACAAAGTAGAAATGACGCACTACCACCAAACGAATAAAAGATCGTCATCACTGACTTACGTCATACATTATTATTTCTCCTTCCGGAACGTCCTCTTGCTTCGACATGTATCGGGAAATTTCTATCGAGAGTAAACACGCAGATCCAGAAAATTCTCCAGTAATATCGACTAACGCAAATCATCAACGTTATACAAAGCCTCTCCTAACAACAATGCAAACTCGAATAAAAGGTAAACAAACTCCATTATTGAATACTTTGCAAAACGAAACGATTAGATCTATCGTGCGCGTTTCAAACATACTTTCGTTTGCGTTTCAACGTAACATAACCCCCCACTCAAGAAGAAATTTACCCAATTTCTTTCAACAACGTTGAAACGTAATGCACAAACAAAGTACAGAATTAAGACTTATTTCAGACCGTCTGAACACTGTCAATGTTCTCAGCTCATTCACAGAGTCAATGAATGTTTCTCATCTTCAAATCTGTCTGGATATTGTCAATGTTCACAGTTCATTCACACAGAATCAATGTTTCTCATCTGCAAGTCTTTCTGGGTACTGTCAATGTTCACAGTTTATCTACACGGTCAATGTTTTTTTTTTCATTTGCAAGGAAACGACGCCCTCGTCAGTTGCGGCTGTCATCGGCCCAGGGTCAAAGACGACGATCACGTGGGCTTTCCTGGAGTCAGTGCATCCTCCGTTGTCTTTTTCTTCCGTCGGATGTCCGACGCAGTCGACGTTGTCAGCTCCCAGAATGCATTCGCTGGGTCTCACTGTCAGGTTGGCTTCTGCGGGATGGTGGAACAGCTCCCTCAAGGTCTGCAGATGCTCCTTCCAGGTCTGGGTGTGGACTTCATGTTCGACCAAAGTCGTAGAGCCTGGGACATCACTGAAGCTATGGGGAAATTCGCCCATAAGGTCCTTGAGCTCCAACTTTTGACCTTCCGTCAAGCCTGGTCCTAGCTTAACATCATTGATGCCTTCTTTGCTGTGGACGTCTCCCAGTTCCAACAGTTCCTCACTGTCAAAGCTGTTGTCGATCTCAGCTGCTGTTGCTGCATGCACAGTCTCTGATGGCCTTTCCACGTACAGCTTAAGGAGGTTGGCGTGGTATATCTTGGAATGCTGGCCGACCTTCACCTTGTAGTCGTTGATCCCCACCACGGTCTCCACCTCGTACGGGCCTTTCCACTGCATCAGCAACTTATTATGATCGGTAGGTAGCAGCACCAGCAGGTTTGCCAGGTTTGAACTTCCTGTTCACAGCCCCACGATCATAATAGTGCTTTCCACAGTCTTGGGACTTTTTCAGGTTTTCTCTGGCTATCTCGAGAGTCTGCTCAAGCTTCTCCCGTAGCTCAAACACGTACTGGTAGCTGTTCTTCACCTCTGGGGTGTTTACTTCTTTCGTTCACAGTTCTTTTAGGATGTGCATCGGCCCTCGGATGGTTCTTCCGTACAGCAGCTCGAACGGAGAGAAGCCGGTGGACTCCTGCAGTACTTCTCTGTAGGCGAAAAGTAAGGCGTTGATGTAGCGATGCCATTGTCTGGGCTGCTCGCTGCACAGTTTCTTCAGGGTGGACTTCAGCGTAGCATTGAACTTTTCGACAAGCCCGTTGCACATTGGATGGTAGGGTGTCGTAGTCAAATGCCGGATGCTCAGCAGTCTGTTGACCTCCTTCATGCAGTCAGAGACGAACTGTGTCCCGAAGTCTGTCAGAATTTCTTCAGGCACTCCAAGTCTACTGAACATGTCCACCAGTGCCTCTGCTACAGTTTCAGTGTCAATCTTCTTCAGAGGCACTGCTTCTGGGTACCGAGTCGCATAGTCCACTAAAGTCAGTACCCACCGATAACCTTCTTCACTCGGGGGTCTTATTTCGCCGATTAAGTCTAAGGCCACCCTCTTGAAAGGTCGGTCGATCAAAGGCATTCTCTGCATTGGCACTTTAGGGACCCTTCCTCGAGGTATGGTCTTCTGGCAAATGTCACATGATCGGCAGAAACGGCTGACGTCCGCATGAAGTCCTGGCCAGTAGAACACCGCCTGGATTCTGTCTGACGTCTTCTTGATACCCAGGTGACCTCCCATGATTGAGTCATGCGCTACTTCCATCATCTGGCGCCTTAGGGGTAACGGTACCAAGACTTGACGTAGTGGTTTACCTCCGTTGACCCTCGGATGCTGGAAGATTCTGTACAGGATCTTGGCCTTCACCTCGAAATAGACCGTGCCACTGCCCTTGGTCACGTGGTCTTGGCGGTTCCTGTACTTGTTTAAAGTGCTGTCAGCTTCCTGGAGCTGGATCAGCTTATCTCTGTCCACGATGGCAGCTTTAGAGTTGTCGGCGACCTTCAGTGGCGTAGACGTCTTGTCTCTCTTGGCCTGGGCCCTGGTTGTAACGGCACCGACGATCTCTGGTCGGCAGGGCTGAGCCGGAGTAACCACATTGTCCCGTAGCAGCTCTGTAAGGTCTCCATCGGGAAATGGCAATGGATCCTCCTCCACAACTTCGACGTGTTGAGTTGAGGCAGGACTCCACTCTGGATCGGGGTCGTCGGGTCGCCTCGCGCCGTCGATATTCCCGATCATCAAATCGTACAGCGGCTTCTTCAGGCAAACCGCTTCGACTTCGCCTATGTAGAAAGGGGTGCTGACTTGAATCTTTGCAACTGGCGCTCTCACACATTTGCTGTCGGCCATGAGTGTCCATTTAAAATCGCCAGTGAACTGTTCTTTGGCGATTAAATCTTCTCTGACGATGTCACCGCCACGACTCCCCCTGGGCAGACACCACAAACAGACAACTTCCACACGCAGACAACCCAGAAAGAATGGCGATTTCCCGCAGACGGAAGTGGATGAAAACACAACGAATATATATACAACTTTCAAGCTATTTATTCATTCATACCACACACTCATACCCATACAACATTTACACATGAAACGAGAAAAATGGTGATGGAACAATCAATGGGTCAATGAACAATGAAATGGAAATGTCAGATGAACGGGGGTTGCTGATCAACCACGTCTAACTAACGACTGTGCAATGCTAATGTCCGAGCACAGAGGGGGTCAAGCATCAAGAGGGGGACAAACAAAGAACAAGCCGACCTGATAGTAGGGTGTCCCCGTTGATGTCTCCGGAAAGTAGCTGCCCCTCCTTGTGGTTGTCACCGGACTGTCGCTGTTAAATCCAGGCGTAGTGGAGTCGCCACTCCCTCCGCCGCCGACGATGACGATGATGATGATGATGACGCTGTAGTTGCGGCAGCCCTGCCGCTGTCGACGCCTCTCAGCCTGACTCCTCCTGTCGGCTACCTTGCAACGTCGAGGCTAGGTCCCGCAACAGACGTCACGATCACGCGGGAAAAATGGGGTTGTGGAACAATGAGGATGTCACAAACGTGGACGTGGACGAATGGGTGGTGATGATGATGTGGGTCCAACGACCGGGTGTCGTCGTCGTCGTCGCGCTGATGAATTCGACGAACTTCCGAGCGACGAACGAAGACTTTCGAACCTGCAACATGCTTGCCGTATTGTTAATGTCAAGTCCACCCGATTCTGTCCCCCTCCCTCCTCACACTCTCCCCCCCCTACTACACTAACTAATTCCTGTATCTTGAGGAAGCGCCACTGCTGTCCATTTCACTTCCCTTGACTACTTTTACTGTCTCTTGTAATCAAACACATAATTCAAAAACTAAACAACATTATGAATGCATGAAATGAACAATGCTGCGAATGAATACATGAAATCATCAACACATTATCCATCTTGAGCAACCGCAACCTCAACAACAGCAACCACTTCCATCCTACCTTCATCACACTTCACCCCCATTCTCCTCCCTCATTCTCCCTCCTTCAGTCGCACCCTTCCTCTCCTCCGTGCAACCATCCTTCCCCCAGCCTCACGCACAGCTATCGTTCAACACCCCAAACAGCCGGCCATCGGTCATTAGCACAGTAAAGGAAAATCACCATCACACTTACCCAACGGCTCGATTGTAATAGTACCTGTAGCTAGCCACTTTCCCACTGCTTGCCTACACAGTACTCCAAGTAAGGTATCCAGTGCGTAGTAGTTTCCGTTAGTGGACAATAACCTCGACACTAACCTACCACAAACTCACAAAACTAGTTATTTGCTCTCACTTTTCCTCGAGCTTGCTACTACCACAGTAACATTTCCAACTAGGCTTTCCCTAGAACCAATTATTATTTACGTTAATAACTGTTCCAACCTTACTTCCAGAACAAAATACCCAGAGAGCTAAGACCGTACGTCTTCTCTATCACTCTGCAAAACGTGTTCTGACTAACAGTGAACACATTCCCAAAACTGGCTGGCCAAACTATGCTGTTCAAAAATCACGCTTTCCACGCATAACCATACATACGACACCGCGCAGTTACTACCCCAACTCATTAACTCTCCACCCACACTTACTACCCGGTTTCATCACAGGCTGCCCTGTGACAGACGATGACCCCACTGCAGCCAGAGTCTCTTAAAACAGTCACTTCATGATTTCCGACGCGTCCCTTTGAAACAGGCATGTTCTGGACGGTCACAGCTGCGCTGGCGACGACGGGGATGGATTTTCCGTTGGCAAGGAGAAGTTGGCCATCAGTCATGCACTCTTGCACGTCCGCAGGAGTAGCTGTGCGCTTGGTCTCACTCGGAAGAATGACGCTCCCGCCGCACACCTGATGGTCAGATCTGCTGGTTTGCCGTTGATTGGAAAAACGTCTCTGTCGGTTGCCCACCGCTGCATTGTCCGTACTGCCCCGCTTTCCGCTACTTTTGTTTTGAGGACAGTTAGCCGCTCTGTGGTCTGTAGCGTTGCAGGTGAAACAGCCTCTTGAATGCCCTTCCCTGGGAGGTGGCGTGGAGTCCGTCTGTTTCTGGTTCGTCTGGCTCCCCTGGATCTGGTTCACATGGTTTCCAGTTTTCTGAAAATGTTTCGTCGCGCTGGGTGGCCCCAGGGTCTTCCCATGAGCGATGAGATATCTTTCAGCAGCCTCAGTCACATCTTTAAGCGTCTGCAGCTTTTGTTCTTCTAAGTGAGTCGCTAGGTCCTTGTGACAGGCATTGAGAAATTGTTCCTTCACGATCAGGTCATGGAGACTGTCGTAAGACTTCCTTTCGCCTGATAACTCCACCCACTTGTGTAGATATGACGACAGGCGCTCCACAAACTGCTTTGGCGTCTCGTCTGACTTAGGCCGGCATTCACGGAAGCGTTTACGGTAGCCCTTCTCCGTAAAGTTGTAGCACTGCAACAGGGCCTCTTTCAAGACGTCGTAGTCTTTAGCGTCATCGTCCGACAATCTGGTGTAAACGTCGAGTGCTTGCCCCGTCAGAAGTGCACTTAGTCGAATCGCCCAGTCTTGAGGTTGCCAGTTAGAGCTTTTGGCAAACCTTTCAAATCTCGCCAAATAACTGTCGATCTGGTCCTTCCCGTCGACGAACGCTGGCAATTTTGGAGCTTTGTTGTCACTGATAACTTGTGGCGCATGCTGATTGTTTTGGATACGCGCCAACCCTAGCTGGTACTGACGCTCAGCCTTTCTTTCCTCTCTTTCTTCTCGGCGTCGCTGTTCTTCTAATTCTAGACGCTTCTGTTCTAATTCTATTTCCCTTTCTTCACGCCATATTCTCTCTTGAGACTTGACGTACTCCGTCAGCTGTTTGCCTTTTAGATTCAGTTCAACCCCTTTCTGCCAGAAGTCAGCCATCTTAGTTCTTTTCTGGAAAGTTCTTTTCTGGAAAGTTCTTTTCTGGAAAGTTCTTGACTGTGCTGTACCTTTCTAGACTGTTCTAGAACAGCACACTTTCTGCAGTAGCGCTGATGCTTGTCACTAGTCGCCTTCGCTGACGCAGGCACCGCTGTCCTCGTCGTATGCGACGCTGCACCACGCTGGTGTTGATGTACACGCTCCTGTGCTGAAGTAGACGCGACGTCCGCTCGCCGCTCTCTGTAACACTGGCGATGTAGCTCCGAGACTGTCCCTCGACGTAGTCTTGCGGCAGCCACGTAGTACCGATCTGTTGTTCGCTCACGAAGCAACTCTTCAGCGACTACACGCCCTTGCAGTCAACCCGAACCTATCGGTGATGTAGTCCCAGTATGTTGGCCTCTCTCGACGCAACTCGTTGGCGGCTACCCTCGATGACTGCCTCTCGTAACGTTGACTCGCTTGTTGTAGCAGTTGAACCCTTGGCTATGGCGTGAATCGCGGCTTGACCCCCAAAATGTTACACTCGGTTTGATGTTGGTGTTTTTCTATCAGTGTTGATTCAGCCCCAATGCTGAAGTACTGATGAGTGTAGCTCAGATTCGTTTATCCACGCAACCCGTCCAAACAGCATACAAGTCACAGAGTCGACGTATGAATTTTCCACTTTTATTCAGCACACATCAACAACTGCATACAATTCTCAACTCAACTTTCCACTCTCAAATTTACTTTCCAACTTCACGATCAACAACTTTCACTATCTCTCAACAACAGTGCGGCACACAATTTTATAACCTCTCTCTCTTCCCGAACAATTTCGAACAAAGTAGAAATGACGCACTACCACCAATCGAATAAAAGATCGTCATCACTGACTTACGTCATACATTATTATTTATCCTTCCGGAACGTACTCTTGCTTCGACATGTATCGGGAAATTTCTATCGAGAGTAAACACGCAGATCCAGAAAATTCTCCAGTAATATTGACTAACGCAAATCATCAACGTTATACAAAGCCTCTCCTAACAACAATGCAAACTCGAATAAAAGGTAAACAAACTCCATTATTGAATACTTTGCAAAACGAAACGATTAGATCTATCGTGCGCGTTTCAAACATACTTTCGTTTGCGTTTCAACGTAACACTGACACAAACACACCAACAACAATGACTTACACAAACACACCAACAACAATGACTTACACAAACACACCAACAACAATGACTTACACAAACACACCAACAACAATGACTTACACAAACACACCCACAGTGACTGACACAAACACACCAACAACAACGACTTACACAAACACACCCTCAGTGATTGACACAAACACTCCAACAACGACTTACACAAACACACCCACAGTGACTTACACAAACACATCCACAGTGACTGACACAAACACACCAACAATGACTTACACAAACACACCAACAACAATGACTTACACAAACACACCAACAACAATGACTTACACAAACACACCAACAACGACTTACACAAACACACCAACAATGACTTACAATGACTTACACAAACACACCAAAAACAATGACTTACACAAACACACCCACAGTGACTGACACAAACACACCAACAACGACTTACACAAACACACCCACAGTGACTGACACAAACACACCAACAACGACTTGCACAAACACACCCACAGTGACTTACACAAATACACCCACAGTGACTGACACAAACACACCAACAACAATGACTTACACAAACACACCAACAACAAGACTTACACAAACATACCAACAACAATGACTTACACAAACACACCAACAAAAATGACTTACAGAAACACTCCAACAACAACGACTTACACAAACACACCAACACACAACAACAACGACTTACACAAACACACCAACAACGACTTACACAAACACACCAACAACAATGACTTACACAAACACACCAACACACAACAACAACGACTTACACAAACACACCAACAACAACGACTTACACAAACACACCAACAAGACTTACACAAACACACCAACAATTAATTACACAAACACACCATAAATTCATACGCAGGTAAGGTGAAGGTAAAGCTTAAAGGTGTCCCCGTAACTTTTCGACCGTTGGGGAGTGAAGAGGTAGGGATCTCACTTTTCTCTAGGCCAGCTTAATGAGGGCGATGCCTATCTCCTCTTTCTCGCTTCTAAACAGATCCAGTAGGGGGAGGGACACAGAGAGAGAGAGAGAGAGAGAGAGAGAGAGAGAGAGAGAGAGAGAGAGAGAGAGAGAGAGAGAGAGAGAGAAGAGGACAGAGAGACAGACAGACAGAGAGAACGAGACAGACAGAGAGACAAAAACAGAGAGAGAGACAGAGAGGCAGACAGAAAGATAGATGGACAGAGGCAGAGAGAGAGAGAGAGAGAGAGAGAGAGAGAGAGAGAGAGAGAGAGAGAGAGGAGAGCGAGACAGAGAGAGAGGGATGGAAAGAGAGAGAGAGAGAGAGAGAGAGAGAGAGAGAGAGAGAGAGAGAGAGAGAGAGATTCAAGAATTTATTCAATAAGGTCATAGCCCCATATGAAGGGGTAAGCACATTACAAAAATAACCACATCGGTATAACAACAATGAGATAACATCTTATTGAGATACTTCTCTCAAACGCTTAAATGCAAAACATAGATACAGAGCTAGATTTCTTCTGTCATACTTTGTGTAGAGAGAAGTAAGCTTAATTGGACAGCAGAATGGTATCTATAATATTTAGGTAAGATTAAATCGCTTCTTAAATCGCTCAGGCATGGACAACAGAGAACAAAATGCACTTCATCTTCATAAGCTAGATTGCATAGACGACATAGCGTATTGTGATAGGTTACACTCTTAAATTTATATGCATGAACAGCAATACTTGACACACCACAACGAAATTTTGTCAGAGCATTTTTTACATAATTATTCACATCTAGAAATATATAAGGTTCCGTATTATTTGTTAACTTAAATGTTCTATAAAAAGACATACTATTACTCTGCTGTAGATGTGCATCCCACTCTTGCCATCTGCAATCTAGAGAGAGAGAGAGAGAGAGAGAGAGAGAGAGAGAGAGAGAGAGAGAGAGAGAGAGAGAGAGAGAGAGAGAGAGAGAGAGAGAGCCGACAGTTTGCAGGGCCGGACCTGGGAAAAGTCGAAGTGGGGGTTACAAGATTCAGCGAAGGCGCGAAGCGCCGAGCCTTCTTGTGGGGTCCGGGGGCAGGCCCCCTCTCCTCCCCCCCCCCGCCCCGGGAATTTTTTTTCAAGGATGCAAAAATGGTGCAAGCTGGTGCAATCTGAACCTTGAAAAAGCCATTTGTGATGGTCTGGGACTTTGGGCTTTTTAACAATTGAACTGACAAACTCTGGGGTACAAAAATTATCCCCTGCCCCTCCCTTAAAAAACAACAACAACACACACACACACACAGACATTTATTTATCAGCAGAAATGTTTTGTATACTATTATTATTCACTACTTTTTGTTGATCGTTAACGGTATAAAGCTTTACCTTGTAGTTTATGAACATCACCGCCCTGCTTTCACTTTCAGTCTTGCTGCACTAGGTTCCTCGGCATTAGTACCATTTGTGAATTGTATCTTCTGGCAAAACAGTTCATTGCCTCTTTGAAGTCAATATCAACATCCCTGTGCACTTTCAGTAAAGCAAGTCCATTGAGTCTCTCTGTTGCCCCATTGTAGAACGCAGGTAGTTTTTCAGGTTGCGCAACTGACTGTTTGAACGCTCACACTCGGCAGTAGTGACAGGCAGGGTGCAAAGGTACTTTAGCATGATGAACAGGTTGGGATAAAAATCCCTGTCACAATGTTTCAGTGCTTCTGATGCCGTGGATGGGATGATAGCTGTCGCATTCTCAGCAGCACTTCGCCATTTGCAAACCCACCGTTGGTATTCTGCATCAAGGGTAGCGTTGTCTGGTAGGTCAGACTCCCACAACATTGCCAGTGTCTTTCCCCCTTCTGGAACCTGCATGAAACCATCGTGGTTGTCTATTAAAGTGCTTGGCACCAGACAGAGACCATCAACTGCTAGGTCAGCATTTTTGAACCTCGAGTCCAGTTCGGTTGACAGAAGTTCCAAGAAAGGAATGGCAATGCTAATCTTGAAATATTCTTCTGGAGAGGCCGCAGGTTGGTTGTCACAGAGAGTCTGTCGGGATGCTTGACGAGGAACAATAACATCAGTTGTCAAAGCATTTGCAATTTTGCTGACTTCACCAAACCAGGCAACGAACGCTGTGTTCATAATTATCAACTTAGCATCTTGATTAATATTTCTAAAAAGTTTTTTTTGGGGTTAGGGCAGTATCAAGGTGAAGGTGCTGGAAGATGCTTGCGGCCAGAACAAGAAAATATGGCTGCATTTACTAATTTAGGCTTAGGGGTTGGGTTACTTGGTCGTTTCAACGGGAAAACGCTTTGGACGTTTCAACGAATCCCTTGAAATGGATTTCCGTTGAACTGTCTATAACTAACTCTTTGTACCTTGGACAAAAAATGACTAAAAACTGCAATGTTTTAAAAACATTTTTTTAAAAATTGAAACTCTTTGCATGTAAAAAAATGTTTTGTTTTTTTTTAGTTTGGAGGGGGGGGGGGGTCCGGAACCCAGGTAACCCCCCCCCCCCTGCCCCCTGGGTCCGGCCCTGGTTTGTATTGTGTTATTATCATAGCCCGAATAGGTGGAGTTTCGAAATGGACCTCATTGCATTTCTGCCTGTAGTTATCGTGTAAAAACCAAGTTGGCAAACTACTCAAAAGTGTTTTATATCAGCAAATTTAGAGGAACTTTGAACTTTCACTTAAAGTAACGATTATATTTGCGTGCGAATTTGAGGTAGTTGAATGCGTATTTATGTATTGTACAGAGGCCCGAGGTCTTTCTGTGCTCATGCTTTTTGCGTCTCAAATCTTGAGTCTTAAAGAAAACTATTTTAAAAAAAACTTACTTTTGCAGACCAACCAACCTGGAGGACATCCCCCTTCCCTATACTTTCCTACCCTATCCTATCCTATCCTGTAACTTGAAGTCGCTAAGACACCACAGATGATTGTTTAACCAGCGTACTCCATCTATCTCTGTCCTTAGCAACCCTCATGGCTTTCGCTCAGCGTCAAGCCAGATGTTGTCGAATGTTGTTCCCCCCTCCTCTTTTTCTGTCACCCTCTTCTTCTGCCTCCTTGCACCGTGCCTTGCAGGATGGTCTTTGCAAGGCCTGATGCTCTGGTGACGTGACCATACCATCGGAGTTTCCGTTTCTTTACCACTGTGAGCAGGTCATCGTGTTGTCCAATGGCTTGTGTGATGGTCTGTTGGACTTCGTCGTTGGTGATGTGCTGGGTATAGGAAATGCCCAGAAGTCTTCTGTAGCCCCTCATCTCCATGCTTGGTATTCTTCGTTGTAGATCTGCTGTGAGGGTCCATGTTTCCCTCCACCTCTAAACTCCAGTCAATATTGCAATGTGTTCCTACCTGAATACAGGCTGAACATCACCAAACTGTCTCTGAGTTTATTGGTCCTATCATTCTCTCTCATTTGCATCGCACTCGGAGAAGGGAAAATGACATAAAATTTATGACAGTTGGCAGCAAGCTGAGACTTATTTTCAGTCCAGAGTAAAGACGAAAACTGTAAGACCTTTAATCTCCCTGCACAGGCAAAAACAACAAACACCTGTGTTAACAACTACGAATTTTTGATTTATTCAGATCTTTTTTTTTTCAAGTGAGACTATGAATTGATACAAACAGACATTTGTTCTCACTTAAAAAAATAAAACGAACACTGAACGTGCTGAAATAACGAAAACTATGAACAGTTAATATTGTGGGATCTATCACGTGACGTGTAAAGGCCTGTTCGGTTGTTTTCTTTTCACGCTAAAAAAAAATCTTTATTTGAGAAAGTATAGGGTTTCCGCTGTCCGAAAATGGTGTCCGTTCTCCCCAGAGACCAATTATTAAGTAGAACAAAGGATACTCTCTGATATGATGTTATTGCCTATGCAACCATTTTACTAATAATGTCTCCATAAACTCTCAGCCCCTTATGTAAGGCACGGAAACAACCTCATAATTATCCACAACAAGCGACGTGCGGACAATTCATACGAGCGAAAAAAATCAAAACAGGACAGTGCATACAGAAGACGAACAACAACGAAAACAAGGAAATAAAAGAACGAATAAAATACCATTAAAATGCAACTGGTTCGGGCGTGGATGCAAAGATGATTCACAAAGAACAAACAAACAAACAAACAAACGTAGAATGTAAAAATAACAAGATGGTAAGCCATTACAATGTATTTCCAGACACTCTCGCACGTCGATGAAAATTGGTGGCGATGTTTTGACTCGGTTTTATCTTACAGAAGCAAACTAAAACTAGGGACTGATTGGCCACGATCTGAACTATTTTGCTAACAAAATACTATCTGTGATCTTGACTTTGAAGGAAGAGCAAAGGTGGTTCAAGAATATTCGAAGTCGGTTCAGCCATTTTTCAGAAAACACAAACGATGTGTTTTGAATTAAGAAGTGAAATTTGGATCGAAGGACGAGCCGGTCGTCAACTGTGAGTGAGACCGTCCGACATTTGGCTCGGTCTGATTTCCGACAGTTTCCAAGTATTTTCGATCTATATCTGGAAATACAAAATCGAAAATGTAGAGCAACACACACGAGCGCACGCACCTACGCTCGCACACACACACACACACACGCACACACACACACGCACACACACACACGCACGTACTGACGCGCTCGCACTTACCCAAAATACCTATCCATGTCCACTCCACTGCATCTCAATCCCTCGCACACGACCCTCCCTCAAGCCTCATCCCCTAACCTCCTCCATGTTCCCAATCTGCCACTGCCCAACTCCAAAGGCAAATGAAAACAACATAAAGACGGTGTCAAGGAAAACGCTCGGCGTCCTGCTAAGAAGAGGAAGAGGAAATCGTGAAAATAAACATTTACTGCCACCTCACGAACCTGCGTGCTATTAGTCACAAGTGTTCCCAGAGAGAAGCGAGTGACGTTAGTACAGTAGAGTGCAATAATCCAAGTCAAGTTAATAGGTCTACATCTTTAGTCCACAAAACGAGGGACATTATAGTGCGCCTCAGGACAGGTTTCTTCAGAAAACAGTCCTAGGGACATCAACTCCACTGAGAATTTGACCCCGGCGATATTTGCACTGTGATAGAGTGAACACAATTCAGGCAGAATTCTTTTGTAAGTGCTTTTCACCACATAACTTTAATAAATATTTAAAAAAACACACACACACACCCCTATGTCAATATATAAGGAAATAGTCTTGGAGTGAATGAAATATTTGATAGTTTGTGCGCAATTTTAATATTGACCTCAGACGCACTTAAAACCTGCGCAAAATTGTGTGTGTGTGTGTGTAGGTGTGTGTGTGTGTGTGGGGTGTGTGTGTGTGTGTGTGTGTGTGTTTGTGTGTGTGTGTGTTCATTATTTGTCACGCCTCATTTTAATTTTATTTTTTTACCTCAGTGTCGCGTTCTTTGTTTTTTATCTTATTCATTATTATTATTATTATTATTATTATTATTATGCATTGTTAACAATGGTGTTGATTTTTGCGTTGATGTGCATTGTCTGTTTTAATGTTTAATGCGCTTTGAGCAGATATGATGTGTGCGCTTTTCAAAATAAATAAATGAAGAATTACTTAATAATTTTAAAATAATAATAATAATAATAGTAGTAGTAGTAGTAGTAGTAGTAGTAGTAGTAGTAGTAGTAGTAGTAGTAGTAGTAGTAGCAGAAGTAGTAGTAGTAGTATGTGGTGATCAAAAATAGATCTTTGGTATAAAGGGTCAGAACTAGAGGTGATATTTTGTCATAAATAGACACAGGCGTTACACAGTCACTGTATAACCAAATTTTGGGGACCAAACAACCCATAAGCCTCTGTGTTGTGACAGTCATCGGACGTTTTGTGTTCTAAGACAGGGAATTTGTACATTAGTCGCCCGTCTTCGAAGACGAAAGCAGCTTAAGGTGAATTAATAAATACAGGTAAGTGTTTTAGTTTCTGTCTCTTTGGAAGTTTTTATGTAAAGAGACATATTAAAAAAAAGCATTCAATGTGTTCAATATAGCAATTTGTTCTTCCTTTTTTTTGTTCTTTTCACTTACTGGGTAAAAATACACAACAAAAAAATTACTAACATGAGTGTACTGTCCCTTTCTTGCAGACGTATTAACGTTTACTAACAGTTAGTCCTATTTTGTTTTTATATTTTATGTAAAAGGGCGGACATAAAACGACCATACTAATGACTTTTGTTGCAGACGTAGTAACTATTAACCAAAAACTAAGGACGAAATGAAGAGCAAATAATTATTCATTGGAGTCGTTAGATGTAACGGCTCTGATCCGAGAGAGAAGAAAGTCTGTTTGAGACTAGGAATAATGTATGCGTTATGGCACATGTGTGCGTGTGTGTGTGTGTGTGTGTGTGTGGGGGGGGGGTAAATTGGAGTGGGAGATGGACAGTACCTGTGTAGTGGTGGTGAGAGTGATGTGTTGCCAAGGAGTAGAGAAGGGGGTAGAATGGTAATGTTGAATGTGGTGTAATGCAAATATTTATTCAACTTCTTTCGGAGTTTTATGCCCTTCCTTTTTTCTATTATTTATTTATTTATTTATTTATTTATTTACTTATTTATTTATTTATTTATTTGTGTATAATAAAGGAGGTACCCCTACGACCTCCGGGTTACGGGACAGGATAGGATAGGAGGATAGGATAGGATTTGTGTATAACTATTTAGTTATGTTTATTTATTTATTTATTCTATTACTACACGTTGATGCTGCTTCTGCTGGTGATGATGATGCTACTGCTACTGCAGATGCTGATGCTACTGCTGTTGAAGGTGATAATGATGAATAAGAATAGAACGAGGATGAGCGGGAAATGGAGGAGGGGAAGCAGATAAGGATTACGACACTGTTGACGACGAGGTTGGGGTGTTGGTGATGCTGCTGATGATGAAGATGAATTGTTTTTATCTAGCACGGTTATAGAATTCCTCAAGGTGCTGGGTTCTGGACTTCAAATGGCCATGTACATATACAAGAAATTGCCGATATCTTCGCTCCTTTCGTCAAATTGTACAATTTAAATATCATTGTACTATTGCACGAACTTTACAATTTTATTTTCAAACTTTAACGTTTCATCTGTTTTCTTGTTTCTATTTGTAGTAAAATGGCCAGGTTCACAGTACTGCCAGTGTTCAGCGTGACGTTGATGATCGCGGTGATGATGGAGCTGCAGGCTCAGAATGACTTCAACTATCAGCCGGCTTCCCAGTCCCTCAGGCCTCTGCAGCAGCCCAACCAGGAACAACCACGCAACCCCGTCCCTCCTGTCCCATACGCCCCCGAGGGGCAGGTGCGTATTTGTCATCATCACTATCATCATCAGCAGCAGCATCATCATCATCGCCTGTAGCCATAATTATTTTTTAATTAATGTAATTTTGGATGTTCTGTTTGTACACTATCTAATTAATGAATTAATTCATCGACTTTCATCTTTACTCAGCAACAACCGCAGAACCCAGTGGCTCCACCTGGCCAATACGTTCCCCAGACGCCGTCGATCCCTGCTCCCCCGTCTCAGTACCTACCTCCACAGGGAGCCTCCCAGACGTCCCCACCTGGACAAAGCCCTCCTCGACCCCCAGAGTTCAGCCCCCCAACGTCCTCAGGAACCGGAACTCTGGATCAGGCAAGCAGGAACTTGATCCAGACCTTCGATGATTTTCTCTTCGAGAACCTGCAAGAGGTGTACTACAAAATGAGGTAGCGTTTTCTTCTACTTCATTGTATTATAGCATGCACAATGGGTCAGCGATAGAATGTTCGCTTCTTGTGCAGAAGAAGGTTGGTTTGCCCATATCTTTATGGTGACCAACGATTTCGTTCCCATTTTTTGGGGGTTTAAAATGACTCTTTAATCGGTGTTTCACTTATCGAAGACAGGCATAAAAGTGTGGAGAAGAAGAAATATAAACCGAACTTTTGATTTTATTAAACTTCTTTCTTTAAAATAAATTTAAAAAAATAAATAAATAAATAAAAATGTTTTATAAAGCCTAAAATGTCGATCTCAGGCAGGATGAAATAATGAGGCCTAAACGTAGCTGGCTTAGTTGTACAGGGCTATAGACAGAGCGCAAAACGCTGCAAGTTGGCTTCTGAAACAGTTTGATGATGCCGATTTTGACCAGCGCCTTCAGCGCTACAAAGACAACAAGTGATTCTCACACTTTGACTTCCGTATAGATCCGCGTGACGTCATCTGTTACAATGCCTGACGTCATCCACTATGACGCGCAAGCCGCGACGAATTCTGCCGTTGGAAGACAAAAGGTTAAGAAAATAAAATTGATGATTAATTATCATCAAATAATTGTAGTTTTATAATTAATTTATTATACATTTATAAAGGATAAAATATAATTATTGTTTAAAGATTGCTATCGATCAATTTCCATTGTTTAATTTTCCCCTCTCGTTTGTCTCCAGCTACGCCTACAAGGATGTGATCAAGAAGACACTGGACAAGTGTGGATGTGATTCCGGGGCACCTCTGGAGCCTGCAGCCACGCCACCCACCCCACCCAAATGAGCCCCGGATATATCTGCACACAAGGCATGAAGGGCAGTTCACGCCCTGAAACCCAACCAAGTAAAATGAGCCAAGGATCGACACAAAACTCCTCAAGGGTCGACTGTTGATTGTCAAATTCTTTTGCCTTTACTTTGCTGAGGTGCATCGTGAATTTTAGTAATGTCTTTGAATTTATTTGTGTGTGTTTCATCATCTTGCCTCAACCTGTTAACTTGGGAGGAATGATGTCTCAATGATTTTAATAGACTAATTTAAAAGAAAAATTAAGAACATGAAGTGAATATTATTTTGGAAGAAAGGTTACGGGTATACCTTTACTTTATGTGCAAATGATTACATTTTTTTCTCGATGGGAAAGACTTAAAAACACACAACCAAAAAACAATGTATTTTTTTTCCTGAGAAATAATTCTAGAGACGTCTAGAAATTGTGTCCATACATTTTGCATTCCAGTTTTTATAATTAAATTTTCTTGTCATAAGTGTCATTATCTTTGTCAGAAGACGTTTAATTGAAACTGTTATTAGCCTCATTATGTATAGTCTTTCATATTAAATGTGTCGTGTCACTTAACTGTGATTTTTTAGTGTGGTCCCTCCCCACTCTTCTCCGATTAAATGATTTGAAACATACTTTTAATGAATCTATAAATATCTTGGTACACGAGTGATACTGTAAAAGTTGTGTTTTAGGTTCGTCTGCGGCCGAGAAGAAAACAATTAAAAAGTTACTTCCCTTGATGTATAAAAAATAACTCAAAACACAAAACCAAACAAAACCCACTGAAATAACATCGAAACATTCGCAGCTTACATTGTTTAATTACACGAGATCAAGAATATTGTAGACATAATGTAAACATTTGATGAGAAAACGATTTTGTAGTGGATATTTATTAGTATGTTTACAATGTGTTTTCTTGGAATGAATTAAACATTGTTTATTAATACATTTATTAGTATGTTTACATTGTGTTCTCTTGGAATGAAATAAATATTGTTTATCAATTGATTTTTGTTTCATTTTTGTACACAACTGTTTGATAGAAAACCTATTTTTACATAATATTTGTGTGTTATGTTGTTTGAAAAAAATTAAAATTCCATTGTGCGTATATGTCTACTTTATCTATAAGTTTCTATTTCGTGGTTTGAATATAAAACAACATCGCTGAATATTTTAAATAATAATAATACTAATAATATTGACGGCACTACCATCCATTTTACTTTGTTTATCTTGGGTTTTCCACTTCTTTTTGGATTTTTTTTTAAACCCCAGTATTCTTTCTTTCCTTCTTTCTTTCATTCTTCCTTCTGTTTGCTATTTTTTCTTTCGTTTCTCTAAACACCGCTGTTAGTCACACTCATAATAACCCTTACTGTTATCCATTTAATAGTCATACAATTACAATCCTAATAACAGCCTATAATCTTAGGTTGCAGACTGTGGACATATTGATAATAAGATGAAAATGTTCTTCTTTCTTTATCCTTCATATCCTTGCTCTTTACTTCAACCCACTTTTTAAATATTATTATTATTATTATTATTATTATTATTATTATTATTATTATTATTATTATTATTATTATTATTATTATTATTGATGATTTTTATAGCGCACTTATCTCGCCGTACTTGACCAGACTCTAGGCGCTGGCCGATACAGCATCTAACTCAAACCGCCCGAGACGCTCACCCGCAGCCTTTGGGCGCTTGGTCTGACGCCCGGACAACTGAGCACTATCCTGGCCAGCCAGGGTTGGGGGAGAAGGACCAAGTGCATGCTGGGTGTGTTCTTGTCACCGGCACTCACTGGCCAATACGTTCTTCTTTAAAGTCCGTTATGATGGAATGTACACAGACTAGACCTCGGTTTATACTCTCATCCAAAGGAGTAGGAAACGGGAGTAAAGTGTCTTTCCCAGGGACACAACACAATGGCCCGGACAGGGCTCGAACCCGGGACCTTCAGATCCGCAAGCCAAAGCACTACCCTTAGACCACCGTGCCTCCCTAATATCTCATTGTTCAACTACCACTGACGTGAAAAAAGACAGAAATGAACTACACGCGTTTTATTCATTTACAGTCATTCACAACAATTTCGTTGTTATGTACTGAGGTCTTCCACCGTCCACTTGCATACACTGGCTGTTAAATTTAAAGACCACATTACCTATGCACTTCCTGAAAGATTGGTTCCTAAGGTGTAAAAGATTCAAGTAAAAGGTTCAGGCCACCATATTCACGCATCTTGATTTAGATCCTGTTCCCGGCTAGCGCCTTGAGCAGACATTGAGCTTGAAAAGCGCTACATAAGAAACCATTAAATAAATAAATCAATAAAGAAATAAAAACATTGGGTTTGACTCTTTTTTTCGGCCGGCGCCTTCAGAAAAAGCGCATTTGCTAGCATTGTTGTTGTAGCTGTATAATTTGAGTGACCTTCTTAACGTGTAAGCATGGTGTGACCTTCTTAACCTGTCCACATGGTGTGACCTTCTTAACCTGTCAGCATGGTGTGACCTTCTTAACCTGTCAGCATGGTGAGACCTTACCTGTCAGCATGTTGTGATCTTCTGAACCTGTAAGCATGGTATGATCTTCTTAACCTGTCAGCATGATGGGCCCTTCTTAACCTGTCAGCATGATGGGCCCTTCTTAACCTGTCAGCATGGTGTGACCTTCTCAACTTGTCAGCATGGTGTGACCTTCTTTACCTGTAAGCATGGTGTAACCCTCTTAACATGTAAGCATGGTGTAACCTTCTTAACCTATAAGCATGGTGCGACCTTCTTGACCTGTAAGCATGGTGCGACCTTAACGTGTAAGCATGGTGTAATCCTCTTAACATGTAAGCATGGTGTGGCCTTCTTAACATGCAAGCATGGTGTGACCTTAACATGTAAGCATGGTGTGGCCTTCTTAACATGCAAGCATGGTGTGACCTTAACATGTAAGCATGGTGTAACCTTCTTAACTTGTAAGCATGGTGTAACCTTCTTAACATGTAAGCATGGTGTAACCTTCTTAACCTGTAAGCATGGTGTGACCTTAACATGTAAGAATGGTGTGACCTTAACATGTAAGAATGGTGTGACCTTAACATGTAAGCATGGTGTGACCTTAACATGTAAGAATGGTGTGACCTTAACGTGTAAGCATGATGTGACCTTCTTAACATGTAAGAATGGTGTTTGACTCTTTTTTGGGCCGGCACCTTGAGCAGCTGTTGAGATTAAAAAGCGCATTTGCTGAGCATTGTTGTTGTAGCTGTATCATTTGAGTGACCTTCCTAACGTGTACGCACGGTGTGACCTTCAACGTGTAAGCATAGTGTGACTCTCTTAACGGGTAAGCATGGTGCGACTTTCTTACAGTGTCAGCACGATGTGAGACAATATATTTATATTGCGCACAATACAATGAAGCCTGGTTTATTATTCCCGATCCCGGAGGTATTACTATTTCTTCCTCTTAGTCTTACTCTTCATTTTCTTCTTCCTTTTCCTTTTCTTCCTTTCTTCTTCTTCCTTTTCTTCTTTCCCCCACCCCCCATATTCATCTCCTTCTTCTCCCTCTTCTTCTCCATCTTCTTCTTCTTCTTCTCCCTCTTCTTCTTCTTCTTCTTCTCCTCCTTCTTCTTCTCCTTCTTCTTCTTCTTCTTCCTCTTCTTCCTCTTCTACTTCTTCTTCTTCTTCTTCTTCTTCTTCAGTCCCATCACCGTAGCTCAAATGGTAGAGCGTTCGCGGGCAAAGCAATAACCCAGGTTGGAATCCCGCGATGGGAAAAATTAAAGTGGCCATTTTCCACTGTCTATTTCTTCAGTATGATTGCTCTGGTGATTCAATGTTCATTTAGGGCCCTACGTCTTGTTCTCTGGGATGGTTATCCCCGTCTGTCATATCGCCAATGGTGGGTGTAGACGTTAAACTTCATTGTTCATTCATTCATTCATTCTTCTTCTTCTTGGCTAAGAAGTCCATCTCCCAACCACCACCATCACCACCACCACCACCACCCTCGACTCCAATCCAACCAGGGCCTCTTCCTGTCACCCGTCTCCTAACCCTGTGGGTCAATTTAATGTGTGATATTTGTGGCTTTGTTTTTGTTTGATGCATATTATGCGCAACACTTTAAAAAAAAAAATCTTGATTTATTATTACCAATAGGTTATCCTTACAAATTTATGCATTAAAAAAATATATATATATTGTAACCTTTCGGGTTTTTTTTAACAATAATAAATTATTCAGTTTAAAGGTTTCCTTGGTTTTTGTTTCTGGTTTTATATCGTCTTGTTTTATTATTATGTATTGTTGTGCAGTAGATGGTTCTCGTTCTTCTCCTTCAGCTTCTTGTTCCTTGTGTTCTTCTCTTCCTCCAACTCCTGCATCTTCTTCTTGATGTTGTTGTTGTCGCCGTCGTTGTTGTTGTTCTTTTTCTGTCGCTTCTTGTTCTTTTTCTTCTCTTCTTCCACTTTCTGTTTCTTCTTCTTTGTCTTGTTGTTGTCGCCGTCGTTGTTGCTGTTCTTTTTCTGTCGCTTCTTGTTCCTTTTCTTCTCTTTTTCCACTTTCTGTTTCTTCTTCTTTGTTTTGTTGTCGTTGTCCCCGTCGTTGTTGTTGTTCTTTTTCTGTCGCTTCTTGTTCCTTTTCTTCTCTTTTTCCATTTTCTGTTTCTTCTTCTTTGTCTTGATGTTGTTGTCGCCGTCGTTGTTGTTGTTCTTTTTCTGTCGCTTCTTGTTCTTTTTCTTCTCTTCTTCCACTTTCTGTTTCTTCTTCTTTGTCTTGTTGTTGTTGTTGTCGCCGTCGTTGTTGTTCTTTTTCTGTCGCTTCTTGTTCTTTTTCTTCTCTTCTTCCCCTTTCTGTTTCTTCTTCTTTGTCTTCTTGTTGTTGTCCTGCGCCTCCTCCTCCTTCTCTTGATTCTCTGTCACGTGGGGTTTATGGGCTCTGCACAATGGAATTATGGACCCTCACGTTTATTCGGTGGGAACTGCTAGTAAGTCACCCTATGAATTACTTTAATAAATTTATTTGTTTAGCTCGTTCTGTGTTAAGGTTGGGGTACAGAGATAGATAGATAAAATGGTAAAAGATTACTGTCACACTAGCTTTCACACGGCTATGAATCATATGTAGTCCAGCCACTTGATAACAGTTAAAATCACACATTTATTTCTTCTACTCTATACAAGATTCTCTAAGTACTACTCTAACTTAAAAAGTCTCAGTTACTGCTAATAGTTCGATCGCTGATAGTCTAGGCAGCTGTTTTATCTTCCTCGGGCACTTGCTATAAGTTTTCATGTAGATTTGGACTACTGTGGTCCGTTTTACAGTTTCTGAAGAGTTGGACTACTGTGGTCCGTTTTACAGTTTCTGAAGAGTTTAAGTGCACCTTCGTCGATTACACTTAACTTTCTGATGGTGCGGTCGAAGTCCTTCTGTGAGGTAGCTTCTGGTACACCTTTGTCGTTGTGTAGTTGGGTTCCCTTGCCACGCTGTGGGGTCTGACAGGGTGTTTTTCAAGGTAGCTCTTTCCGACTTGTGCGGTAGAGGTTCCTCAACCAACTAGTCGTTTCTGTGGAGTGGGGTGCACAGGATAGCTCGGGATAGCTCGGGATAGCTCGGGATAGCTCGCCTGCTCGTCTGTTTGACAAGTTCAGGCCCGTGATGACTTGAGAGAATTCTAAGATTCTAAAGTCCTGCTTCCTGGTCTATGAGTGAAGAGATTTCTCTAACTGTGGAGATGTTGACTCTTCCTCGTCTCACACACGACTGATTCAAACTGTCTTAGGTTTTAACACATCAGAACTGCTCTACCCGCTTGGCTGAGCTCCCATTGGTTAAAAACGGGCAGATTCAAAGCTCAAGTGCTGACTCACTACGTTGTGTGTGGCTAGCTCGCTGTGTGTGGCCTTTAATTGCTGCTGTGTAATCTACTGACTCTCTACTGTTACAAAGACTACACATGGCTAAATAGTAATAAGCAGAGTTAAAACTAGCCAGTTCATGACAGGCTCCCTCAACTGAAAAAAGGCGATGACTACTGGATTCGACCTTTTTCTACTACAGAGCCTAGTTTAACACTGCACTATCCTAGGGTCCTATTTACAAACTAATAAAGTTGCTCTACCTGAGCTGCAATGCTGTGCCAGGTAGCTATGGACACTAGTGACAGGGTTTTATTGGGCGGGGACGAATTCTGGTGCTGTGGCCCTTAGTTGTGTTGGGTGGGCGACAGCTGCTGTGTCCTCCACGAGATGGCGACTGAGGTAGTCGGCTCCGTGGTTTTCTTTGCCGGGGATGTACTCGATTTGGAATGAGTACGCCTGAAGGGTGAGTGCCCATCGCATCAGGCGAGAGTTCAAAGACTTGGAGGCTGCCAGGAACGATAGTGGTTGGTGGTCCACCTGAACTGTGAAGTGGGTCCCATACAGGTAGAGTTGGAATTTCTGTATGGCCCAGACTAGTCCAAGACATTCTTTCTCCGACGTGGCGTAGTGGGTCTCGGCGGGTCTCAATTTTCTGCTGGCGTAGGCGACAGGGAATAGCGTCTCTGCATTCTTGGGGTCGCGCTGTAGCAGTACTGCTCCGAGGCCTAAGTCGCTTGCGTCGGTGCGAAGAACGAATGGCTGAGTCAAATCGGGTAGGTGGAGTACTGGCGCCGATGTCATTCTGTCCTTGAGTGTTTGGAATGCTGTCTCGCATTCGGCTGTCCATACTACTTTGTCCGGGGCGATTTTCCGGGTTCCATTTGTCAGTGGTACGGCGATGCTGTTGTAGTTGGGGATGAGCTTCTTCCGCGATGGCGATGGCCATCCATGTGTGTGTGCCGGGGGTCGCTGGTCGGTCCGTGTATTTCTTGAGGAGATTGATGTGGTGGTATCGGGCTCTCCCGTTCACCTCTACTTGGTAGACTGTCTTGGATTTCTTGGCAGTCACCCGGTACGGTCCTCTCCAAGCGATGTCCAGCTTGTTGGTTCCACTTGGAAGTAAGAGTAGCACTTGATCGCCGACTTGCAGTTCTCTGTCCTTCGCGTGGCGGTTGTAGTACTTCGCCTGACGGGCTCTTGCCTTCTTCAGTGCTTCACCAGCTTTCTTCCACGTTGCTTTGAGGGTTTCCTGCAGGTCTGCGACGTACTTGGTGGCACCTCTTGGTGTGTCGTCTATCTTGGCCTCCGTCCAACTTCTGCGTAGGGCTTCTAGCGGTCCTGCTAGAGGTCTGCCGAATAGCAATGTTGACGGGGTGTAGCCTGTGGCTGCATGGGGCGTTTCTCTATATGCGAACAGTGCCGCATTCACGTAGGTGTCCCACGCTTCTGGATTGTCGTCGGCGACTTTCCTGATTATGGTGAGAAGGGTTCCATTCAGTCTTTCTACTTGTCCGTTGCTGGCGGGGTGGTATGGTGGTGTGCGAATGTGATGAACTTGTATCAACTCGAACACGTCTTGCATCAGGCGGCCGGTGAACTGAGATCCGTTGTCCGTTCTAATGCTGTCCGGGAATCCGACTCTGGTAAAGATGGCGATGAGTGCATCTGCAATCTTCTTGGTGTCGATCGCTGGCAACGGGACTGCTTCGCACCACATCGTACATGCGTCGACGAGTGTGAGTAGAAATCTGTTCCGCTTCTTGGTCATGGGCAGTGGTCCTACTATGTCTACTGAGACTTGCTGGAATGGCACGCCGACTACTACTGATGGTCCTAAGGTAACAGGTACGGTGTGATGTCGCGGGGAATATCGTTGACATTGGTGGCAAGACTTCACGTAGCGCTTGACATCCTCCGTGATTCCTGGCCAAAAGTAGTGTGCGCTGATTCTCTGCACTGTGGCTCCAATTCCCATGTGTCCGCTGAGTGGCATGCTGTGGCCTAATTCTAGTACTTGGGCTCGAAGGGTGGCTGGTAGTACTAGTTGGGTGTGATCTCCATCTCCTTGACGATGTAGAACTCCCTCTTCCATGTAGAAGTCTCCCTTGTGCGGGGGTGTGTGCGCCTTGGGTAGCTTCTGGAAGCACTTCGCTATCGAGGTGTCTTCTTTCTGTGCTGTTTTGATCTCTTCGAGTCCTGGGTTCGGAGCGAACTCGGGCTGGGGTGGTTGGGTTTTAGCTTGGGCCCTGGTTTGCACTGCAGCTATCTCTACAGTTTTAGGGGGCGTGCCTAAGAACACATACCTACAACCTAGCACTAGATCATACAGGGGTTTCTGAAAAACAGCTGCTTGGATTCGTCCTGTGACGTACCTACTCTCTACTTCTATCCAAGCTATTGGGCAAGTAGTCGTCGGTTTCGTCAAGTCTGCTCCTTGTAAGTCGACTGTCTTGTCTGTCAAGTCCGCGCGCGATACAAGAGATTCGCTAACTATCGCGTCGTATGATAGACCTGTGTCATACAGACAGTTCGCTTCTTTTCCGTTGACCTTGACCGTGTCTGTCACCGATGGGTGATCTCCGATTGTGTGTGGCTTGTTACCGCTGCTTTGAGTTAGAACTCTGTGCGCTGGCCGGCTTTCGCGCTCTTCCCTACGTTGTGCGGCCAACTTGAAACATTCTGCGGTGGAGTGATTGTTTCTGTTGCAGAACGAACAATACCGTCTCTGTTCTGCAGGACCTCTTTTCCCGAATTCCGTGTTGGGTCCTTTATTTTGCCCAGGTCTGGGGTTATTCGGCTTATTCGCGGTGCGCTCTTCCCGGTTAGGGCTTCGTTTCTGTGCCTCTTTCCCGTTAGGCTTTAGGTCTCGCCTGAAGCTCTTGGCTTCTCCGTGTGCGGCCACGTACCTATCTGCGACCTTGACCAGATCTTCTAGTCTTTCCGCGCCCTGCTCTACTGAGAATGTTCTCAGCTCGGGGGTCATGGTTTCCCGTAGCTGTTCCCATACTAACAGTTCTGTCAGTCCATCATACGTCTTAGCCGTGGCTGACTGGCTAATCCACTTATCCAGCGTTGTGGACAACCGATCCGCGAACTGCGCATAGCTCTCTCCTTTCACTCTCCGATTGGTGCGGAACTTTTGCCGGTAGCATTCTCCTGTTAGTTCGAATCCCGTTAGGAGTGCCTCTTTTACTTTGTGATAGTCAGTCACTCTGTCAGTCGGTAGCTTACTGTAGATGTCATAAGCCTTTCCTCTAAGCCCTTGGCTAAGCTTAAAAGACCAATGGGTGGGATCTAGTTTGTACTCTGTTGCTAGACGCTCAAACCTAGTCAGATAGAGATCTATACCTTCTTCTCTCTCATTGAATGTTCCCAGTGGAAATGACATTCCTTGTACAGGGTTGGATGCTACCTCTAGCTGATCTGAGTGGGGAGGGGTTGAGGAAGAACTTGAAGCTCCTGATCCTAATCTCCTCAGCTCTAACTCATGCTGTCTGTCTTTTTCCTTTTCTGCCCTCTCATACTCCCATCTCCTACTTTCTGCTTCTCTCTCTGCTGCTAATGCTGCCTTCTTCTGTTCTCCTTCTAATTCTAATTTCTTCTGTTCTCTTGCTGCTTCTAACTCTGCTTTCTTTTGCTCTGCCTCTAATGCTAGTTTCTTCTGCTCTGCTTCTAGTTCTGCTTTTTTCTGTTCTCTTTCTAATTCTAATTTCTTCTGTTCTCTTGCTGCTTCTAACTCTGCTTTCTTTTGCTCTGCCTCTAATGCTAGTTTCTTCTGCTCTGCTTCTAGTTCTGCTTTTTTCTGTTCTCTCTCTGCGGCTCTCTCTGCCGCTTCGAGTTTCTTCGCCTCTCTCTCTGCTGCTCTCTCTGCCGCTCTCTCTGCCTTAGCCTCCTGCTTCTCTACCTCTGCATTGATATACGCAATTAGGTCTCCCCCTGCTAAGTGTAAAGCTTCCCCTAATTCCTTGAAGCGCAATCTCAAGGCCACTGGGTCCGACATTGTCAAAAGTGTATATGAACAACCTCTGAATCACGTGGAATACCAAAACACTAGCAATATTGCAAGTCAATAACAACAATGCAAAGACCATAAAATTCGCAATCAATAATAGAATAAAACAAAAGTCAAATGGCATACAACAGTTATTTAAGCAAAACCTGCAAAAGAACAATGCAACATACAGGCACAAAAATATTTGAAGCAAAAAAGTTTTTAACTAAAGAATAGTGCACCAAACTGATCAGTCCTTGTTACAAGTATTCTAAGTTATTCTACCTCTACTGTTATCTAATTTTATTGTACTTAGGTCCGGTTATACCCAATTCCTATTATACACAGATCCTAGCTAGGCTCGCCAATTAAAGTGTCACGTGGGGTTTATGGTCTCTGCACAATGGAATTATGGACCCTCACGTTTATTCGGTGGGAACTGCTAGTAAGTCACCCTATGAATTACTTTAATAAATTTATTTGTTTAGCTCGTTCTGTGTTAAGGTTGGGGTACAGAGATAGATAGATAAAATGGTAAAAGATTACTGTCACACTAGCTTTCACACGGCTATGAATCATATGTAGTCCAGCCACTTGATAACAGTTAAAATCACACATTTATTTCTTCTACTCTATACAAGATTCTCTAAGTACTACTCTAACTTAAAAAGTCTCAGTTACTGCTAATAGTTCGATCGCTGATAGTCTAGGCAGCTGTTTTATCTTCCTCGGGCACTTGCTATAAGTTTTCATGTAGATTTGGACTACTGTGGTCCGTTTTACAGTTTCTGAAGAGTTGGACTACTGTGGTCCGTTTTACAGTTTCTGAAGAGTTTAAGTGCACCTTCGTCGATTACACTTAACTTTCTGATGGTGCGGTCGAAGTCCTTCTGTGAGGTAGCTTCTGGTACACCTTTGTCGTTGTGTAGTTGGGTTCCCTTGCCACGCTGTGGGGTCTGACAGGGTGTTTTTCAAGGTAGCTCTTTCCGACTTGTGCGGTAGAGGTTCCTCAACCAACTAGTCGTTTCTGTGGAGTGGGGTGCACAGGATAGCTCGGGATAGCTCGGGATAGCTCGCCTGCTCGTCTGTTTGACAAGTTCAGGCCCGTGATGACTTGAGAGAATTCTAAGATTCTAAAGTCCTGCTTCCTGGTCTATGAGTGAAGAGATTTCTCTAACTGTGGAGATGTTGACTCTTCCTCGTCTCACACACGACTGATTCAAACTGTCTTAGGTTTTAACACATCAGAACTGCTCTACCCGCTTGGCTGAGCTCCCATTGGTTAAAAACGGGCAGATTCAAAGCTCAAGTGCTGACTCACTACGTTGTGTGTGGCTAGCTCGCTGTGTGTGGCCTTTAATTGCTGCTGTGTAATCTACTGACTCTCTACTGTTACAAAGACTACACATGGCTAAATAGTAATAAGCAGAGTTAAAACTAGCCAGTTCATGACATTCTCCTTTGTCTTCACCTCTGCTCTGCTTCTTCTTGATTTCCTGTCATTCTATTGTTTAGTTTGTTTTGGCTGGTTTAATGTTTCAGATCTCCTATTTTAGGATTTTTGTTGTTGTTGTTCTGTTGTTTGATGTTTGGCTCGCAGTGCAGGGAGGGAGGCAATGCAATAGTGGTCACAGCGAGATGTCTGTGTGATTAGGCCATCAATGGATTCGTATGCATGCATGCACTTTACTGGCAGCGATTTTTTTTATCTTCTCCACATCACGTCTGAGATACTTGCAAGCACACATAACTAGACAGACAAACAAACAGACACACCGACACAGACACATCCATAAGGTCAACAGTGCTTAAAATATTCATGCACTTTCATACATGGAAATTACTGACAGTGGACAGGCCGAGACAGACCAACATATTTATATACACCAATAATAATAATAATAATAATAATAATAATAATAATAATAATCATCATCATCATCATCATATAAATAATAATAATAATAATAATAATAATAATAATAATAATAATAATAATAATAATAATAATTAATAATAATAATAATAATAATTTACTACAAACAAACATAAAACATCCCTACACCCCCAATTCCCACCATTTTCAGAAGGCTTGCGGAACTGCATCTAACAACAACAATAGCAGCAGCGGCGGCGGCGACAGCAGCAGCAACAACGACAACATTTCAACTTTATTATTACTGCATCAAAACGTCAACAAACTCCGGTCTCACCAATAAAACAAGTGACACTTTAAAGTGTCTATCTGTTGCAAAGTTCTTTTGTGTAAGCAGGAGGAAAAGCGATGATTGGCCCCCTCACCATTATCTGTAACAAGATCTGGCAGAGTGGGGAGTGAACTACACCATGGACCCAGTCGCTCGTCATCACTCTTCCCAAAAAAGGTAACCTTCAGGATGACACGATAAATCTCCGATGGTATGTATGGCCACATTACCAGAGTATCAGGCCTTGCAAAGACCATCCTACAAGGCACGCTGCAATGAGGCAGAAGAAGAGGGAAACAGAAAAAGAGGTGGGCGGACAACATTCCAGAATGGACTGGCTTGACACTGAACGAAGCCATGAAGGTTGCTGAGGACAGAGAAAGATGGAGTTTGCTGGTTAAACGATCATCTGTGGTGCCCCAACGGCCTTCGATTTACGGGACAAAACAGGATAGGATAGGATTACATAAAACAATAAATTGACACTTTCATTATTATTATTATTACTCAAAAACATTTTTCATACAAAATAAAAATAAATACTTTGTAATCTATTGATAAAATATCTTCTTTTTTTCAATAGCATGATACTAACGACACAATCCACTAACATTTTAAGTAGTGAAGAACAGCTAATACAAAACAGGAACTATAAACTCAGGGTCCGAATGAAGACTTCCTTTCTTTGTTCTAGGTGACGATCCGGTGTTCCAAAACGTAAACTTTCTATGTGTTACCTGAGACATTGTTTACATAACGAACACCAAAAATAACAATTTCAACTCGATGTAAAAATAGTATTAACATAACTGCGTAAAAGGGGACACAAATTAAATACGAAACGGTGAGAAAAACCTGGTTTTGTGTGGCTTTACACAGAAGTATCTAGGAATATTGTCCTTTTAAGTTTCATAAAAAGCGACGTTTGCACACCATCTCAATTCCTATGTGAGCAGCACTGTTTAGTGCCTCCACATTTTGCTTGCTGCGGGCTATTTATAGATTGCCTGCACCCTCCCTTCCAGTGAAAGGAAGCATCGGCGAAGCTATTTATAGCTACTGTAGCCTGGGAAAGCTTTGGTTGAGTCGCTGTGTTTGTAGTGTCGTAGATCTAAAAACACAGATATCTGTAAAAATGAGACGCAAATGGACAAATACTTTTAGAGAATGCAAATGTAGACAGAACAAAACAAACCAATGCAAAACAAATGTTGGATCTAGGCCCCAGGCAGACGAACACAAAACAGAACTAATGTGAAAGTATACGTATACTTTGCAGCCACACACCCCAAAAGTGTTCTTCTCTTTTATTCCAAAATATATCTATCTGCAGTTTCGTAAAAACAAAGATGTTCGTAGGTTCGTTTAAAAAAAAAAAGAAAAAACAAAAAAAGAGAAAAAAAAGAGCGTGTTGTCTGTAGTCTCGTAAAAGAACGCGAATAAGAAGAGTCTTTACAAAGATCCTATTTGCATAAAAGGAGTTCACGCCCCATTATATAGATCTCTGGACTTCGATGCATGTACTGAGTTAAACAATAAGTCTGGGGTTAAACTTGAGACAACAGCACCGTTTACAATACCTCTTAAATTAAGTTGGGACTAAAGTTTATAGAGGTGTTTGACAATTAACTCTTCTTTTTAAACTGCTTATAGCTATTGTAAATAGTGCTAAATTTGAATGAAACAAAACGGACAATAGTAGAATTGAATTGCTTATCTCTGATTTAAACCCACAGCGAGGGAAGTTGGCCATAATGGCCCGTCCCTTAACGCATGCGTGAACCTGCTCAACTGTCATCAGACATAAAACGAAAGAAGACATCACAGAGTCAACCGAAAGACTAATAGGGCTGCTTTCATTACTGTGAGATGAAATCCTAAATCATGAGTGGAATTCTACTACTATAAGGATCGCAATACATATCGTATCATACAAAAGCAGTTCTATGTACAAAAGGTATCAGCAATTCTCTAGAGGAAGTTACCTTTCAACCATCTTGTTTTCTAGATCTGTAGTTAAGGCTCGCTCTATGCATCCCACGTTTCCATGTTAGGCTATTATTGCAGGACGTCTTCGCCGCACAACAACGTTTATAACCGTACTTTATTACAAGTGAACCTGCAACTAAACCGGGTCATAAAACGTTACAATCATCCTCAGAAAGACCACCACACAAAAATCTGCCTCTATCGAGACAAATCTGGGTTTTTTTTTCCCTGGCTCAATGACACACGCGTTTCCTACACACCCGAACTTCCTGCGTTTCATGTTTGTTTTAGAAGAGCTAATCTTTTCTTCTTTGTGTGATTGCTAGGGCCTGTAACTCTGGGTTTGATTGAGTGATTACAGGACAATAATCGAAATAAAGCAACAGATTTGAAATCAAAACATCTTGGCAGTAAGTGGAATCAGAAAGCATAGACGTTTTGCGAAAACAAATTAGTTTACTAGGGACAAAGGCATCGAAACGCTGAAGGTTTCGGCCTAAAGGCTACGCAGTTTTTCAAAGGTGCATATACTTGACACTTTACGTTGCGCAGACGACAAGCACGCAGCCAAACCGGAAATGACAACCTGCGCTAGATGCTAGGAAACTGCCGAATAGACCTTCACACAGTTATTTCTTAAAATCCCTTCCCCCTTCCCCCCTCCCTCCTCCGTGCACGTTAGGAACATTTTTAGACCTACGCTATCCGTAGTTTCTGTGGAGTTGGAGTTCGCTGCAACCGAGTGACACGCCCCTCATAAAGACTTTGGTTACGGCGATTTGCGTGCATTTTAACCGTTTTAAACCGTGGAGTTATGTCCCTTGGTCTCATTTTGTGAGAAGAGAGGGCAGAGGCTCGGGTCCAGGCCATAGTTCGGAGCGTGACTTCAGATTGTTACATTATAAACAGACGTTTACCATCAACCTTTTTGTGTTGTAAAATGAAACAGGGTTAGCAGTCAATTTGAAAGAAGTATTTTAGCAGTTTACTAGTTAACGCTTTCTGCATACCGGTAGTCTGGTAACCTTTAGTTAGACAGAGGAACCAGGAGAAAACAGCATCATGAAATTCTTCATCTTTTCTGGAATAGTCTTGGTGTGCTTCCTGGGAGTCTGCCGATCCATGGACGACATATCAAGTTCCACCACCACAACACCTGACCCTACTAATCTCAATCCTTCAAACCCTGGAGGTAATTTTGCGACACCAGGAGGTACCGTAGCCCATTTTATTTCTGTGCCACAATTATTGAATAGATTTTTTTTCTCTAAATATACACTTGAGTAACTTTTAGGTTTTACAGAAAATTTTTGTTTTAGGACATGAGCGTCAGGAGCTTTACAATCCGTGCAAAAATTAACTAAACCTTATTTCACTGTAATGTCTGTAGTTTCAGTAGAATGTGAATACTTTGCAAGGGAAATGTCAATTCTCGTTGACGATTTGTTTTGAAAAATCAGATCACCTATAATGTTTCAATTTTATTGAAGAATAAGTTGACATTTTGTTGCATAGTAGTCCAGCAATAATGAATAGTACCCGTACACGCAGTAACTCAGCACCCGTCTTCGTATGCTTGGTATGTGTGTGTGTGTGTGTGTGAGAGAGAGAGAGAGAGAGAGAGAGAGAGAGAGAGAGAGAGAGAGAGAGAGAGAGAGAAGAGAGAGAGAGAAAGAGAGAGAAGGAGCTTGATCGTTTACCATTGTAATTGTTAAAAAGTTTTAAACAAAAATTGTGTATTATTAAATATTTATTGTATACGCTTAGAGTTGTCAAGATTAGGCATTTCTAAATGTTAATAATAATAATAATAATAATAATAATAATAATAATAATAATGATGATGATGATGATGATGATGATGATGATGATGATGATGATAATAATAATAATAATAAATGATGATGATGATGATGATGATGATGATGATGATAATAATAATTTATTTATTTTATTTATTTAATCGTTCTTATATAGCGCTTTTCCAGCTCAAGAGCTGCTCAAGGCGCTGGCCGATACAGGATCTAACTCAAGCGGCAACTTGCAGCCTTTGGGGCGCATCGTAATAACGCTCCAGACAACTGAGCACAATCCTAGGCAGCCAGGGATGTAGGAGAAGGACCTAGGTTCTGGCCGCAAGCCAAAGCTCTACCATCAGGCCACCGTGCCTCCAATATTCTTATTCTTATTCTTATTATTAATGGAGAGCGCAGTTAACTAAGTGACGCCCGCAGTGTACCCAGATGCCAAGCGGTAAGAAAGCAGCCTGTACGGGCAGAAGTTCAAATCTGGTTGATGGCCTGAGTATAAAAATAAAAATAAAATAAAATACTAAACAAAGTCTCCTCTCTGAAAATCCTTATTGGGAAGAGAGGGGACTATAAACTGATTTAAAAAAAAAATACTAAACATAAAAATGACCCCGAGACACTGCGCCCCTACTCCTTCAGATGACAGTATAAACCAAGGTCTAGTCTGTGCATACACGCATTCTATCGCATGGATTTTAAAGATCCTGACGCTCATGTCCTAGATGGGCGCGCTAGGTCCTTTCTCCCCATCCCCGGTTGCACAGGATTGTGCCCAGTCGTCTGGGCGTCAGACTATGCGCCCAAAGGAGGCAGCTGGACACCACGGGCGGCTTGAG
Organism: Oncomelania hupensis; assembly: GCA_036898135.1. Lineage (NCBI taxonomy): Eukaryota > Metazoa > Mollusca > Gastropoda > Littorinimorpha > Pomatiopsidae > Oncomelania > Oncomelania hupensis. Next base: position 1,961,703 of record CM072519.1, on the reverse strand, counting down.
TTAGATTGTGTATCGGCCAGCGCCTTGAGCAGCTCTTGAGCTGGAAAGCGCTATATAAGAACGATTAAATGAAATTAAAAATAATAAATTAAACGAAGCAATAATAAAAATGACACATTTCCTCAGATGGTAAACCTTTGCGGGAATGTTACTTTTTGTGGTAATAGTTCAACTTTAAATTGATAGATCTGATTCTATGTTCAAACGCCCATGAGTGAGAATGTGTGGTCTAAACCTGCATGAACCTCAACAGATCTTAGACTAAAGAATTGCTAAATTGAATTGATGTTCATCTGCAGGAGTCCCAGGAGAGAACCCAGCCAATTCTACTGAAGACTTGGAGAAAAGAAAGAACAGGGACGCACAGTTCGGGATGGGGCTCGTGTACGATACCCTCCGTAGTGACCTAAATGGGATGTTGGAGAGTACCATGACTAACCTGGTCCAGGTAGGATGATGATGATGATGATGATGATGATGATGATGATGATGATGATGATGATGATGATGATAATACTAGCGCAGTTAGCCCAGTGGTGTGCGCCGCGTAGGGCCTACTAAATGTCAGGTGATAACATTGCAGTCTGTACAGCTTATGCTTCCTATCCTATCCTATCCTATCCCATAACTCGGAGGTCGTAGGGGCACTACAGATGATCGTTTAACCAGCGTACTCCATCTTTCCCTGTCCTCAGCAACCCTGATTGTTTCGCTCAGTGTCAAACCAGTCCATTCTCGGATGTTGTCCTCCCACCTCTTTTTCGGTCTCCCTCTTCTTCTACCTCCTTGCACTGTGCCTTGCAGGATGGTCTTTGCAAGACCTGATGATCTGGTGACGTGGCCATGCCATCGGAGTTTCCGTTTTTTCACCACTGTGAGTGGGTCATCGTGTTATCCAATGGTTTGTGTGATGGTCTGTCGCACTTCGTCGTTGGTGATGTGCTGGGTATAGGAAATGCCCAGAAGTCTTCTGTAGCACCTCATCTCCATGCTTTGTATTCTTCGTTGGAGATCTGCTGTGAGGGTCCATGTTTCGCAAGCATATAGGAAGATGCAGATGACAAGGGAGCGCAGCAGCCTTACCTTGGAATGTAGACTGATGGTCCTGTCTTTTCAAATTGGCTTCAACCTCGCCAGGCAGCAGTTGTTTGTGCGATCCTGGAGAGGACTTCCTGTCGGGACCCATTGTCTGATACAATGGCTCCTAAATATTTAAAGCTATGCACTGTGTTGAGGGATTGGCCTTGAACTTTGATGTCCGTGTTGATGCCATTGGTGTTGTTGGTCATCATTTTGGTCTTCTCTGCACTTATTTCCATTTCAAAGGCTCTGGTTAGGTTATGGTTCAAACGCCGTTAACTGTCTGGGGTTAAAAAATAAATAAATAAATGCAATACCCTGAGACACTGCGCTCCTACTCATTCGGATGAGAGTATAAACCGAGGTCTATTCTGTGCACGCACGGCGGTTACACAAACACACCCAGCATGCACTAGGTACATTCTCCTCGTCCCCGGCCGCCCAGAATTGTGCCCAAACCGCTGCTTTATCTCGTTCACTGACCCTCACTTCCATGTCTATCTGTTTGAACTCTCGCTTCCTTACACTCCTTCCAAACGGTTACGCTCCTCCTTGGACAGCACAATCCTCTCCATCCCATGCACTAGAACCCAAACCATCGGTGACCTTTCTTTCTCATTCCACGCTCCCACATTTGGCAACTAGCTCCCCTTATAAATCCGTCATTGGAACCCCCTCCCCCCTCCTCCTTCAAAGTCCCTGAAAACCTATCTTTTCAAGTATGCCTATGACCTGTGATGTGCTCGCCCTTCCTAACAGGATAACAGGAATTTATTTCGCCAATTGACATGTAATAGATACAACAATAGGAATATTATTTGGTGTTGGACAATGGCAGAATGTTTTAGATTTAACAACATCTCTCTCTTTCTCTCTCTTTCTTTCTCTCTCTCTCTCTCTCTCTCTCTCTCTCTCTCTCTCTCTCTCTCTCTCTCTTACACACACGCACACACACCTACATACACAAATACGCACATGTATGCACAACCACACACACTCACACAATCATACCCAACATTAACAGATAAACAGATAGATATAGTAAAACACAAATGACTAGTCTAAAGTGATCACAAAAACATTCTAAATTATAATAGTCGCTGTAGTATATAGATATAGACGTACGAGCATGTAGGGAGAAGCAGGGCGTGCGCACGGCAGGGGGATCAGCGGTGGGAGGAGGATGCGGCGTTTAGAGATCTTACAGTTTGAGGGTAAAAGGAATCTTTTTAAGCGGGAAGTGTGGGATCTGAAGGATCGAAAGCGGCGGCCAGAGGGGAGAAGTTCGAACAGGGGGTGGGCAGGGTGGGAAGGGTCAGAGAGGATCTTGTCGGCTCTGTTGAGAGAGCGGGTCGAGTAGATGGAGGCCAGAGAGGGGAGCTCACAGCCGACAATCCTGCCTGCCGTGCGCACGACCCGCTCCAGCCGGTCTTTGTCGAGCTGCGTTGCTGTTCCGAACCAGACCGTGATGGAAAATGTTAGGGCGCTCTCCACCACGGCCCGGTAGAACTGGAGAAGAATGTCTTTGGAAAGGCCAAACTTCCTCAGCTGTCTGAGGAAGTACAGTCGTTGATGGGCCCGCTTCACGATGGTGTTAATGTTGGCACCCCAAACTGTTTATGTTGTTGTTTTTTTTTTTGTTTTTTTTTTTGTTTTTTTTAATGAATTGGGTTGATTGTATGTTTGTGTGAATCACATAATCTAATCTAATCATCATATTTACGATTTTGATTTTATTAATTTTGTGATTTGCATTATTAGTTCTCTTGATTCAATTCCACAGCTTTAATGAGCAGAAGGTAACCATGTACAGCCAATCGTTTTGTTATTGATTATTTGATTTGGTAATTACTCTATAATCATTCATGTATTATAATTACATAGTCGGTGATGTATTTCATTCATTTGTTCACTGTTCTATAGATGGCCGTCACTTGCGGATGTAAACCCGATCCGCTGCAGCGATACCTCCCACCTCGCCGGCCCCCTGGCCCAGGCCAAGGACCAGGCCCCAATCCCGGCCAAGGCCAAGGACTCGGCCCCAATCCCGGCTCAGGCCCCAATCCCGGCTCCGGCCCCAATCACGGCCTAGGCCCCAATCACGGCCCAGGCTCCAATCTCGGCCCCGGCCAAGGACAACCCTTTAATCCCAACCCAGGCCAATTTCCCGGACAGGGCCCTTCACCTAGTGGAGCCCCAGGATCGCCTCCAGTTGTGCCCGGTTCTCGCAACTTTGATGGAGTCCCTCCTGGTCGTCGTTTCCCCCCAAACCCCAATCCCGATAATGCTGGTGGTTCTACAACTTCAACTACCACTAGCCCTCCTGGTGGAAAATAAGTGTAAACGGAGAAACCAGGTTTAAAGAAAGGTGAGACGATTTGGTCTGGCTTACTCCGTGTTTCACATCTTAATTGACAGTATCACTTTCTTTAATTAACGTTAACGTCACTACAATTAGTGCTATTTGAAGGATTAATAAAATCAACATATAAATAGCGTTCGCCTGGCACATCGATAAATCCGGTTCGAATCCCACGGTTGGCAAGATAAAAGTAGCCATTTTCACTGTCTACCTTTGCAATATTGTTCTGGTGATTCAGTGCTGATTTACATGTATGTCCCTATTCCCTGAAATGGTTATCCCCATCTGCCATATCACCAATGGTGGGTGTAGACGTTAAACCTCAATGTTCAGTCATTTATTCTCGCTACCTTTTATGTTGCAGATCTATCCACACACAAAAACCACACCAGATATTTGAAGTTCATAAGCGCACAAGAGAAGACCTCCGCAAAATATTAGAACCGTTGTCATCAGATTTACTCTAGATAACGTTGTTATATTTGGATTAGATTCTAGTTATATTAGGATTCTAGTCTAGTTAAATTAGTATCATGGTCTAGTTGTATTAGGATTGTAGTCTGGTTAAATTATTACTCTAGTCTAGTTAGATTAATATTCTTAATTGTCTATCTAGTTAATTAGAATCATGGTCTAGTGTAATTCTGGTATCACAGTCTAGTTCTGTTAATATTCTTAACAGTCTAGTTCAATTAATTTCATTTTAAAGTGCATGTCATATATTACACGCATTTAGCATATTGTCATACCTTAAGAATAGTGAGTGTCATTTTCTTGCTGTACACCTTGTTCATGTAACTTCAACAAAAGGCATTCTCCTTCCATTGATTTTTGTACATTAATCTTAAGCTTTCCACAGAGAAAGTGGTCATGATTTTCATCGAAGTTAGAAATAAAATAATTGGAAAAGAAAAGCTTGAGTATTGTTTGGTTTGATACAGGATGGCAAACACGAGAGAGAGAGACAGAGAGAGAAATAGGAGAGAGAAATAAGGAGAGAGAGAAACTTGAAACTTTTTTTTTTTAACTTGAAACTTTTTTTTATTAGGGATAAAGATTTTAGACTAGTAATGATACAGTCTAATCTTCCAATCTGTCCCTTAAGAAATTAACATAATAATAATTAACCTTTAACTTTAACTTGGAAATCACATCACTCACACACACACACATGCACACACAATCACACCAACATCTTCATCATTATCTTTAAACAATTTTAGGCAACCATCCTTCCTCCCCATATCCTTCACCCTTATAATAATAATAATAATAATAATAATAATAATAATAATAATAATAATAATAATAATAATAATAATAATAACAATAATAATAATAAAGTAAATAAATAAATAAAGACATGAATGACTGTGTTGTCATAGATGTTATTATTCATCACTTATATAATTAATTTTGCAGATGCCTACATATTTTACATTTGAAAGAAAACAGTGTGTCGCAATGTTTACACTCCAGAGGGAGAGAGTTCCATACACTAGCTCCATTAAACGATAGGCTATTTTTGTATAAATCAATGCGAGGGAGGGGTAGTTTATAATTATACAGTCTATGCACATCAACTGGTTTAATAAAAAATGTATCAAGATATGCAGGTGTTTCTCCATGTGTGATTTTGAACATAAGGATAGCTGTATTAAGAGAGAGAGAGAGAGAAGGAAAGAAAGAAGAAGAGAGAGAAAGAAGGGTAGATATATAGATAGAGACAGAGAGAGACAGACAGACAGGCAAGAAAGACAGAGACAGAGTAAAATTTTGAACATTGAATATTGTTTGCTTGTTTTCATTGTAATTCACTGGTTAAACATGTTAATAACCAAGAATAAAGCATCACTGCCAAAACAAACATTTGTCGAACATTATTAATTTCCGAAAACATTAAAGCGACAACAACTGTCTTTCACAACCTCGAACACTGTTATGTCGTTGCACCAATGTAGCCCTGCGGAGTACTTGACTCCCGCCCCTCGGCCACGACCTTGAGAACATGGTCCGACCCCAACTGCTCATTCATTTATCCCTCGTAAGAGGGACATACAAATATTTGCTCTGCAAGGCGGTAAAGCGTGTTAGGAGTAAATTGGATTGCCGGCTACTAGTGCCACGACACTCTCTGCAGGCCACTGCCACTAACCTGCATAATATGTCTGCCGACAAAAAGATGAATCGTCAGGCGGGGAGAACATATGTCGTGTCGCCTTGTCCTGCACAACCCAATGGCCACACCAAAGGATTCTGCAGTGCAGGGGCCATCCAAGGACAGTGTTACACTCGTTGTTGGTTTTTATCAGTAGTTGATTCGCCCCGATGCTTGAATCCTGATAAGTGAAACTCGGATTCGTTTATCCACGCAACCTGTTCACTCAGCAACAAGGCAGGAGTCGTCGTATGAAGTTTTCCAACTTTATTCAGCGTATATCAACAACTGCATACAATCGCTTTTCACTTTCTCTCTTCAACTCTCAACTTTGCGGCACTAATATAGTCTTTCTATACTCCAGAGAAGGTTCGAATGTTCCAGCGTGACGCAATTATAACCAATCCGGATAAAGTTCGTCATCACTGTCTTACGTCATACAACTTAGAACCATCTCGCAGCTACTACCAGATCAATCCACACGCTTCGATCGATAGTAAACAAGCAATGCTAGAAAACTCTCCAATAATATCGACCAACGAAAATCACCAACATTATACCAAGCTTCTTCTAACAATAATGCAAAATCAAATCAAAGGTAAATACGCTCTATTATTGCATGCTTTGCAAAACAAAACGATCGGATCTATCGTGCGCGTCTCACAGGTACTATCGTGCGCGTTTCAACGTAACAGACAGACTAACCAACAAATGGAAAGTAGACAATCTCTCTCTGTGAACCAGTCGCCTCTCGCCACAAATCCCACAGCTCAAATCGAACCATGTCCTCATGGTTTTCCAGTTCAAAACAGGTATGTCTGGAACCGTCACTGACTAGGCCCAGACAGTCTCCATTCACTGACTTACCAGTGAAAAACCTGCCTTCAACAGTTACCACGGTCATCATCCTGTTCCGGTCGTTGTGCACCACTTGTAGCCGTACGGAGTGTTTGACTGCCGCCTCTCGGCCACCACCTTGAGAACACGGCCCCACCCGAACTGCTCATTCATTTATCCCTCGTAAGAGGGACAGCAGGAGCCATCCAAGGATAGACGAACCAACAAAAGGAAGGCAGACAATTTCTCTCCCAAGCGTGAACCAGTCACCTCCCATTTCGCCACACTAATATATGTTATTAGAAGAAGAAGAACTTGTCTATGGCTGGAACATGTGTTGTTAGTCTACGTTGGGAAGGGTATGGGGGGGAGGGGGAGGGAGGTGAGAGCATTACATTACATTACATGGTTATTGCTTTAGGTCCAGCGGACTCTTCCGAGCCAAATCAGGACCGGACAACCCCTGATCCGCATAAAAGATATGCTGAAACAACCCTAGTGGTAAAACTGAATACTCTCCACCAGCCAGTCACTTTACAATAAAGACATCCCACGCAGGGGACGCTGAGGCTGTACTCTCATTTATCGAACCCCCGTTTACAAAAACAAAATAGAATACAAACATCATTATAAATTATCAACAAAACACATACATATAAAATGCCCACATTGCTAAATAATAACATCATAGGAAGCCCTAGTGACCACCTGGAAGAAAGCGTCCAATATTCCCAAGCTGATCCAACAGACCTCACACACAAATAAGGAGTCTTGTCCCGGAAGAGTTTTCAAGAAAAAAGGTAGGTGACTGGTATAGCGAAGAAGAAAATAGTATAGCAGATTGATAGAACAGCAGGAATGGGAAAGAACAAATGAGAAAGACAACGACAGTGGGAATTTAAAGCACTAAATTTCCAGAAAGTGGGGATACTATTTATACTGAAACCCCCGGCACCCCAACGGGGGTAGGAGGGGAAAGGAGGAGGGGGGAGGGGAGAAAGGGTGGAGGGTAAGGGGAGTGGGGGCGAGGGGATAGTTTGGATAGGCAGAATGCAGCTTTCATTTTGAAATATCATCTTAAAGTCTTGCCGTTGCATAAATATTTGTCTTTGCCGAAACATCTCAAACATTTGGACTGCAAAAATGTTTGTAATTTGTCATGGGCGACGTCAAACATTGCTGCGTCATTTACCATGGGTGATGTCAAATATTGTTGCGTCATTACACAAATATTTGTCATTACACAAACAGTTGTAATTTCAAACATTTATAACAAACACTCAATCAGAGGAAACAAATCAGTGAATCTTACGAAATTGCTATCTCCCTCATTTTAAACGCTTTGTACAAAAATACACATAACTTTTGAACAGTTTCTTGGCTTGTCGATGACAGCAAAATATTAAAGCTAAATGCGTTTGGGTTTCTAATAAACTTAGCAGCAATAAATTGTTTTCTCAAATTTCAAAAAATGGACAGCATAATACAAAATGCACTTCGTCCTCTCTTGATTCTTTACACAAGGGACATAATAACTCACTATCAGTCACTTGCCCATAGCGATAATAATGAATAGCTAGGTCTGACACACCAAAACGAAATCTAGTCAAAATAAATTTCATATGCTTATCTATATTCGATTGCAGATAAACTGGTATATAATGCATAGAAAGACTGAACATTCTATAAAAAGCAAATCTATCACTATTACTAATATGTTCATTCCAGTTCTGTCACCTACAATCAATCAAGCGTCCTTTAAACGCACGTAAAAATTCTTTCATGTTACCAACATTTTGGTTTATCCATACATAGCCAAAACCATTCTCACAAAGAAATGATCGTACCTCAGAAACCCAAGTAGTCTTACCTCTAGCGTCTAAATTATACAGCATTAAATAAGCTTTCCTCGGAATTCTATGCGCTTCCATCTGTGTTAATCTTAACCAATAACGAACACAATTAACAACAGAATTAATAGAGATAGGATGTCTGTTAAGTTCTCCGTATACAATGTCATTAGGTGTACGCATATCTACAGCCAAAAACTTTGTTAATGCAAACAAATGAACCTTTTCACAATTTTGTGCTGCTTTCTCCAACCCCCAAATTTCAGATCCATACTGCATAATAGGCTGTATTTGAACATCAAAAAGCTTCAAAAACAATTCTACTGAATTATTGTTAAATGCATTTAGTTTCTGTATTACACAAATAAGTGCTTTTTTAGCTCTGCTAGCTAGATCTTTACATGTTGCTGAAAAGCTAAGTCTAGTTGAAAAATTAATACCCAAATATTTATAAGCATTTACAACCGACATAATATTACCGTCAAACATCCACCTTTCTCTTGCACCTAAATATCCGCCTTTCCTAAATACAATAATGTCACTTTTGTCTGCATTTACTTTAAAGCCTAATGTAACTGTTGTAAGTTATTCAACTGGTTCTGCAGCCCTATAACCGCTTCTGCCAAAAGAACCACATCATCTGCTAGCAGGAGAATAAACAGTTCAAAAACCTCGATCTCCTAAATTCACTGCTCTCATTGGTCTCACCTGGCTCTCTGTCCAAACCATAGAACAATAGGTTATTTCTTCTCGATCAGGCTTCCACGTCATCCAACGTCTTCTCAAACCCCACCACTCTCTTCAGCAATGCATCATTCGACCGCTCTCATTTTTCATTTTCTTTTTTCAGATCACTAACCTGCTCTTTTAGATTATGCACTTCCTTCTGTAGTTTTCCAACTTGACCTTTGATCGCAGCCACGTCCGCCTTCATGTCGTCCAGTTTCCCGTTCATAGAACTGTCCATGACTTTTAGTTTGGCCATCACGTCCTCCAAAGTCAAGCTAGAGACACTTCCAGTCGACACCGTGCTCAGCCTCGTTTGCCGTGTTGTTGTAGTCTTGCTGTTATCCAAGGGACCTGGGTTCAACTCCACATCTCCTGCTCTTATAAGCAACACACTCCCCCAAAACATGTAGGATAGCACGAAGCCCATGATGAGACCGCTAGTACGTCGTCGTAGGGACAGCATCCGAATCCTCATTTTTGCTCGAAAAAATGGCTCTTTTCTTCATAAAGTTAATGTAGATGTAGATAAAAGAGCCACAAACAGACCTAAAATCAGTAGCGTTAGTAGACATGATGCAGAGCTCATGAAGTCAGTCAGGCAGTAATTAGCGAAAATCACGGAGCGACGTGAGACACGACGACGAGCGCTATGCACACACACCCGGGAAAGTGAGAGAGAGACAGAGAGAGCGAGAAAGAGAGAGAGATACAGACAGACAGAGAGAGACATAAAAAAGACACCCATCTATGCTAACAACAAATATTCGCCATTTGTCAGTCACTACTTCAAACACGGTTATGTCATTACATAAACGTTTGTTATTTAAAAATACAATTTGTCATTGCTCGACATTTTTGGAGGGGTAACTTCTTGAGAGAGAAAAAGACCCTTTAGACACGCCTTGTTCGAACTTTTCATGTTGACACTGCACTAGGCTTATACATTCTGTGCATTGTAAACATATTTGGTCTAAAACATTTGGATTGGAAAAAAAACCAGTTTGTCATTGATGGAGCATTCTGAAACATTTGCACCGCAAAGCCTTTTGGCATTTCTCACAGGCAACGTCAAAGATTGTTTTTTGTCATCGCAAAAGCACTGTCATTGCATGAAGGCAAGACATGACTGAACTTACTGAAGCCCTGACACCGCCAAGGGTACCATCAGCCTGGTTTCCAAAATATTCTGATCTGCAAACCACAACAAACACATTTAAGAAAAACAACAAAGGAATGAAACACAGAAAATAAACGAAGGAAAGAAACACAGGAAATAAAGAAAAGAGATAAACAAACACGCACAAACCCATACAGACACACACACGCACCCAACATACACGTTTGTAAAAACGCCGTTGTCATGACTTTTATAAAACGCCACATTGTTTTGACAGGCTTGTTGGTCCGATGCAGGAGATAGACCACTGAGAGTCAACCCTGACATTCGGCCTGCAGTGGAGCATCGAGCACTGAGCTCCCATAGCCCAATAGTCAACAACCAAGGAGGAGACACAATCAACACACCCCAATGACTCAGCTAAATGCCACAGAAAACGTGCACACACACTGATCTAGAAGGACTGTGCGATAGTCCACTCTCCTCAAAACGAACATTAGACCAACCAGAACAAATAGCCCAATGAGGAGACAGTAGCAACATAGACCCATCAAGGAGCGAACTACTTGAAGTGAATTTGGACATTTAATTTAGTATAGTGTTTAGAGAATTGTGTATAGAGTAGAGGAAATAAATGTGTGATATTTACTGTTAACATGTGGCTGGACTACCTATGTTTCATAGCTGTGCGAGAGCTAGTGTGTCAGTGAATCTTTTACCGTTTTCTCCCTATCTCTATAACCCTATCCGCACACAGACCGGGCTAAACATATAAATGTATTAAGATTAGTCAACACTAGCCGATCCCCGCAGAGAAAAACGAGTGGGTAATAGCATTCCATTGTTCAGAGCCCAGTAAAAATAGACCCACCGTCACAGTCTGTCTCTCCGTCCCCCCTCCCTCTCCCTCTCTCTACGTCTCCTTCTCTCTCTCTCTCTCAATCTCTCTCTCCGTCTCCCTCTCTCTCTCAATCTCTCTCCGTCTATTTATCTTTCTCTCCGTCTCTCGCTCTATCCGTCTCTATCTCCGTCTCTCTCTCTCTCTCTCTCTCTCTCTCTCTCTCTCTCCCTCTCTACGTCTCAGTCTCTCTCTCCATCTGTCCGTCTCTCGCTCTTACTCTCCGTACCTCTTTCAGTCTCTCTCTCTCCATCTCTTTCTCTCTTTCTCGCTCTCTCTGTATCTCTGTATCTCTCTCTCCGTCTCTCTATCTCTCTCCGTCCTCTCCCCCTCTCTCTCCCCATCTCTCTCACTCTCTCCGTCCCTCTCTCTCCCTCTCTCTCTGTATCTCAGTCTCACTCTCTCCGTCTCTCATTCTCTCTCTTCTCCCCGTCTGTCTTTCTCTGTTTCTCTTCTCTCACTCTCTCTATTCTCAGTCTGTCTTCTCTCAGTTTGTCTTCTATCAGTCTCTCTTCCTCTCACTCAGTCTCTCTTTACGTCTGTCTCTCCGTCTCTCTATTTCAGCGTCACACTCTGTCTCTCTCTCTGTCTCTCTCTGTCTCTCTGTCTCTCTCTCTCTCTCTCTCTCTCTCTCCATCTCTTCCTCTCTCTCTCTCTCTCTCCGTCCCTCTCTCTCTTTCTGTCTCTCTCTCTCCGCCTCTCTCTCTCAGTCTCCCTCTCCCTTTGTCTCCCTTCCTCCCTCTTTCTCTCTCTCCCCCCCCCCTCTCTCTCTCCGCCTCTCTCCTTTGCTTGTGTAATTGATTATGACTATAGCTTCTGTTCTATTTTCTTTTTGCATAATTGTTATATATATTTTATAATTTTTAACTGTTTATCGATGTCGTTTGCAGAATGCGTGTGGATGTGTAAGAATGCAAAGGACACGTTGGAAGACTATGCCTCGGCCTAAAATGTTAATCCTTTGGGTAAATAAAATGTTCTGAGTCTGAGTCTGAGTCTCTCTCCCTTTGTCTCTCTCTCTTTCTCACTCTCCCTCCCTCCCTCTCTCTCTCCGTATCTCTCTCTCAGTCTCCCTCTCCCTTTGTCTCTCTCTCTCTCTCTCTCTCTCTCTCTCTCTCTCCCTCTTTCTCTCTCTCTCTCTCTCTCTCTGCGACAGAAGGTGAAAAGTACTCACCACCTCCAAATAACACCCTGCTGATGGCCGCCTTCTGAGCCATCTGAGAATCTGAGTAGCGGATTAGTCTGTATTCTGGAACAGTACTTCATTCATTAATTCACTTATGAATGTATATGCTGTATATAATCAATTAAAACGACTAGCACCGCACGGCAGTCATTAAAGAGCAAGGACTAAAACAAGCCAAGGGAAGCAAGTTGCAATAAACATCAAGAAATGTAATGCCCCTGCCCTCAGGGGAGGACAAAGTGCAATATACTGTCTTTTAATTCTATCAGCTTCTTCGTGTCTTTCAATTCCATCAGCTTTTCCGTGAGTTTAAGGCGCTCAAATGTAGCACAAATACAACACAATGCAGTACAACACTGTACCTGTGCTGGCAGGCCCATATAAGACCACAAATACAATACAATACAACACTGTACCTGTGCTGGCAGGCCCATATAAGACCACAAATACAATACAATGTAGTACAACCAAAGAGCTTATATACCAAGAGGGTTCACTCAGGGATAATTACTTGGACATCCGGGAAGTGCGATAACTCGTGCTGAGAAAGAGTTATCTTACATGTATTGCAGCGCATACGGCGAAGATGACGGTAGAAACTACAGTGAAGAAAGTAAGTATAGGTCGCATTTTTGTTCTGGAAAAGGGTGCAGTAGGACTTTCCCTCCTTTTTTTTTTTAGATATATAATAAAAGGACAAAGTTCCAAACAAGTGATGTTAATTTTATCACTTACTTTTTTTAATGCTGAGAGACAATGTATACATATGTAAAATAGTGCAGTGTCTGATACATTTGTATGTGATGTTTATTTATGTATAATTATATAAATAGCGTTTGAAGTAATGTATAGAATGTTAATTTGATTGGTGTTTAGGATGCTGAGAGGCAATGTAAATATATAAGTAGGGTAAGAGGTAGTTTAGATGTTATAATAATGTGGATTTAAACATGTAAATAGTGGAGTAATTGACATGTGATGTTAGTATGTATAAACATGTACGACCTACATGTACATAATGTCAGAAGTAAGTAATTAGGTTTGATTTTAATATTATGAACATGTCAATAGTACGCTAAGTAATGTACACTTGATTTTTATACACTTACAAAGAAACATGTTAATAGTGCCTGAAGTCATTTTGTTGTGATTTGTGTGGAAAATGTCATGATATTATTAATGTTATTAGTTATTGTTTCCAATGTAAGTATCAGTATTATCACGGTCATATTTCTGTGTGTATTTTGAATGTTTGCTGACAAACTGAAATTGCTTGTCAACAGAATGCAGGTTTTACACAGTTTATATTGTTCCCTTCTTTTGTGTCATTCTGTCCACTGACAATCTTTTCGTCATAGTATTCTTTCATCTGTCTCTCTCTCTGTCTCTCTCTCTCTGTCTGTCTGTCTGTCTGTCTGTCTCTCTGTCTCTCTCTCTCTCTGTTTGTGCGAGAATTTGCAAAGTACTGCATACATTAAATGAAACAATAAAAGTGTTGGAAATACATTCATGCATTTAACACCGGATCAAAGATAGTAATTAATTCGGTAAATAATAATATATTCACTGAATTAATTAGAATTACATTCAAACATAGTTTGAGAGAATAAACAAAATGTCAATAAAATATATAGACTGAAATATATTGCTTTCATTCTATAAATTTAATTTTATTGACATTACTTTTGTTTATTCTCTCAAGTTATGTTTAATTTTTCAATATATGTAATTCTAATTAATTCAGTGAATGCATTATTTACTGAATTAAATAACCTTGAACAATAAACAAGCAAACAAATCAAAAATCCATTTATTTTTATATATTTTATTTTAATTGCAATTAATGTAAATCTTAATAATTTCATTTCTACCAAGTATTATTCTAGTTAATTATTTTTATTTTAATGTATTTCTTACACTTAATTATATTTTATTCCAAACAAAAAACTTTCATACTCTTGAATTTAGTTGCTTGTCTTTATTTTACTGTATACATTGCTTTCCTTCTATACATTTAATTTTACTGACATTACTTTTGTTTATTCTCTCAAATTATGTTTCATTTTTTAATATATGTAATTCTAGTTAATTCCGTGAATATATTATTATTAGTGAATTAATTACAATTAAAAGATTGAAAACTATAAATTTGTTTTTCATGAAACAAGCTGCATGACAAATTAATTTTATACATATATTTTTATTGAAATTTTATAAATTTGTTTCTTTATATTTATAAATAATATGTACTTAATACCGCCAACATCTGGTTGTCCAAACACTGCATAATTCCTGCAATACTTAGCAATGTTTTAACAGACAGAATGAAGGTCTAATCAGTCTGGCGCGCCAACGGGAAAAGGGGAGTAACTCGTTCCGACAGGAGTTGCTTCCCATAAACTGTCCAACTTTCGTTACACAGGCTTATGAAGGAGTCGACTATCTTGGTATTTATAGTCTTTGGTACAACACTGTACCTGTGCTGGCAGGCCCATATAAGACTACAAATACAATACAATATAATACAACACTGTACCTGTGCTGGCAGGCCCATATAAGACTACAAATACAATACAATATAATACAACACTGTACCTCTGTAATACAACACTGTACCTGTGCTGGCAGGCCTATATAAGACCACAAATACAATACAATGTAATACAACACTGTACCATATAAGACCACAAATACAATACAATGTAATACAACACTGTACCATATAAGACCACAAATACAATACAATGTAATACAACACTGTACCTGTGCTGGCAGGCCCATATAAGACCACAAAACGTCCAATCAGCGTGGCATTGTGATCCAGTGAAGGACAACTACCGTTGGTGTTCTTCATCGTCTGCAATTCGTACACCGCTGCAACAATTAATAACAACCACCAATTAAAAAACACACTAATAATAATTACAACAACAACACTACTTCTTCTACTACTACTACTACTACTTCTAATAATAATAATAATAATAATAATAATAATAATAATAATAATAATAATAATAATAATAGTAAAAATAGTAAAAGTAATAGCAGCAGAGACCAACAACATCAACAATAAGCACATCATCATCATCATCGTCGTCAATCATACATGTTCCTCCTCCTCATCGCCGTCGTCCTCCTCATCGTCATCCTCATCACCAGCATCACCATTACTATCACTACCAATTCTAGCAAACCCACACACCCCACCCCACTCCAGCCAAACGAACAACAAACAACAACTATGGACCTCCTTACACAGCTGCCAGAGCAAGTCTTTGATCCTGAAAGCGCGCTAAGCAAGTGACGCTCAGAAACTTACGATGGGGCGAAGGTACGAACTGTGTGCAGAACGTGGTCTCTGGCACTAAGAAAGCCAGGCAGTTCTCGAAGGTGCCACAAGTGTTAAGAGTAGTCTTGATGCGGGCACAGAACTCCGTGTTCTTGGCCATGTCACCGCGGACACGTAGCAGGTGTGCCAGATCATCTGAATTGTGCAAAAAGGCGTAATGGAAGATCATTAAAGACGACGAAACAAACGATAATAATAACGATACAAATTCGTTTGAATGATACGTACACATTTATCTGAACGGCAACAGTTAATGCATGACAAATTAGACGACGAAACAAACGATAATTATTACGATACAAATTCGTTTGAATGATACGTACACATTTATCTGAACAACAGTTAATAATAATAATAATAATACAGGATGCTATACGCGCCTTTCCCCAAATCATTCAGGCTCAAAGCGCGGCGATCTATACCAACATACACGCTCACCTGTCTCATCCACCCTCACACACACCAAATACACATCCATCACTCAAACAGGTGGCGTAAAGGCAGGGAGATCGCTATTAGAAGACGGAAAGAAAAGCTAATTTTTATTTTTGAAATTTTTGTCTTGACTGCGTCCTGTACCATTATTGAAGGGAGGGAGGAAACCGGAGTGCCCGGAGAAAACCCTCGGTGACCTCAAATAGTCTCGTACCTAAGTCACATACGTTCGCCCCTTGCCGGAATCGAACCCGCGACCTTCGGCATAGGAAACCGGCGACTTATCCACTGCGCCACGAGGCCACCCCATGCATGACTACTACTACTACTACTACTACTACTGCTGCTGCTGCTGCTGCTGCTGCTGCTGCTACTGCTACTGCTACTGCTACTACTACTACTACCACTACCACCAGGGACGGACTATGCTCTTCATGAGGGGGTTGGGGGTAGGGGGGATTCCTTCCATAATCCGCCCCTGACTACTACTATTATTTATAAAGCGCATTACCAAATAATAGTCTGCTCAAGTCGCATCAATCATAGGGCAAACGCACAGTACAATAGTTTACAATCAGTTTGTTTATGTTTCTGACATGTAATGACATTTTCTTCTGTTTGTACACTCTGCCTTCATGCATGATATTAGGCTATGTTCCCCTGTTGCATCTTATTTTACTTGGCAATAAACTTTCTTTTCAACAATAATCCTAGATGCTATATAGGCGCTGTTACCCCAAATCACCAATTAGGCTTAAAGAGCGGCGATCTGTACCAACATACACACTCGCATGTTTCACATAGGCCTACTTCGACACACAGACAACAAAACACACATCTATCACTCAAACATTTGGTATAAAGTAAGGGAAAAATAGCTATAAAGACGACGGAAAGAAAAGCGAACTTCATTTTTGAAATTTGGGATAGACTGCAACCAATACCATTGTTGAAGGGAGGGAGGAAACCGGAGTACCCGGCACAAACCCTCGGTGACCTCAATAGTCTCGTACAAGTCACGTAAGTTCGCAAATAGCGGGAATCAGACACGCGACCCTCGGCATATGAAACCGCCGATTAACCAACTGCTACGTCAGGCCACCCCAACAAAAACATACAACAAAAACAACAACAACAATGGTGAAAGCTACTGACCATACTCAGCAATGTGGAAAATCTCGCTACAGCCGTTGATTTGGGTTTCCCAGATTCCTGGCACTGGCGACATGTCAGTCCGGAGTTTCCAGGACTCTCCGTCTGACAGCATCTCCTTGAATTCGATTTTCCCTTGCATGTTGAACTTGTAGAATCGCAGCTCGTAGACCTTGTCCTGTACAGATATAGATGATCGCTTACTGTATTTCTATCGTTCATATGCAGAGCTTTCTTCAGCGCACGAGCTCTTTTAAAGCGTTGGCCCACGGAATTAGATCTAATTCCGTGGTTGGCCGATACAGATCTAACTCAAGCCACCGAAATGAAGGCCTTGGGTGAACCAAAGACGATAATGTACCATCATTGATATTTATAGCCTTCGGCAGGGGTGGTGGGAGAGAGGAGGGGAAGAGGGTAAGGGGAAAAAGGGAGTGGGGGAGGGGGCTGACATAATTATCGTTCTTATATAGCGCTTTTCCAGCTCAAGAGCTCCTCAAGGCGCTGACTGATAGAGGATCTAACTCAAGCCGCCCACTGGCGGCCTTAGGCGCATGGCCTGAAGTCCAGACCACTGAGCGCAATCTTCAGGGGAGCGGGAATGGGGAGAAGGGACCTAGTGCGAGCTGGGGGTGTATTGGTGTAGCCAGCACTCACCCGTCTAGGGCTTGAGGATCAGGATCTTTAAAGTTCATGCGATGGAATGCGTGCGTGAACATTCTAGACCTCGGTTTATACTCTCATGCGAAGGTGTAGGGGCGTAGTGTCTTAGGGCAATTTTAAAACTTATTTTCTTTAAATTAATTTTATTATTATTATTATTATTATTATTATTATTATTATTATTATTATTATTATTATTATTATTATTATTATTATTATAGTGCGAAGTGCCATAGGGCAATTTTAATTTAAATTTATTATTATTATTATTATTATTATTATTATTATTATTATTATTATGCAATTTTAAAATAGGGCAATTTTAAAAATTATTTTCTTTACATTAATTTAAATTTATCATCATCATCATCATCATCATCATCATCATCATCATCATCATCATCATCATCATCATCATCATCATCATCATCATCATCATATTCGCGCTTTGAATGACTACCTGCAGAATGTACATGTATATATCTCTATTATTGCTATTATCGCCTAGCATTCGAGTCCACTGCATACACCACTGAGCCAACTGCGCTAACCTTTATGCCAACCCTTTCCACCTCCCCGTCACCCCTACAGTGTATATCAAAATAAGACAATACTAGCGGTCATTAACGGGTGAATCAACGGTCATTGTCTAGGTCAGTAGGCTATGAATAAGCTGTAGACGCTCAAGTATAATAGTAATACTGTAGAAGTGACTGAGACTGAAAGTTGTACAGGTCGCGAGGTCAATCTGCAGGACATTGCACATTTGAAGAATTAAATCTCCACAAATATTGCTGTTAAAACCAGTCATCATCATCATCATCATCATCATCATCATCATCATCATCATCATCATCATCATCATCATCATCATCATCATCATCAAAACCTCAACTTTGGCACGCTCAAGCAGCGAAATAAGCTCTTTGATAAACCGAAGAAAACGAATGCGCGCGTTTGCAAGTAAAGGGAGGTAAACGCGCCACTGGCATAATTATATAATTATACAGAGTTTTGTACCTTCCTTCGAAATGTTAATCTCGATATTGCATTGTCGTTGTTATTTTTTCTTTTCAAGCACAATATTGCTATCATTTAAAAAAAAAAAAAAGAAGAAGATCTCATACAGTTATTATAAAGCGAATTTAACAGCTCAAAGAGTTTCTCAAGTCGAAAGTCGAAAAAATAAAGTTCAAACTGAAGACGCAAAGCCGGGCAATTTGCAAACGACATGGGCCACGAAGATCGATCTATTAACGGCACGGCACCGCAACATTCTAAATGACTCGAAACACTGGATACATATAATGGATGCATAATATCCAATCAGGCTCCAAGCGCGGCGATCTGTACCAACAAACACGCTTACATGTTCCACTTACTTTTACACACACAACAAACACATCTATCACTCAAACATGTGGTGTAAAGGCAGGAAGATCGCTATTAGAAGACGGAAAAGAAATCGAATTTTTATTTGTACAATTTCAGATTGACTGCATCCAAGACCATTACTAAAGGGAGGGAGGAAACCTGAGTACCCGGAGAAAATCCTCGGCGACCTCAATAGTCTCGTACCTAAGTCACATAAGTTCGCTCGTTGCGGGAATCGAACCCGCGATCTTCGGCATAAGAAGCCGGCGACTTACCCACTTGCTAGCCCAGGCCACCCCAATGTCAACTGTGACACAGATATTCCTTCCGATGAAAGTATAAACCGAGGTTCACTCTGTGAACGAAAGCATCCCATCGCACGGACTTGACAGACTTTGACGCTCATGTCTTAGACGGGTCTGTGCCAGCTACCTAAAGACTAGGGCTGGACGGTCTTACCGATACGTAACTGTATTCAGTTTCGGAAACGCGACGGTACGGTATACCGGTGCGGGTGTCCAAGGTCCGGTTTATTGGGAAATCTCGACAACACATAAAGCGACATCTTGTCCGCCCAGAGAGCGAGCCTAAAGCCCAAACACGTGGATAGGCAGCTGTTCTTGAAGAACTTATGGGAACAGCAGCCTATCCACGTGTTCGAGCATGGTACCAGTCGCCAATCCTTCTGAACTCTTAAAGTTCTTAAAGACATTTCCGTTTGAATGTTTTTATTTTATTTTGATTTTGTGGTTTAAAGTTTGCTGATGTTCTAAACAGTGATTTATCATAATTTGTTTTGAAGGCGTTCAAGCAAAAATAAAGTTTCAGTTTTTATGGAAATGTCTGTGAAACTGTTTTGAAGTGTATGACAATCTTTCTTTTGCGTCGGTCATTACTGTCAGTGCCATATCCCATTTGATTGTAACACTTAAAATCGCGGTATACCGGTACGAAATACCGATACGACCTAAAAATACCGCGGTAATACCGGTACGACTTTGACCCACGGTACCCAGCTCTACTAAAGACAGCCAGTAAGCATGACGTCCCTTCTCTCTCATTCACGGTCGCCTAGGATTTGTGCTCTGTGGGCTGAGAGTCAGAGAATGCAAGTGCCCATGAAGTGTGCGCCTCGTAGGACTATAGCTTGAATTAGACCCTGTATCGGTCAGCGCTTGAGCAGCTCTTGAGCTGGAAATGCGCTATACACGAAAGATAATGCATTAGTATTATTACCGATATACCGAGGCTGAGAAATAATCTGCAAGGAAATAGCAGGTGAATTTCAGCCGTATTCCGCGATATTATACATATAACAATAAGCTAGTAGCCAATGCCAGACCCTCAAACACAAGACTGTCTTGATGTAGGAGTCTCCCAACTATCTCGCTGAGTGTATGTGCATGTTTGTATGAAGACATGCGCGTGTGCATGTGTGTGTTTGTGAGTGTGTGTATAATATGTGTGTGTCTACTATGAATGTCTGTAAACCAACTTTTAAAATACCATTTACGTGCTTTACCTGTATTTTTTGACAACTGTTATAATCAGTCAACAGTATTATTGCTTATGTTGATCATAGTTTCATACAGTTATATATTGTTGACCTACTAAGACTCATATTAAACTGAGATTATTTATCTAACACTGTTGCAACAAAATAATTTTTTATAAGTCCAGAGTGGTAAACTATCATATACACTATGTTTGTATGTATTTTTATTATATTTTAACTGCCTAAAAAGGGCATTGACATACGTGTGATAGAACCAGAGTTCGTGGATAGGTGTTTGAAGGAAAAGATGAAGTGTAAGAGTACGCAAGTGATTAGATTTATAGAATGTATATAAATTTAGTATCGATTTTGTAGCTTTGATTAAATGTTATAACATGACTGTTTTTAATTATATGTTTTATATGCCTGACATACATTGCTGTGAAGTTCCTTATGGGATAATAAAGATTTGTTGTATTGTATTGTATAGACCTATTTATCACAGCAATGTTAGAACGGCGTGGAAGAGATATGCGTTGAAGATTAACAAACATAACTAGCGTTCCAAACACTCCCAGGCGCTGCCACATTGACTCTCCGGTTAAATACTAGCGTGCAAGGTTGTTTTCGCTGTAACTGATACATCTAATTTAAGTTTCATGTGCATGTCTGCTTGGGTTGTGTCGATTTACTAATTGACACAACTCTTGCATACATGCACATGTAATTGAATCGTACTTGACACAGTAACTCTAGACAAATTAAATGGAGGATTCTGCAACAGCACACGAACATGCATAGAAACCCACAATCTGGCTTCACAGTACATATCTCATCATACAGTAGGCCTACTAAATGTGCAAGATGGTTTGAAATGAAAATAATTATAATTATAGGATAAGTTTATAGCAGCGGAAAGCATAATGAAGTTGACGATTTTCTTCAGTAGCACACATAAGACTTACACGTTACATCCTATCCTATCATATCCCGTAACTCTAAGGTTGTTGGGGCACCGCAGATGATCGTTTAACCAGCGTACTCCATCTTTCTCTGTCATCAGCAACCCTCATGGCTTCGCTCAATGTCAAGCCAGTCCATTCTGGAATGTTGTCCTCCCACCTCTTTTTCTGTCTCCCTCTTCTTCTGCCTCCTCGCACCGTGTTTTGCAGGATGGTCTTTGCAAGACCTGATGATCTGGTGACGGGGCCATACCATCGGAGTTTCCGTTTCTTCAACACTGAGAGCATATCATCATGTTGTCCAATGGCTTGAATGATGGTCTGTCGGACTTCGTCCTTGGTGATAGGCTGAGTTTAGGAAATGCCCAGAAGTCTTCTGTAGCACCTCATCTCCATGCTTTGTATTCTTCGTTGGAGATCCGCTGCGAGGGTCCATGTTTCGCAAGTGTATAGGAAGATGGATATGACAAGGGAGCACAACAGCCTTACCTTGAAATGTAGACTGATGGTCCTGTCTTTCCAAATTGGCTTCAACCTTGTCAGGACAGCAATTGTTTGTGCAATCCTGGAGATGATTTTCTTTGGGGACCCATTGTCTGATACAAGTGCTCCTAAATATTTGAAGCTATGCTTTGTGTTGAGAGATTAGCCTTGGACTTTGATGTCTGTGTTGATGACATTGGTGTTATTGTTCATCACTGTGGTCTTCTCTGCACTTATTTCCATTCCATAGGCTCTGGAGGTGGTGTAATTAAGCCTCTGTACCGAGCTGTTCAAGTTATTGTTCCTCTCCAGCCAATCCATCAATGTCATCCGCAAAACGCAGGTTGGAGATTGCTCTACCCCTTATGCTGACCGTGCCTTCGTGATCTGCAAGGGCATCTGACATGATGCGCTCTAGGAAGATGTTGAAGAGTGTTGGAGAGAGTAGGTATCCCTGACGCACACCGATTGTTGTTCTGAACCAATTTCCGATGGCGCTGTTGTAAAGGACTGCACTGGTAGCCTTGTCATACAGGCTTTTGATGACTTCAATAATTTTAGAGCTGATGCACGTTACATGCATTATTATTATTATTATTATTATTATTATTATTATTATTATTATTATTATTATTATTATTATAGTAGTAGTAGTAGTAGTAGTAGTAGTAGTAGTAGTAGTAGTAGTAGTAGTAGTAGTAGTAGTAGTAGTAGTAGTAGTAATTATGCGCCTAATCGAGACATTGATCGAGGCGCCTATACATGAATACAGAACAACATAAGTTACATTGTAAAACAAAGCAAGGAAACTCACTCATTCCAAAACCACATCGTTCAGCTTTCTCATACTAAATAATGGTCTGAAACGACAAAGTTATCTTAACCGCTAACAATAGTATAGGCCTAGTTGACACGGCAACAGCAAAGCAGACAAATGAAATTCCCTATATTCTGCAGCAGATCACATAGCCTTACAAGCATTCAAAACTAAACAATGGTCTCACTAGTATGTTAAATGGTGTTCACTACACAATGTAATGACATCATTATATCTACTTTAGTACAGCGACCAACAAAATCCAACTTGCTTACTTACCGCCATGTTGGTAGAGTAATATAATACTGCAGATAAACCCCACATCAACAACACGCGTCGCTTTCTGTGTCGTCTGCTACACAAATGACCTTGACTTCGGTTAGGCTTACGATACTGCCGAAAGGAAGTGGGCTGCTTGGAAAGCTATGTATACGGCTCCGTCAGCTAGGCTCGGTGCAAATTTATGAATTCAGCCTAGCATCAAAACAGCGGGCAGTATAATTCCTGGAAAAATAGCATGAAGAGTGCGATGTTGGTTCAAAGACTTTAAATTAATGACGATTTGACCTTGTAAACAATGACTACCAATGCAAGGTCAACGCGTAGATTAGAACAAAACCAATGTAGGGTGTTTTTTCCCCTTTAAAACTCTTCGTCTACCTGTCGAGGCCGGGTTCCTCTAAACTGACATTGAACTTGGGCTCAGGGTCAAGCGTTATGCCACAACACAAGCAAGGCGCAGGCACATCAAAGATCTTTATGGCTCTGTGGGCATATACAGACTTAACATAGGAAGGACATAGCAACGCAAGCACACAAATGAAATTCCCTAGCTTCTGCAGCAGATCACATAGGCTGACAAGCATTCAAAACCCCACAATGTAACTGAGACTTCTTCGTCACAGCGATATCAAGATGTCTCAGTCCTCTTTAACTTGAATATTTTATGGACGTTAACAAAGATAATTATATCTTCTTTTATTCTCCTCCGCCTCCTCCTTCCTCATTCGAATAAGAGTATAAGCCGAGGCATAATCTGAGCACGCACGCATTCCATCGCATGGATTTTAAAGATCCTGACGCGCAAGGCCTAGGCTGCTACACAAATACACCCAGAAAGCACTAGGTCCCTTCTCCCCATCCCCTGGCCCCCAGGATTGTGCTCAGTCGTCTGGGCGTCAGACTATGCTCCCAGCAAAGGTGGCAGGTGGGCGCCTCGGGCGTCTTGAATTAGATTCTGTATAGATCAGAGCCTTGAGCAGCTCTTGAGCTGGAAAAGCGCTATATAAATGAAAGTGATACACAAAATGTCGGTCTATCTTCTTTCCATTTAGCAGTGCCTCTGCTATGTTTCACACACCTCGCACTCACACGGCTGAAATGATGTAACGCCAGATGGTGGTAACTAAATTGGCCATACAATTAACAGGATTCCCATTAGTATTCAAAATATGACGCCTAACTCTACACAACCTAATGAGATCTCCCGGTTTGAATTAATCACACACATAATTGAATTAAAACGCTTACTTATCCGTTACGAGTATAGCCTCGTCACATTCGTGAATTGAACCGCATTTAGCAATAGCTGTACAAACAGTGAACGATGGATAAGAAGCGTCGTGATTACATCACAGGCGGCGGAAGCGGGGGGGCAAGGGGGGCACTGGCCCCCCCTAGAAAAATATTGGGGGGGCAAACCTATACATTTGCCCCCCCAATATTCAGCCCCTCAAAAAACATTATTTGGGGGTTCAAACCAATATTTTCCCCCTTTCTCTGGACTGATGCAAGTTAACAATACCTGTGCTGAGACCATTTTCACAGCACTGAAGGACTGCTTGATCAGACTTGACTTGCCAGTGCAAAACTGTAGGGGCCAGGCCTACGACGGGGCGAGTAATTTTCAGGGTCATGTGTCAGGAGTTGCAAAAAGATTCAAAGATGAGATCCTTGCTGTGACTGAAGAGCTGGCGACTGTTCTTCAAAGAAAACAAACGACTTGTGATGACGCAGTAAACGCTGCTGACATTTGTCTGAGAACACTGGAAAGCATGCGGCATGAAGATTGTTATGAGACATTTTTTGCTGACATCACAACAAAAGCTGCAAATTTGTGCGATGAGCCCTGCGTTCCTAGACAGAAGCAGCCTCCACGAAGACTGAACGATGGTTCACAGGGTCACAGCTACTCTTGTCCATCTGCTTATTACAGACAGCAAAACTGCGAGGCCATTGACAACATCAAAGAACATTTAAAGAGCCGGTTTGATCAAAATAGCTCTCGACTTACCAAGGAAAATTTAAGTTCTTCTAAGTGATGGAGCAGCAGGGAAGAGACCAGAAATTCCTCAAGAAATCAAAGATACATATTCCGCTGACATTGACTTGGACAGACTCAAAACTCAGCTAGAACTCCTCCCGCATGCACTGGGTGACACCAGGAAGGCGGCTAACTCTAGGATCACCATCTTCCAAGCAATGCCGGATGAACTGAAAGCTTCTGACACTGTGCGACGGATGCTGAGTGAAGTGGATAAACTTCTCAGACTGTACTTCACCATCCCAACCATAACTGCAACTGCTGAACGCAGTTTTTCAGCCCCAAAGCGGGTAAAAACATACCTTCGGGCAACGACGACGCAGGAGCGTCTAAATAATTGTCTTATAATGGATGTGTTCAAAGACAAAGTAGATCAACTAGACCTAGCGCAAACTGCTTACGAATTTATCAATAGAAATGAACGCCGTCAGGAATACTTTGGAAAATTAACGGTGTAATTTCCCATGCCAAATGGCATGCATGACTGCTGTGTTTGTTACTGTGATGGATCAACATTGTCAGGCCAGTTTCTCTCCCTTTCTCTCTACCTCCCCCCCCCCCCTTCTCTCTCTCTCTCTTATATGCACAGTTGTAGAAATTATATGATATATCTTTTTTTCTCTCTCACATAGTGTCTATGAAAATTGTTCAAATTATTTGGAGTAAATGTCCAGGGCCGGACCCAGGTGAGGGGGGAGGGGGTTACCTGGGTTCCGGACCCCCCCCCCCTCCAAACATTGCAGTTTGTAGTCACTTTTGGTCCAAAGTACAAAGAGTTATTTATAGTCAATTCAATGGAATCCATTTCAAGGGATCCGTTAAAACGTCCAAAGCGTTTTCCCGTTGAAACGACCAAGTAACCCAACCCCTTAGCCTAAATTAGTAAATGCAGCCATATTTTCTTGTTCTGGCCGCAAGCCTCTTCCAGCACCTTCACCTTGATACTGCCATAGTCCACCAAAAACGACTTTTTAGAAATATTAATTAAGATGCTAAGTTGATAATTATGACAATTCGTTGTAACGAACACCCATTGAAACGACCATCGCTGAATCGTCCAAAAACATCGTTGAAATGGAAACCCTTGACAGTGAAGCTGCAGAAAAGGACAAAAGATATCGATGCCTACAGGGAAATCAAAGAGGTCAGTAACTGCATGTATTCTATTAGAAGAGATGTCGACACAGCGTTCGTTGCCTGGTTTGGTGAAGTCAGCAAAATGGCAAATGCTTTGACAACTGGTGTTATTGTTCCTCGTCAAGTATACCGACAGACTCTCCGTGACAACCAACCTGCGGCCACTCCAGAAGAATATTTCAAGATTAGCACTGCCATTCTTTTCTTGGAACACCTGTCAACCGAATTGGACTCGAGGTTAAAAAATGCTGGGCTAGTAGTTGATGGTCTCTGTCTGGTGCTAAGCACTTTAATAGACAACCAGGATTGTTTCATGCAGGTTCCAGAATGGGTGAAGACACTGGCAATGTTGTGGGAGTCTGACCTACCAGACAACGTTACCCTTGATGCAGAATACCAACGGTGGGTTTGCAAATGGCGAAGTACTGCTGAGAATGCGACAGCTATCATCCCATCCACGGCATCAGAAGCACTGAAACATTGTGAAAGGGATTTTTATCTCAACCTGTTCATCATGCTAAAGAACCTTTGCACACTGCCTGTCACTACTGCCGAGTGTGAGCGTTTAAACAGTCAGTTGCGCAACCTGAAAAACTACGTGCACTCTACAATGGGGCAACGGAGACTCAATGGACTTGCTTTACTGAAAGTGCACAGGGATTGCACAGGGACTTCAAAGAGGCAGTGAACTGTTTTGCCAGGAGATACAATTCACAAATGGTAATAATGCCGAGGAAGCTTTTGCAGCAAGACAGAATTAAGTGAAAGCAGGGCGATGATGTTCATAAACTACAAGGGAAAGCTTTATACCGTTAACGATCAACAAAAAGTAGTGAATAATAATAGTATACAAAACATCTCTGCTGATAAATAAATGTTTGTGTGTACGTGTGTGAGTGTTGTTGTTGTTTTTTGAAGAGAGGGAGGGGCAGAGGATAATTTTTGTACCCCAGAGTTTTGTTTGTCAGTTCAATTGTTCAAAAAGCTCAATGTCCCAGACCATCACAAATGGTTTTTTCAAGGTTCAGATTTCACCAGATTGCACCATTTTGCATCCATGAAAAAAAAATTCCGGGGGAGCATGCCCCCGGACCCCACTAGAAGGCTCGGCGCTTCGCGCCTTCGCTGAATCTGTAACCCACGCCACCCCCCTTCCCCCTTGACTTTTTCAAGGTCCGGCCCTCATGTCAGTGAATAAAATGTGTGTGTGCCCCCCCAATCCTGAGCAGCTTCCGCCGCCTGTGTTACATTACATTACATGATTATTGCTTTAGGTCCAGCGGACTCTTCCAAGCCAAATCAGGACCGGACAACCCCTGATCCGCATAAAAGATCTGCTGAAACAACCCTAGTGGTAACACTGAAAGCTCTCCACCAGCCAGTCACTTTACAATAAAGACATCCCACGCAGGGGATGCTGAGGCTGTACTCTAATTTATCGAACCCCCGTTTACAAAAACAAAATAGAATACAAACATCATTATAAATTACCACGCAACAATACCATGAACAAAACACATACATATAAAATGCCTACATTGCTAAATAATAACATCATAGGAAGCCCTAGTGACCACCTGGCAGAAAGCGTCCAATATTCCCAAGCTGATCCAACAGACCTCATACACAAATAAGGAGTCTTGTCCCGGAAGAGTTTTCAAGAAAAAAGGTAGGTGACTGGCCTAGCTAAGAAGATAGTATAGCAGATTGATAGAACAGAGCAGGAATGAGAAAGAGCAAATGAAAAAGACAGCGACAGTGGGAATTTAAAGCACTAAATTTCCAGAAAGTGGGGATACTATTTATACTGAAACCCCCGGTGTCACATCCTTCAAGTTCCGGGTCTCCTAGTTTATCCGAGCGCATTTGCGCATGCGCCAGGTCATGTCGTGCCGGCATTTTCACGAAGTTCTTAGGCGTCATAACCCTAACCCTAACCCAAACCCTAACCCTAACCCTAAACTCTTAACTCTAACCCAAACTTTAACCCTAAACCTTACGAAGACTATGATAGCACTGTGCGCATGCGTCGAATTTTGTAACGCGTCGACCAATCAGAATGCTCCCATTCGCTCCCAGCCCAGCTAAGATACTAGGAACTGTGAGGATGTCACACCGGCACCCCGACGGGGGTAGCGTCTTGATTATTGGTCACACGTTCGAATGGATTGTTTCGCTAAACCGCGTCGAGCCCAGTTACTGCTTGGATAGGGACGCAGTTAGCATTTGGATGCAACCATTGAACAACGACACTAAAGAATGAGATTAAAGTACCCAGCTGTGAACAGGTAGGCCTACCTAGCTGGCTCTCTTAAAGACCGGAGAGGGTAAGGCAGCGAATGAGAGAAGATTGGTAATCGCTCTAAGGAAGCTGGCCCAGAGAAAAAGAGAGGCCCAAAGCCATCTCCCCAACTACCAAAAGGTTAGGGGAACACTTTTCTGCCATTATGCAAGCAAATTATTTCTCAACCTATCTAAAGTGATAAAATGGAGTGACAAAAAAAGGTTATAGAGTTGTAATGATGCTACTGTCACAGCTGCTGCATCTTACATTATATAGGCCTCGTGGAATCAATAACGTTCAGAGAGAGAGAGAGAGAGAGAGAGAGAGAGAGAGAGAGAGAGAGAGAGAGAGAGAGAGAGAGAGAGAGAGAGAGAGAGAGAGAGAGAGCACGAAGAGTCGCCTGCTATTCACGCACTAACTGGGACACTTTAAGAAAATCCACAATAGTGCTTTCCGATGAAATCCTCACTATACCGCCTCTCACAACCCAGACGTTGAAACTATATGGTCACAGCTGAAAGATGGTCTGGTCTCCTCAGCAGAGTGGAAGAATCCGTGCCACAGGTTCTGCTAAGCAGACACAAATCTACACCCTGGCTAGACTACCACACACAAGGCTTGATTAGAAAGCGCAACTGAATCCACAAAAATGGAAGAAAACTAACCGAGCAGAACTACTTGATGCACTGAAAAGGACGCTTCGTCTGACACACCCAAAATAACACAGAAATTCTGGACCTTCCTCAAACAGAAAAAGAATGACATTTCTAGCGTCTCCCCGTTAAAGGTCAAAGAGAAATTGGTGACCGACAACAAGGTGATAGCTGAAGTCCTCAACGAACAGTTCAAGTCTGCTTTTAGTCGAAAGGTGATGCTAACCAAAGAGCAGTTTTAAGATAGATGCCCCATGCCTCCCGGCCCGTGGACCTTCTCCGACCGCTTTGCGAGGAGATCATGATAACAATCCAAGGCATAGAGAAGCTGCTAAAGAACTTTGATCCAGCCAAGGCTAGCGGACCCGACAGAATTTCACCAAGAGTCCTGAAGGAAGTGGCGGCAGAGCTTGCCCCTGCAGTAACAGCCCTCTTCCAGACCACCTTGGACACAGGCACTGTAACCACTGACTGGAAAACTGCCATCGTCACCCCCGTTTTCAAGAAAGTGGAGCTATATAAGCCTGAAAACTATAGGCCCATCTCTCTTACATCATGTGTAAGGCCCTTGAGCACATCTTAATCGGTGAGTTATGATGAAACCCAGGGAATTTTATGCCCAAACCAGCATGGTTTCAGAAGAGGACGCTCCTGCGAGTCCCAGTTGCTCGGGCTTGTGGACGAGACCTCAGATGTGCTCGAGAGAGGTCTTCAGGCAGACTTGCTTGTCCTTGACGTCTCCAAGGCCTTCGACAAGGTGAACCACTGCCTCCTCCTCCACAAACTCAACCATCTCGCCATCTGCGGAAATATCAACAGGTGGATTGGTAGCTTTCTGACCGACAAAAAACAGTTTGTGATGGTGAACGGCGCAAGATCTGAGTTTACAGCAGTGGAGTCCGGAGTCCCTCAAGGTTCCGTGCTTGGACCAAGCCTATTCCTGCTGTACATAAACGACCAGCCAAACGGATTGTCATCTACTACTATAGGCGGCTGCCCGACGACACTGACTGCCACAAGGACGTCCAGACCCCGCAGGACCAGCAGACCCTTCAAGACGATCTCAAAAGTTGGCTGTGTGGAAGGATAGATGGACGATGTCCTTTCACCCCCAGAAGTGCTCTACAGTACATATGACCAAGCGCCGCAATACAATGAGGCATGACTACTACCTGCATGGCCACAAGCTTCAAGAAGAGCTTCAGGTCAAATAGCTAGCCAGCAACCTAAATGGTTAGACCTATCCTGGAGTAAGTTAGCCTAGTCTGAAATCCATACACAGCGGACAACATCAGCGCCATCGAACTGGTCTAACGCCAGGTGGGTATCTAACCGGTATCGCCAAACCTCCAGTGTAGACATAATGATGGAAGACCTGCAGTGACCATCCCTTCAGTCCAGAAGGAAACGTGCAAGACTAACTGCCTTGTACAAATACAATCATGGACTCCCCCACATCATGCACTCCCCACATCAATAGTATGTACTCCCCACATCAATAGTATGTACTCCCCACATCAATAGTATGTACTCCCCACATCAATAGTATGTACTCCCCACATCAATAGTATGTACTCCCCACATCAATAGTATGTA
The DNA here is from genome assembly GCA_036898135.1 of Oncomelania hupensis. Lineage (NCBI taxonomy): Eukaryota > Metazoa > Mollusca > Gastropoda > Littorinimorpha > Pomatiopsidae > Oncomelania > Oncomelania hupensis. The sequence continues at coordinate 1,930,760 of CM072519.1, read as the reverse complement.
CTCCCCACATCAATAGTTTGTACTCCTCAAAGCAAAGCGCCCGCCCCAAGAGGAGAACCCGCCTGTACCACCAACAATCTTATGACAGTACGTCCTTCACACAGGACAGGCTGCCGGCGAAAGACATTATACATTTTCCCCACGCACCATCCCTGGGTAAAATTCCCTGACTGAAGACATAGTCTCTGCAGCAACCTGACCCAATTCCAGGCCAGGATGCAGCTCCTCCTGTGAAATCCTCCACAAACTCTTGTCTACCATTTTCTCTACCCCCCCCCCCCTTCCTCCTTCCCCTCAACCTGAATTCCTGACAACAGTCCACTTCACCTATCCTTTTTGTAATGATGTTTATATTAGATCTATATTTTGTTTTTGTAAAATGGGTTCCATAATTAGAGTAACGCCTCGACGACCCATGCATGGGATGCCTTTGTGACCGATTTATGGAGTGCCTTCAGTGTTACCATTATGGTTGTTTCAGCAGACCTTTTATTCGGATCAGGGGTGAGCCTTCTTTCAACCAAGTTGAGGTCCTGATTCGGCTCTTTGCAGTTTGGTGGACCCTATAAACAATGACTACTAACACCCAATAGTTTCTCCCCCTATTTAGCAGCCCCAATCAGTGCAGCAAGTTTCTTCAACAAATTGAAGTTGGCTGCCCACAACAAAGAAGAAGAAGAGAGAGAGACAGACAGATAGATAGACGCGACGACGACGACGACGACGACGACGACGACGAAGAAGAAGAAGAAGAAGAAGAAGAAGAAGAAGAAGAAGAAGAAGAAGAAGAAGAAGAAGAAGAAGAAGAAGAAGAAGAAGAAGAAGAAGAAGAAGAAGAAGAAGAATATAGTAGTTGGATAAAACACGCCTTAATTAACACCTGTCATTGGCACATCATGTTTTAGATGATGCTGCTGCTTATGATGATGATTATAATGATGATGTTGATGATAGAAAAGGAAGAATAATATTAAAAAAATGAAGAGAAGAAGAAGACAGTAGTATATCATTATCATCATCGTCTTCGTCATCATCATCATCATTATTTTCCCCCTCCTCTTCATTATCCTTTTGCTCGTCTCCTTCGCCCTCCTTCTTCTCCTCATCCTCATCATTATCTTGTTTATGAGTCACTACGATAACATCGTAGGCGAAAGTCGTACAGAAGTTTGACTGTAAAATGACAACATTATTAAGATAAGTATGACAAGGGAAACAACTGCCGTATAATCGCAGTCATGTATCAACTGACATCTGTATATTATTGCCGCCTCCTAATCTAGCGACATTTGCATTCTTCAAAAACAGTTGTGTGCAAATCAGAAATTAAACGGACGCATATTTATTTATTGAATCGTTCTTATATAGCGCTTTTCCAGCTCTACAGCTGCTCAAGGCGCTGATCGATACAGGATCTCACTCACACCTCCCAATGCGCCCAACAGTTAACTTGGGCGCATTGTCTCACTCTCCAGACAACTGCGCACACTCTGGGCGAATGGGGATGGGTAGAAAAGACCTAGTGCTGGCACTCCCCCGTCTAAAACATGAGAGTCAGGATCTTTAAGGTCCGCGTACTACATATAAAAATCACTTAAAAATATATACAGATTGGTCTGTTTTAGAATCATCTGAAGCTGGTGCGTATTGTTATACCTGATTTAAAAGTTGAGAAATCTTTTTACATTGGTAAAAATGTCTCAATATTAAAGCAGAGTTGTTTGACATACTATAGACATTGCAATATATTTCTGATTATCATCTTACGTCTTTTTTTCAAATTTAATTATGTGTGGATTCCAAAGCTGTTCTTCATTTATTGCACAAGTGGCATTGTAAGAATCGCTCTGATTATTTATTTGAAATTAAAGCATTATAATTCATATTTTGCGGACAAGGGGAACTGATGTATTTATTTTATTGTCTATGGACCATTGTGTTTGTTTGTGTCTAATATCACCCAGCAAGTGAAGAGACGTTAAATGAAAGAATTGAATTTGAAATTAAAATTGAAAGGTCCGCGTGATGAAGTGCGTGCATGCACGGATTTTACCTCGGTGTATTCTCTCACCCGAAGGAGTCATTTGTGTACAATGAGAAATGTAATGGATTCAACCACTAACCCGCAACAGTTAATATAATTATTATTACAGTTGCAGTCGGCCGCTCACCGAATCCAACCAAAAAATAAATAAATCAATTTATCCACCATCCACGTATGATTGGACTGAATTTGACAATTTGACATTCATCATCATAAACATCATCATCATCATCATCGTCGTCGTCATCATTATCACCATCATCATTTAAACCCCCCCCCCTCTTTTCTTCACATCTAGACCCCTTTGACAACAAACTGATTTCCTTTGATCTTCAAACCTGACATTCATATGGATAGATGTCAGTCCTCTTTAATTTATATCTCTCCATCCGCCATCCCCTCGTTATGAAGTTACGAGAGATGAAAGTCTTATCCGCTCCCTTCAACATCCTGTTCTACCCTCCTCCTGCAACCCCACCACACCCCCTCTCATTATCGATCCTGAGGCGAGGTACTATCTATCCTATCCTATCCCATCCCGTAACTCGAAGGTCGTTGGGGCACCACAGATGATCGTTTTACTAGCGTACTCCATTTTTCTCTGTCCTCAGCTACCCTCATGGCTTCGCTCAGTGTCAAGCCAGTCCATTCTTCAATGTTGTGCTCCCACCTCTTTTTCTGTCTCCTTCTTCTTCTGCCTCCTTGCACCGTGCCTTGAAGGATGGTCTTTGCAAGGCTTGATGCTCTGGTGATGTGGCCATACCATCGGAATTTCCGTTTCTTCACCGCATGTCATCGTGTTGTCCAATGGCTTGTGTGATGGTCTGTCGGACTTCGTTGTTGGTGATGTGCTGTATATAGGAAATGTCCAGAAGTCTTCTGTAGCACCTCATATTCATGCCTTGTGTTCTTCGTTGTAGATCTGCTGTTAGGGTCTCCGTTGCGCTGAAGCGAGGTACCTCGAATACTAAATACTCTGAGCTGATCATTGGACCTTCTAAACAGGAGTGGGCCTATGTATATTTGCACATGAACTGGCTCTTATTTAAATTACATTACATTACATTACATTATTATTGCTTTTGGTCCAGCGGACTCTTCCGAGCCAAATCAGGACCGGACAACCCCCGATCCGCATAAAAGATCTGCCGAAACAGCCCTAGTGGTAAAACCGAAAGCTCTCCACCAGCCAGTCACTTTACAATAAAGACATCCCACGCAGGGGACGGCTGAGGCTTCACCCCAACTTATCGAACCCCCGTTTACAAAAACAAAATAGAATACAAACATCATTATAAATTATCAACAAAACACATACATATAAAATGCCTACATTGCTAAATAATAACATCATAGGAAGCCCTAGTGACCACCTGGCAAAAAGCGTCCAATATTCCCAAGCTGATCCAACAGACCTCATACACAAATAAGGAGTCTTGTCCCGGAAAAGTTTTCAAGAAAAAAGGTAGGAGACTGGTCTAGCGAAGAAGACGATAGTATAGCAGATTGATAGAACAGAGCAGGAATGAGAAAGATCAAATGAGAAAGACAGCGACAGTGGGAATTTAAAGCACTAAATTTCCAGAAAGTGGGGATACTATTTATACTGAAACCCCCGGCACCCCAACGGGGATCAGAGCAGGAATGAGAAAAAGCAAATGAGAAAGACAGCGACAGTGGGAATTTAAAGCACTAAATTTGCAGAAAGTGGGGATACTATTTATACTGAAACCCCCGGCACCCCAACGGGAGTAACTCTTATTTAAATGTACGTGTTATTGACAGATATTGTTCAGAACTTACACAAACAAGGTGCACATGTCAAACTGTTTATACTGTGGTAACTCAAACTGTACTTATTTTCCTATAAAGCGGTTTCCCAGCTCAATAGTTGCTGAAGGCGCTATATCCGATACAGGAAAACTCGCCTACTTTGTTTAACGAATTAACCGTGACAAGATTGTTTACTCCTGAGTCCTTGGTCAGTAAGGTCACAAGGTCAACTAAGTGACGAAAGCAGTGACGAATGCATTTAACCAAAATGACGAAAGCATTAGAGTACTAGAGAAACATAGACGCTGTAACAAAATCACTTTCGCTGGGAGTCACGTGACTTCCTCCTTTACGCGATACGACTTTCATTCCAATAAGCGAAGCCACTTTCGTAAAAATCCAAGATTACACCAACACCATTTCGTCATTATTTTTAATGTTATCTTGGTCAATTAACAGCATCTTGTTCTAAGAAATACTTACATTGATATTCAGACTATTGATTCGCGCGTCTTCGGCCATTCAAAATTCTGTTATCTCAGGGGAAAAGTGGGTATATTGAATCCCTTAAAGAACTTCGATATTTTGTTGGAAAGTAGACAAAAGCCACAAACATGAACTTCATTTAGACATAAACCTATGTGGCCATAGACGTTGAAGGCTGTAGTGACTGATTTTTTTAAAAACGGGTACATTGGACCTACGTTCAATTTATATGCACATCGTGTAAACATCTACTAAGATATGCCATTATGGAATAAATTGTACTTGTGTTTCTCTATATCACACACACACACTTACGCACACACACTCACCTAGGCAAACACACTCACCTACGCACTCAAACACATAATCAGTAACATCGCGCTAAGACGACAACCAGCATACACAAAATTAAAATAAAGACTTTTATTAATTCCAAAGACCCTTTCTTAAAACTATAGCAATGCACTCACTTGGTATAAGGTAAAACAAAATGTTATTCTTTCAACTACTGCCACCAAAAACGGCATACAAAAATTCAATCCAAAAAATTTCTTTTTTTAAAATGAAAGAAAACAAATTAAAGGAAAATTAAAGAGTTTTACTTACTTAAAAAGATAATTTTTAAAAACTATACAATATGTTTATTTACTACTAAATACTGGAATATTGAACCAGTTGTGGAAGTTAGCCGTCAACGTTTAAATTACACTTCTCATCATATCATATATCGCAACTTGGTTTAGATTCGTGTGTTCGTGTGTGTTTACAATTCAAAACAATTCAAAGCATAAAATACATTTTTCATAAAATTCTTAATACAATTACAATAAATGACATGTTACATAACATTCTTCAGTTCTATTACATTTAAATTGTCGTTTTATTAACCCATCTCTCCAACCATTTCCACTTCCTCTTTGAAATAAAAAAAGTACATAATTCAAATATATGCATCACAAAATAATGCATATATTATATTTTAATAACAGTCTTCAGTTCTATCACAACATTTTATACTGTTGTTTTAATCGCCAACTCTCCATGCTTTTTCCACTTTCTCTATGAAATAAACATGTACATAATTCAAATGTATTCATCACAATACAATGCATACATTACATTTTACATAACAGTCTTCAGTTCTATCACAACATTTACACTGTTGTTTTAATCTCCAACTCTCAGGCCTTTTACTCTTGAATTTTTAACAGTTTCAGTATTTTTTATAATAATGTTTTTTTTGTGATTTAAATTTTTGGAGTTATTTTATTATATTAAATGTATGCAACACAATTCAATGCATACACATTAAACATGACAAAGACACAAGTTGGGGCCAAGTGGGCTAAGGCGGGACTAACTTGTCTTGTCCACAGGCCAGAAACCAATGGCGCCTGACAGGTGTGGGTTCGATCCAGCATCTGGGCGTTATGTTTCTCCGAATATTATTTACTTTCGACTCGGGCAATGTCTCGGGGTTTTATCCGGGTACTCCGGTTTGCTCCCCCAGCAAAATTTCAAAATTGCAACTAATGTTAGGTAGGTTGGGTTTGGGCGCGCCACAGGCTGCGACTACGCTTTCCACAGGCGAGGCGGCCCAAAATTTCCTTATGAAAAAAGGGACAATAAAGTAAATAAAATAAAAAATAAAATATAATATTTTGTCAACTTCTCTTCCTTTTCCAATTTCTCTTTTAAATATACCGTCTTGGACACAAAGAAAAGATGTTCCACAAAATTCAATGTATAAATTACATTTTCTATAAACATTCTTAGTACAGTTACAATTTTTACAGGGCTTTTTTGTGTGTGCTCCAAACTCCTCTTCCTTTTCCAATTTCTCTTTGAAATAAAGATGTCCATAATTCAAATGTATGCATCACAATTCAAACATAACTGCTTGGTGTTTTAATCTCCAACTCCTCTTCCTGTTGAAGATTTATAAGTTACACATAAAAAAATATATTGTCTTGTATTTTATTTTAGTTATGCCTTTTGTATATAAAAAATGGGTAAGGGTTATTTTGTATTAATTGTCCAACCTCCTTGGCCAAATATTCTTTGAAATTATGTATAAATAGAAAAGTTATTCAACGAAATTAAATGCATACATTACATTTTACATAACATTATTCAGTTTTATCACAACATTTACATTGTTGTTTTAAACCCAAACGACCCCGCCTTTTTTGCATTTTTAATAGTTACATTATTATGTTTTCATGTCATTGTATTTTATTCCGTTTATTATAAATTATTTTTGTTATTTTATCATATTAAATGTTTGCAACACAATTCAATGCAGGTACATTACAATTTACATAAAAGATACGGAGTACAATTATATTTTGTATTATTTTGTCCAATTCCCTCCATTTTCCAACTTTCTTTCAAATAAACGTGTACACATAGATAAGATATTCAACAAAATCCAATGCATAAATTACAGTAATTATAGAAATCCAAAGTATAAATACCATATTTAAAAAAGTTTATTCCCCAACTCTTCGTCCTTTTCCACTTCTTTGAAACAAACATGTACATAATTCAACATAGACATCTCAACAACAGTTTTAATGTCTATCACAACATTTACATTGTTGTTTACATTCCCAACTCTCCATGCCTTTTCCACTTTATGATGTAATAAAATTTTTTATCTCAAACTCATCGTCCTTTTCTAATTCTTTGAAACAAGCATGTACATAATTCAAATGTATGCATCTCAATTCAATGCATAAATTACATTTTACATAACAGTCTTCAGTTCTATCACAATATTTACATCGTTTTATTCAACAAAATTCAATGCATTAATTACAGTTTCCATAAAAGTCGATAGTACAATTACATTTTTAATCCCCAACTCCCCTTCCTTTTTAAAACAAACATGTACATAAGTCAAACGTATGCATCTTAATTCAATGCATAAATTACATGTTACATAACAGTATGCATTTTTATTACAACATTTACATTGTTTTAATCCCCCACTCCCCAGGCTAGAGTACAAGTATAATATTTTGTATTAATTGTGCAACTTGCTTTTCCAATTTGTCTTTGAAATAAAAATGTACACAGATAAAAGATATTCAACAAAATTCAATGCATACCTTACATTTTACATAACTGTCTTCATGTCTACATGTACTACAATATGTACATTGTTGTTTTAATTCCCCACTCCCCAGACTAGAGTATAATTATAATATTTTGTATTAATTGTCCAACTTGCTTTTGTAATTTTTCTTTGAAATAAAATTGTGCACAGATATTCAACAAAATTCAATGCATACATTACATTTTACATAACTGTCTTCATGTGTACTACAATATATTTACATCGTTGTTTTAATCCCCAACTCCCCATCCCTTTACCACTTTCTTTATGAAATAAACATGTACATCATTCAACTGTATACATCACAATTCAATGCATACCTTACAATTTAAATAAAACAGTCTTCAGTCCTATCACAACATTTACATTGTTGTTTTCATCTCCAACACCCCAGGCAATACTTCTTGAATATTTACCAGTCATAATTGTTTAAAATAGTGTACTTTAAAAAAAAGTTTTTATAATAATTCACTTCGCATTATTCACTTCACATAAAAGTCACAAAGTTATTATTTTGGGCATTATTTTGTTAACTTCCCGCCCGTTTCTCTTTCAACTAAACTTGTACACATGGAAAAGATATTCACCAAAATTCAATGCATTCATTACAGTTTCCATTAAAGTCCATAGTACACTTACAATATTTTAAAAAAAAATCCATAATTCTTTCTTTTTCACTTGCTTTTCAAAATAAACATGTAAATAATTAAAATGCATACATTACATTTTACACAACAGTCTTCAGTTCTATCACAACATTTACATTGGTGTTTTAATCCCCAACATCCTAGCCTTTTCCTCTTGAATGGAAAAGATATTCAACAAAATTCAATGCATTAATGACAGTTTGCATAAAAATCCCCAACTCCCCGTGCCTTTTCCATTTTCTCTATGAAATAAACAAGAACATAATTCAAATGTATGCATCACAATACAATGCATACCTTATATCTTACATAAAAATCTTCAGATCTATTACAGCATTTACATTCTTGTTTGAATCCCCACATCTTTTCGACTCTCTATTAAATAAATAATATGTACATAATTCAAATGTATGCATCACAATTCAAAGCATACATTACATTTTACATAACAGTCTTCAGTTCTATCACAACCTTTACATTGGTGTTTTAATCTCCAACACCCCAGCTTTTTCCTCTGGAAGTTTTAGCAGTTTTATTTTTATTTTATTTTAGTGTATGTTTTTTAGTTTGTTTCTTTGTGTTGCTTTTTGCTATTATTTTATCATATTAAACGTATTTAACACAATTCAATGCATATACACTAAACATCACATAAAGAAGTACATTTTCCATAAACATGTTTTGTACAATTACAATATAATTATGCAACTTCCTTTTCCCATTTCTCTACATTTTTGTTGTTTTATTTCATGTATTGCTTTCTTATTTTTAATATTTTTATTCTATTAAATGTAGTTATTTAAACTGTACATATTTTGTATAAAATTACAAATTAAAACATTGCACTTGCAATATTAACAACAATTGAAAATCAACCTGAACTTAACAACAGGACACCAACACTGAAGTAATAATTCCTAAGCATCAAACAACAACACAGCACACCAACACTGAAGTAACAATTCAGAGCATTAGACACCACAACACGGCGCTTTCATCAATTTGATGAAGACAATCACTACTGACCCTACCTAGACAATACTAACTTCGATTTCAAAACGCTAGAGCACTTTGACCTTGCTAATAAACAAGGACTGGCGCCCTTTTCCCCATCGCCCCTTCCTTTTCCCTTGTTTTGACCTTGATACAGTTTTGTGACCAAACGCAAGGCAAGACATTTCCTTGACGTCGATGTTTCTTTCCTTTCACTTTCTGGTGACCTTCATACACTTTTTTCTTGACCTTGATTAACTATTTCCTTTCTTTTCTGACCTTGATACAATTTTGTGACATTTTTCGATTTTTTTAAAAATTTTCCACTGCAGTCTCAATACTGGCAATGTGGAATTTTTGACAAAGTATGCTATCGTCTCCAGTATCAGAAACTGACCACACTGCAATTCCACCAGGGAGGATCATACAGATGTTACCATTATTATCACAAAGTAAGGGACAGCTGTTGGAGAGCAGAGTTTGGGCAAGCAGAGCTAACAAATGTCAAAAAGGGAAAGAGGGCCCTAGACAGAACCAGGCTGCTGTCTCATGTTCATTTCCCATTATTATTTATCCTTAACAAAAACGAAAAGACGTTTGTCCCGACTGCCTCACCAGTCGGTTCGTTGTCTCATGTTTATGTACAGTTTACTTTCTAACCCAACGAAACAAAATGAGACATCGGTCGTCTCATGTTTATTTACATTTTGACTGCTCGCCACACACTCCCACTCCACATCCATTGTCCCTTTCCCCCATGACACTAATGTCCACAACCACACTCTCTCGTTGTTTCCCCACAGAAACATTTCTCCGATAGAACCACAACATGGCCCTTCCCCTCAACCTTCAACAGCTTACAACACCTTGTAGCTGCTGTACTTAATTGTACTGGCGTGGTGTTTGTCGACACAAAGTTTATGCTTTGATTGCGACATTTTCTAACACTGACCTTGATTCATTTTCTAAATCTGACCTTGATCATTTCTTTGTCAATGCTCAACGCCATTTGCGGCACTGTGGACGCACACTGTCCCTGCTAACTAACAAGATCTATTTGCTCTAACGAGTCAAAACTGGAGCCAGTAATATCCACACTGAGCCCGCAGCGAGTGCGGCGACATGTCAACAGATGTACTGTATTATATCGTTTGCCTCTCCTAGTAACTGCTGCAATGCCAGCACAGACAGCTGCTAAATCTACGTAGATTTCAATTTCTGATAAATTGCATTGCTATACTGTACACATTTCATTAGAAACACACATTCGCGCCAACAGTAAAACTGTCTTTTGGGATTGATTTATTGTTGCTTTAGGTCCAGCGGACTCCTCCGAGCCAAATCAGGACCGGTCTTTTGGGATAGCCACCTCTGTTGTTGATCCCTTGTTGTCTGCCCCTGCTAGTCCCCCTCGGCGCTAGATTCATTTTCTGCGGTGGGGTCCTGACCGGCGGTGGTGTCCTCCCCTCTGCGGTGATGTCCTGCCCTGCGGTGGGGTCCTGTCCTGCTTTGGGGTCCTGTCTTGCGGTGGAGTCTTAATCTGCGGTGGGGCGGGGTCTTAATCTGCGGTGGGGTCTTCATCTGCGGTGAGGTTTTGTCCTGCAGTGGGGTCTTGTCCTGCGGTGTGGTCCTCTTCTGCGCTAGGGTCCTGTTTGGTCCTGCTGTAAAAAAAGGAAACATTGAAACTAGAACATACATACTAATAGGACAAACTATCGCTTTCAATAATTTCAACTAATTTCCTTCCCTAGATTTAATAAAACGTGACCAATATAAAATACTAATGTCATCTTATGAAGCACTATTTGTTATTTTATCATTCTTATATAGCGCTTTTCCAGCTCAGGAGCGGCTCAAGGCGCTGGCCGATACAGGATCTATAACTCCAGCCGCCCGTGGCGCCCATTGTCATATTCTAGAACATGCTCTTTATATTAGCGTGTGATGCTGTGTCATGATATTTCTAAACACAAATAGTTTGGAACATACGCAATAATCGCCCCTGAGATTATAATAGGGGAAGGTGAAGGTGAGGAAGGTGAGAAAAGAAGGGAAGAAAAAGAAAGAATGATGAAGGTGAGAAAAGAAGGGAAGAAAAAGAAAGAATGATGAAGGTTATAATTATGCAATGTCACTCTGGGCTATTGTTTTAGAAGTAACAAATTTAATTTTTAAAAAAAAACAAAGCCTTTCTGGCAATATACTGTATATAATTACATCCAAAATGTCCCTAAAGGAAGAAATGTTAAGACCAAGGTCCAAGTAGGAAATTCATATTCGATCTCCCATTATACAGATATATGGCGGTCCCTGTAAAATACACAGCCTGCCAAAATGTATCGTCCCCTATACGCTTATGTGTCCGGGGACGTTAATCTATTTTAACTAAATAACCTGCACCAACCTTCCCAAAGCAGCACAAACTCGCATAAACCCTGATTGGTTAACCAAGGCTTTTTTTAATTATAAATTAGGCTGGTTCAGAGGCTCCAGCAACAAATCACCTTTTGTCAGATTGAGTGACGGCACTCAAAGAAAGTTATTTTTAGCAAAATGGTCATCTGTATCTATGGCATACATCTGTATCTATGGCATACATCTATGGCATACATCTGTATCTATGGCATACATCTATGGCATACATCTGTATCTATGGCATACATCTGTATCTATGGCATACATCTATGGCATACATCTGTATCTATGGCATACATCTGTATCTATGGCATACATCTATGGCATACATCTGTATCTATGGCACACATCTGTATCTATGGCACACATCTGTATCTATGGCATACATCTGTATCTATGGCATACATCTATGGCATACATCTGTATCTATGGCATACATCTGTATCTATGGCATACATCTGTATCTATGGCATACATCTATGGCATACATCTGTATCTATGGCATACATCTATGACATACATCTGTATCTATGGCATACATCTATGGCATACATCTGTATCTATGGCATACATCTGTATCTATGGCATACATCTATGGCATACATCTGTATCTATGGCATACATCTGTATCTATGGCATACATCTATGGCATACATCTGTATCTATGGCATACATCTATATCTATGGCATACATCTGTATCTATGGCATACATCTGTATCTATGGCATACATCTGTATCTATGGCATACATCATACATCTATGGCATACATCTGTATCTATGGCATACATCTGTATCTATGGCATACATCTGTATCTATGGCATACATCTGTATCTATGGCATACATCTGTATCTATGGCATACATCTGTATCTATGGCATACATCTGTATCTATGGCATACATCTGTATCTATGGCATACATCTGTATCTATGGCATATACATCTATGGCATACATCTGTATCTATGGCATACATCTGTATCTATGGCATACATCTGTATCTATGGCATACATCTGTATCTATGGCATACATCTGTATCTATGGCATACATCTGTATCTATGGCATACATCTGTATCTATGGCATACATCTGTATCTATGGCATACATCTGTATCTATGGCATACATCTGTATCTATGGCACACATCTGTATCTATGGCATACATCTGTATCTATGGCATACATCTGTATCTATGGCATACATCTGTATCTATGGCATACATCTATGGCATACATCTGTATCTATGGCATACATCTGTATCTATGGCATACATGATTGATTGATTTATTGTTGCTTTAGGTCCAGCGGACTCTTCCGAGCCAAATCAGGACCGGACAACCCCCGATCCGCATAAAAGATCTGCTGAAACAACCCCAGTGGGAAAATTGAATGCCCTCCACCGGCCAGTCACTTTACAATAAAGACATCCCACGCGGGGGACGGCTGAGGGTTGACCTCAACTACGCGAACACCCCGGTTACAAAAACAAAATAGAATACAAACATCATTATAAATCATCAACCAAACACATACATATAAAATGCCTATAGTGCTAAATAGTACAATCATAGGAAGCCCTAGTGACCACCCGGCAGAAAGCGTCCAGCACTCCCAAGCTGATCCAACAGACCTCATACACAAACAAGGAGTCTTGTCCAGGAAGAGTTTTCAAGAAAAAAGGTAGGTCATTGATCTAGCGAAGAAGAAGATAGTATAGCAGAGTGAAGGACAGAGCAGGAATAGGAAAGAGTAAATGAGGAAGACAGCGACAGTGGGAATTTAAAGCACTAAATTTCCATAAAGTGGGGATACTATTTATACTGAAAACCCCCGGCACTCCAACGGGGGTACTGTTGCCGCAGTGAAGCGTCTTGCCTATAAAGGAAAGACAGGTTTTCAACTGTGGCTTTCACTGTTCCCTTTATAGGTTTGAACAATCTACAGTGGCAAGATTGCTCATGACCCCAAGGGGTGGTATCTATGGCATACATCTATGGCACACATCTGTATCTATGGCACACATCTGTATCTATGGCATACATCTGTATCTATGGCATACATCTATGGCATACATCTGTATCTATGGCATACATCTGTATCTATGGCATACATCTGTATCTATGGCATACATCTATGGCATACATCTGTATCTATGGCATACATCTATGACATACATCTGTATCTATGGCATACATCTATGGCATACATCTGTATCTATAGCATACATCTGTATCTATGGCATACATCTATGGCATACATCTGTATCTATGGCATACATCTGTATCTATGGCATACATCTATGGCATACATCTGTATCTATGGCATACATCTATATCTATGGCATACATCTGTATCTATGGCATACATCTGTATCTATGGCATACATCTGTATCTATGGCATACATCTGTATCTATGGCATACATCTGTATCTATGGCATACATCTGTATCTATGGCATACATCTGTATCTATGGCATATACATCTATGGCATACATCTGTATCTATGGCATACATCTGTATCTATGGCATACATCTGTATCTATGGCATACATCTGTATCTATGGCATACATCTGTATCTATGGCATACATCTGTATCTATGGCATACATCTGTATCTATGGCATACATCTGTATCTATGGCATACATCTGTATCTATGGCACACATCTGTATCTATGGCATACATCTGTATCTATGGCATACATCTGTATCTATGGCATACATCTGTATCTATGGCATACATCTATGGCATACATCTGTATCTATGGCATACATCTGTATCTATGGCATACATGATTGATTGATTTATTGTTGCTTTAGGTCCAGCGGACTCTTCCGAGCCAAATCAGGACCGGACAACCCCCGATCCGCATAAAAGATCTGCTGAAACAACCCCAGTGGGAAAATTGAATGCCCTCCACCGGCCAGTCACTTTACAATAAAGACATCCCACGCGGGGGACGGCTGAGGGTTGACCTCAACTACGCGAACACCCCGGTTACAAAAACAAAATAGAATACAAACATCATTATAAATCATCAACCAAACACATACATATAAAATGCCTATAGTGCTAAATAGTACAATCATAGGAAGCCCTAGTGACCACCCGGCAGAAAGCGTCCAGCACTCCCAAGCTGATCCAACAGACCTCATACACAAACAAGGAGTCTTGTCCAGGAAGAGTTTTCAAGAAAAAAGGTAGGTCATTGATCTAGCGAAGAAGAAGATAGTATAGCAGAGTGAAGGACAGAGCAGGAATAGGAAAGAGTAAATGAGGAAGACAGCGACAGTGGGAATTTAAAGCACTAAATTTCCATAAAGTGGGGATACTATTTATACTGAAAACCCCCGGCACTCCAACGGGGGTACTGTTGCCGCAGTGAAGCGTCTTGCCTATAAAGGAAAGACAGGTTTTCAACTGTGGCTTTCACTGTTCCCTTTATAGGTTTGAACAATCTACAGTGGCAAGATTGCTCATGACCCCAAGGGGTGGTATCTATGGCATACATCTATGGCACACATCTGTATCTATGGCACACATCTGTATCTATGGCATACATCTGTATCTATGGCATACATCTATGGCATACATCTGTATCTATGGCATACATCTGTATCTATGGCATACATCTGTATCTATGGCATACATCTATGGAATACATCTGTATCTATGGCATACATCTATGACATACATCTGTATCTATGGCATACATCTATGGCATACATCTGTATCTATAGCATACATCTGTATCTATGGCATACATCTATGGCATACATCTGTATCTATGGCATACATCTGTATCTATGGCATACATCTATGGCATACATCTGTATCTATGGCATACATCTATATCTATGGCATACATCTGTATCTATGGCATACATCTGTATCTATGGCATACATCATACATCTATGGCATACATCATACATCTATGGCATACATCTGTATCTATGGCATACATCTGTATCTATGGCATACATCTGTATCTATGGCATACATCTGTATCTATGGCATACATCTGTATCTATGGCATACATCTGTATCTATGGCATACATCTGTATCTATGGCATATACATCTATGGCATACATCTGTATCTATGGCATACATCTGTATCTATGGCATACATCTGTATCTATGGCATACATCTGTATCTATGGCATACATCTGTATCTATGGCATACATCTGTATCTATGGCATACATCTATGGCATACATCTATGGCATACATCTGTATCTATGGCATACATCTGTATCTATGGCATACATCTGTATCTATGGCATACATCTGTATCTACGGCATACATCTGTATCTATGGCATACATCTGTATCTATGGCATACATCTATGGCATACATCTGTATCTATGGCATACATCTGTATCTATGGCATACATCTATGGCACACATCTGTATCTATGGCATACATCTATGGCATACATCTGTATCTATGGCATACATCTATGGCATACATCTGTATCTATGGCATACATCTATGGCATACATCTGTATCTATGGCATACATCTATGGCATACATCTGTATCTATGGCATACATCTGTATCTATGGCATACATCTATGGCATACATCTGTATCTATGGCATACATCTGTGTCTATGACATACATCTGTATCTATGGCATACATCTATGGCATACATCTGTATCTATGGCATACATCTATATCTATGGCATACATCTGTATCTATGGCATACATCTGTATCTATGGCATACATCTGTATCTATGGCATACATCTGTATCTATGGCATACATCTATGGCATACATCTGTATCTATGGCATACATCTGTATCTATGGCATACATCTGTATCTATGGCATACATCTGTATCTATGGCATACATCTGTATCTATGGCATACATCTGTATCTATGGCACACATCTGTATCTATGGCATACATCTGTATCTATGGCATACATCTGTATCTATGGCATACATCTGTATCTATGGCATACATCTATGGCATACATCTGTATCTATGGCATACATCTGTATCTATGGCATACATCTGTATCTATGGCATACATCTGTATCTATGACATACATCTGTATCTATGACATACATCTGTATCTATGGCATACATCTGTATCTATGGCATACATCTGTATCTATGGCATACATCTGTATCTATGGCATACATCTGTATCTATGACATACATCTGTATCTATGACATACATCTGTATCTATGACATACATCTGTATCTATGGCATACATCTGTATCTATGACATACATCTGTATCTATGGCATACATCTGCACATGCAAACCAGTGGCAGCACAGAAAAGGAGATCGATCTTTTCCCCAGTATTTTCCTAATTCCATTGTTTCATAAATTATGGAGGCGAAAGATCTTTTCTATAATTTCCTCATTCCATTGTTTCATAAATTAAAGTCCCCGGACACATGAGCATATAGGGGAGATCTTCATTCCACGGAGTATAGCTTCTAATAATGGATTGGGTGCCGGTGGGCGGATCGTCGCAAGGCGCCGCGCCGCTTTGCTGCTGGTTACTGTAGAATACTCCTTGGCTGCTTCCTCCCTTCACTACTACTGGCCGGCGCTGGCGTTCGACTACATCACAAGGCTTCTTCGCAAGCCCTACGAGTCCATCGCCACATCTCCTTAGAGTCTTCACTGAGAAGACCCACCTTCCCGCATCTGCATCTAAATTTCGTTGCTGCCTCATGCGCACACCTCCTTCAGTCAACAAAATCAGGACTTTTTGACTTTTTTTTTCAACACGTTGTCCAATCTCCGTCCCTTATAAGCTCTCGTGTCCGGGGAACTTTAATCTATGAAACAAACGAATTGATTTTCACCAAGCCCAACAGATACATTGACGAGCTGAGACTACAGTAAATGGCTGTCTGTATCGATGGCATTAATCCACAAATGCAAATCATTGGGCTGGCCCCACACATGAAGTCCTCTCCAGGATCGAACAAGCAACTGCTGCCCTGACAAGATTGAAGCCCATTTGGAAAGTCAAGCCCATCAGTCTACATTCCAAGGTAAGGCGGCTGCACTCCCTTGTCATCTCCATCTACCTATACTCTTGCGAAGCATGGACCTTCACAGCAGACCTACCTGACCATCCTGCAAGGCAAGGTGCAAGGAGGCAGAAGGAGGAGACAGAAAAAGAGGTGGAAGGACAACATTCGAGAATGGACTGGCTTGACACTGACTCTGAGCGAAGCTATATGATGGTTGCTGAGGACAAAGAAGGATGGAGTACGCTGGTTAAACGGGATAGGAAAGGATCTTTGTCCCATGTGTTTAGCACAAACTTGTCGTCTTCCCCACTCAAAGAAAGTTAGTTTTTTCTCCTTCAGTCAGAGAAGTAATTGTACTTCAGAGGTACTACGTCAAAGATTCAACAAGAATGAATGCGTGTGAGTGGCTTTCTCTTTATCTTCCTGTCTCATACTTGTCTTTCTCTTTCTCTTTGGGTAAAGGAGTGCAAGAGTGAGGCATCTTTAAAAGTACTTCTCCTAATAGCCTACTGCGCAGGCCATATATGTTTCAATACTATGCTTATATCTTAATACTCATGTACCCATACATTTTGTGCTTTGTTGTTAATAGTGTTTTTGTGATTGTCCAATCATGTGTACGACGTTTGTATTCTTCTGTCATAAAATAGCAGCAGGATTTTCAGTTTAAATCTGTTTCCCTTTTTACTGATAAACCCTTATTATTATGGTAAAGTGTAACACTGCCATAAAATGTGGATCTATGAACTGTCAAAGGCTCGCTGATACACAAAAATGAAGATGTTTTTCTATACTCTAGATCGGTTTTCTCTACCCTCTACTCATTTAGGCCCAAAGCTAGAAAAGTATATTCGTGCAGAATGGGGAAATGAAAGTTATTTTGCGTCACATAACCCTGGCTCACCTGGTGTAGCGGTATTATTTAACCACAATTTTGAGTTTAAGGTTAAAAAAAATAATGATATAAGCGGAAATTTTAAACTAATTAAAATGATGGAGAAGAGTTTTTGATAGTCAATATTTATGGCCCTAATAGAGATGAACCAGCCTTTTATATAGATGCAAAAGAAAAGATAATATATGAGCGGAAAACCTGATTATAGGAGGTGACTGGAATCTAGTCTGGAACTTTTCTTTAGATTATTTTAATGATAAACATTACAATAATTATCTTAATTATAAATATTACAATAAAATGAAACCGCGTGTTCAGATAGAGCAGATGATAAATGTGGACATAACAGACATCTGGAGAGACCTAAATCCAGGATTGAAGCGTTTTACTTGGAGACGTAGTAATCCATTCCAACAAAGCAGGAACGACAGGTTTTTTTGTGTTTTAGTTTCTGATTTTTTTTTGGTCAGCAGAAGTAGTAGATGCAGATAATCTGCCGGGGTACAGAACAGACCATTTACTGATTCTGTTGTCTTTAGGGGGCAGTAAAGAGGAAAAGCATATCTCGCTATGGAAAATTGATTCATCGTTACCTAAAGAATAAACATATTTAGAAGAAGTTAATTAGTTAATTGTATCAGTGACAGAAGAATACGCCGTCTTACCTTATGCAGGAGAAAATATAGAACAAGTTGCAGACTCAGAACTCCAACTTACAATAACTGACCAACTATTTCTTGATACACTATATTATATGGTTGTTGCTAAATCAGGACCAGTCTTCATACACTATTATTATTATTATTATTATTATTATTATTATTATTATTATTATTGCCAAAACAGCATGCATCAATGAATATAGTTGAGTAGCCTTAGTAGGCCTAATCAGTACTGGTAGTCTATTATTCTATTCCTAGTACTGGTATTTGTTGTCAGCCAGACATTGTCATTGTGTTGTTAGGCCTTTGCTTGAATGAGTATGCCTAGATACTACATGTACAGAGACTCTTGGCGTTTACAAATTCACACAATACAATTTAATAAAGCCCTGACAGTGGCATGCGCTTCAAATACTAGTACTACTCTACTTTAATCCTTACACTAACAACACAACGACAACGTCATGCTGACAACAAATACTAGTACAATACAATAATAGACTATCACTGTATCAATATTGAGTAGGCCTACTAGTACTACTCTACTTTAGTACTTACACTATTCACAGGCCCATTAACCAACGAGAAAGGACCCTCGGCAAGAATGTTGTGGATCCCCGGCTGCGCTACCCCAACGCCTGTGCAGTATTACAGTACTGAAAAAAACATATACTATTAAATTAATACTAATAAATAATAGTACTTTACTTAAGCCTAAGCCTACTAATATTATTATAATTAACTAAGTATTATGATTATATGAATGTGCACGTTTAACTTTGGTCTAGATATTTTACATTACATGTTGGCACATTGGGTTGACTAGGTCTAGTTGAGTTTATAATCCTGCTGGTGACAAGACAGCAAAGCCAAGTCATCAGCAAAGAGCAATGCAATACGTGTATAAACAGCTCAACAAGACCAGGCAGGAGTTGCATTCGTAGCCTGCCCTGGTCAGAAACTCTTGATATGCTAGCTCATTAATTATCACCGAGAACATTGTGGGGCTTAACGTACAACCTTTGCTTTAACCCCTGAGGCCACTAAAATGCCAATAAGTTCATTAATTACACGAACACAAGTGAGAACTGATTGGTACATTGGTCGGATTGCTTTTAGGAATTTGGAGGAAGCACCACTTCTATATAACGTTGAAATAAAAGTTTTTTTCTTAATCGTGTCAAAACCTTCCTCAAACCAGTTAAAGCTACATACCAGTTTGCCTCCCCTTTTGGTCACATACTTCTGAGTAGCAGCACACAGTGTAAATACATGGTCTACGGTGGAATACCCTCTTCGAAACCCTGTTTGAGTTTCGTTAATTTTATTATTTGCTTCGAGCCATATATAAAGTCTGTAATTTTAAAATTGATATATAACACTTTCCAAAAAAAAAACAAAATAAACTCAGCAGCGATCTACCCTTGTAATTGTCTGGTATTTCTGTATCACCTTCCTTATGATTAAGTACTATGATACCTTTCGTCCATACCTCAGGATAGTGACTGTCACGTGGGGTTTATGGGCTCTGCACAATGGAATTATGGACCCTCACGTTTATTCGGTGGGAACTGCTAGTAAGTCACCCAATGAATTATTTTAATAAATTTATTTGTTTAGCTCGTTCTGTGTTAAGGTTGGGGTACAGAAATAGATAGAAAAATGGTAAAAGATACTGTCACACTAGCTTTCACACGGCTATGAATCATATGTAGTCCAGCCCCTTGATAACAGTTAAAATCACACATTTATTTCTTCTACTCTATACAAGATTCTCTAAGTACTAATCTAACTTAAAATGTCTCAATCACTGCTAATAGCTCGATCGCTGATAGTCTAGGCAGCTGTTATTTTCTTCCTCGGGCACTTTGCTATAATATTTCATGTAGATTTGGACTCCTGTGGTCCGTTTTACAGTTTCTGAAGAGTTGGACTACTGTGGTCCTGTTATGATCAGTTTAAGTGCACCTTTGTCGATTACACTTAACTTTCTGATGGTGCGGTCGAAGTCCTTCTGTGAGGTAGCTTCTGGTACACCTTTGTCGTTGTGTAGTTGGGTTCCCTTGCCACGCTGTGGGGTCTGACAGGGTGTCTTTCAAGGCAGCTCTTTCCGTCTTGTGCGGTAGAGTCTCCTCAACCAACTGGTCGTTTCTGTGGAGTGGGGATAGCTCGGGATAGCTCGCCTGCTCGTCTGTAATATAAGAGACGAAATTCTGCACAACCCTGAATAATCGGTTTGTGCAGAGCGTCTCACTGAAAGCCAAAGTAGCCCTCAGTGATAGCTCCACATCTCTATACATAAGCGACGAACATTCTGCTACTTCCGGGGTCCACTGGAATCTCACTCTAAATTCCTATACATACATAAATATCAATCGTGTCTAACTATACACATACAGAATTAATAATATTACAAACATTCAGTGGTACAGCCACTGGTCTGCAAACATACATATAAGTTAAACAACAGTGGTTCCGTATGGTATACAACATGGCGGCGCAACCGGTCGTGTTTCGGCTCGTGGTCGGCTCTTCCACGTGGTACGGCAAATTCGGATTAATAATTCACATTTATGCATAGCAAATTCCACAAACATAATTTCAACAATAATACAAATATATCACGATGAAACAGAAGGGTGTTCATTTACCTGTTTGACAAGTTCAGGCCCGTAGTGACTTGATAGAATTCTAAGATTTCAAAGTCCTGCTTCCTGGTCTATGAGTGTAGAGATTTCTCTAGCTGTGGAGATGTTGACTCTACCTCGTCTCACACACGACTGATTCAAACTGTGCTAAGATCTGACACAGGCAGAACTGCTCTACCCACTGAGCCTGCTCTGATTGGTTAAAACGGTCCGATTCAAAACTCAAGTGCTGACTCACTGCGGAGCGTGGGTCGGGCTCGTGGTGTGTGGCTTGCTGTGTAATTTAATTGCTGCTGTGTAATAGTCTAACTTCTCTACTGTTACAAAGACTACACATGGCTAAATAGTCAACAAGCAGAGTTAAAACTAGCCAATTTATGACAGTGACCACTAGTGAATATGTAATTGAAGAGTTCGACCAAAACGTGAATCACAGCTTTCTCCACTAAACTTCAATATTTCAGGTAAAATCCCCTCGAAACCACAAGCTTTGACTGGAGAGGGAGGGAGGGAGAGAGAGAGAGAGAGAGAGAGAGCTAGAGAGGGAGAGAGAGGGAGAGAGAGAGTTATGTTATTAACTGTTATGTTATTAACTGTTATGTTATTAACTGTTATGAATTAATTAAATGTTAAGAATGTTTTTGTGATAACTTTAGACTAGTCATTTGTGTTTTACTATATCTTTCTGTTTATCTGTTATTGTTGGGTATGCTTGTGTGAGTGTGTGTGGTTGTGCATACCATATGTGTATTTGTGTATGTAGGTATGTGTGCGTGTGTGTAAGAGAGAGAGAGAAAGAGTGAGAGAGAGAAAAAGAGATGTTAAATCTAAAACATTCTGCCATTGTCCAACACCAAATAATATTCCGATTGTTGTATCTATTACATGTCAATTGGCGAAATAAATTCCTGTTATCCTGTTATCCTGTTAAAAAGAAGGAAAGAGAACGACACACAAAACAATGAAGAATGCAAAAGATTGCTGTAAATAAAAAACGAAGAGAGAGAGAGAGAGAGAGAGAGAGAGAGAGAGAGAGAGAGAGAGAGAGAGAGAGAGAGAGAGAGAGAGAGAGAGATGTTATCAAAAACAAGGAAAGACAGAAGACACACAAAACAATGAATGCAAAAGATTGCTGTAAATAAAAAAACGAACACTCACTCCTTCCCTCTGGCTGGCGTCTTCACTCCTTGGTCCTCTTCCCCCATGGTGCTCGCTGGTAGAGATTCCTTGGCTTGGCCCTCAGCTGCTGTCGGTGGTGGTGATTCCTTGGCTTGGCCCTCAGCTGCTGTCGGTGGTGGTGATTCCTTGGCTTGGCCCTCAGCTGCTGTCGGTGGTGGTGATTCCTTGGCTTGGCCCTCAGCTGCTGTCGGTGGTGGTGATTCCTTGGCTTGGCCCTCAGCTGCTGTCGGTGGTGGTGATTCCTTGGCTTGGCTCTCAGCTGCTGTCGGTCCGGTGGTGACGTCCTTGGCTTGGCCCTCAGCTGCTGTCGGTGGTGGTGATTCCTTGGCTTGGCCCTCAGCTGCTGTCGGTCCGGTGGTGACGTCCTTGGCTTGGCCCTCAGCTGCTGTCGGTCCGGTGGTGACGTCTTTGACTAGGCCCTCAGCTTCGTCGGTCCGGTTGTGACATCCTTGACTTGGGCCTCAGCTCCGTCGGTAAGTTGGTGACGTCCTTGGCTTGGCCCTGAGCTCCGTCGGTCTGGTGGTAATGTCCTTGGCTTGACCCTCAGCTACGTCGGTCAGGTAGTGGTATCCTTGGCTTGGCCCTCAGCTCTGTGGGTCGGTTGGCGATGCTGGAACTTTGAAAAGAGAATTAGGAGGTGCATATAGCATAATAAATGATTCTCTCCCTCATTCATTGCCGCATCAATGTAGAGATCTCAAAGTAGGTGCACCTACTTTACGTGAAATCCAAACATTGATGACTCTCTCTCACGCACCCCACCCTTTCCCCTTCCTCCCTCCCTTCCCGTCCCTTCCTCCGCGGCCGCGGGGTTCCGTCCTCGACTAGATTGGGAGCTGTAGTCCTCGGAACCTACTGAAAAGTGGAAAGGCAGAATTAGTGACTCGTGGGGGCCAGGACGCCTACCTCTGTCACAGATACGTGAGTATCTGCCCACTGCCTGCTAATTTCTGGGGAATGGGAGGAATCAAGAGCCCGAGGAGGGTGAGGCCTACCCTGGCCCTTTATTCCTGGTTTGTAAGAACTAACATCGCAAGTCCTAAATGAACTTTGATGTCAACCCTTACCGGGAGTTACCCTAACACTACACACCATTTACCAACACCACACCATTTTCCTAAGATACTAAGAAACTTCAAAGGAAAATACTAAACCGACATTTTTTTCTCCACTGAAGTCCAGAGCGTCCCGTCGTCGTCGCTGTCTCTCTCGGCGGTGTTGACTCCTGGCCTGGCACTGACTGAATGGCGCAGAAAAAAACCCAGTTCACTTAGCCTACAGTGTACACTGTGTCATTATGGGACAATGTGTGAACTCGATCTCAATAAACACGAAGTTGTACCGACCACTGTCGTGTGATGACAAAATAAAGTAAGATCATGGGCACAATTTAGAGGAACCGACATTTTGAGTAGGCCAATCAGTTGCTTCATTTCTTTGCGTTTTTATGATTATTTTTGTCTGGATCATGAACTACTACCCGTCGCGTCGTATCATCTTTGAGTATATAAACAAATTTGCCAAAATGGACTTACACTGTTTTATCACCGCATGGCAGAACAGTATCTAGATGACGACTTCATTGTGCAGAAAGCACGTGAAAAGCAAACCGTTGCAGTGCTTTCGTCAGTTGAAATTGCAATACCCACGCAAAATCCTACGTATTTGATTCATTCGGCAATGAAGTAGGCCTACTTGACTAACGATAAGTCTTTTAACACTTTTTTTTCTCCCTCTCTCTTACCCTCCCCCTCCCCTCCACTTTCTCTCACACACAGCCATAATCGCACGGAGTAGTAGTAAATTAAATGAACGCTCTCTCTCTCTCTCTCTCTCTCTCGCTCTCTCTGACGGCAGGGATAGCTCAGTGGTCAGAGCGCACGACTTGCGTGAGTGCGTCTTGGGCGACGTGGGTTCGAATCCTGACTTCAGCAAACTATTGTGTGATTGCTGTTTATTACGGGCCAGCTTGTAAGTGAGCTTGTAAGTGCGCTATATAAGAGAAATCTCTCTCTCTCTCTCTCTCTCTCACTCTCTCTCTCTCTCACTCTCTCTCTCTCTCTCTCTCTCTCTCTCTCTCTCTGTATCTTCTTTGTCTCTCTCTCTCTCGTCCTCTGTCTCTCTTTGTCACTCTGTCTCTGAATCTTCGCCCACTCTCTCTCTCTCTCTCTCTCTCTCTCTCTCTCTCTCTCTCTCTCTTTCTCTCTCTCAAAGGCAAAGGCTTTTGATGTAATAGACCATGACCTTCTTCTACGTAAACTAAAACTATATGGCATACATTCTAAATCTCTTGAATTTCTTAAATCGTTTATTTATGACAGAGAACAATGTGCTTATGTAAATAACCAAAAGTCACAATTTGAAATTGTTACATCTGGAGTACCGCAATGATCTGTTTTAGGACCTTTGTTATTTTCTATCTACATAAATGATCTCCCCCTTCAAATTTCTACTTCTTGTGAACTCTTCGCTGATGACACTACATTACATTCTCAAAATACAGACCTGAATAATCTTTCATCCTCATTGCAAAAAGGGGATAGTGAACTACAGGAATGGACTCACATGGTCCTCAATCCAGCCAAAACAAAATCCATGCTAATTACAACAAGACAGAAAAGATAATTACATTACATTATATAATTGTTGCTTTAGGTCCAGCGGACTCTTCCGAGCCAAATCAGGACCGGACAACCCCCAATCCGCATAAAAGATCTGCCGAAACAACCCTTGTGGGAAAACTGAATGCCCTCCACCAGCCAGTCACTTTACAATAAAGACATCCCACGCAGGGGACGGCTGAGGCTTCACCCCAACTTATCGAACCCCCGTTTACAAAAACAAAATAGAATACAAACATCATTATAAATTATCAACAAAACACATATACATAAAATGCCTACATTGCTAAATAATAACATCATAGGAAGCCCTAGTGACCACCTGGCAGAAAGCGTCCAATATTCCCAAGCTGATCCAACAGACCTCATACACATATAAGGAGTCTTGTCCCGGAAGAGTTTTCAAGAAAAAAGGTAGGAGACTGGTCTAGCGAAGAAGACGATAGTATAGCAGATTGATAGAACAGAGCAGGAATGAGAAAGAGCAAATGAGAAAGACAGCGACAGTGGGAATTTAAAGCACTAAATTTCCAGAAAGTGGGGATACTATTTATACTGAAACCCCCGGCACCCCAACGGGGGACAGAAAAGATAAAATATATATATAAAACTTCCTTTATTAAAAATTTGCAATACAATAATTGCTGAAGTACAATGTCATAAGCTTCTTGGTGTAACTTTAGACAATAATTTGTCCTGGGAGAAACATATTTCAAATATAAGTAAAAACATTTCTAAAAGGACTTATCAACGATAAAGCATTTATTAAATTTACATTCTCGTAAACTGTTTTATTCCGGTCATATTCAATCATTTATTGATTATTCCTCTACTATTTGGGATTCTGCTAGTGGCAACGCAATGAAGCCTTTACTTAGAATTCACAAACGTGCAATTAAACAAGTTATTCTTAAACAAAAAATCTCTCCAGATGACTATAAACGGATCAATATTCTACCACTTACCGACAGACTAAAATGTAATAAAGGGGTTTTCATGCACAAGGTCCTTTCTGGCAATGCACCTTCCTATCTTTCTTCTCTTTTTTCAAACAAAACTGCCAGATCGTCCACAAAATTAAAATGTTCCAATTCCAAGAATTGACCTCTTCAAAACCAGTCTAGCTTATTCCGGTTCCACTTTATGGAATAACTTTCCTGAAGATCTCCGCACTCCAGCATCTAAATTTACTTCATTTAGAACACGTCTCCTAAAACACATTAAAAATTAAATACACAATAATTGTTAATGTTGTTGATTGAGATTAACAACATTAATTTGTTCCAATTGTTTGAAAATGATTTTATCTAATAGTAACTTGTTTATTTGTTACTGTTCCAAGATGTGAATGTTATAACCTTGAGTTGTATTTAATAGTTATTGTTAAAGCCCCAAGGGCAAGATGTAAAAAACGCATCCAGCGCTTACTCTTTTACCCTTGCAAAATAAAATTGTTATCTTCTCTTCTCTTCTCTTCTCTTCTCTTCTCTTCTCTTCTCTTCTCCTCTCTCTCTCTCTCTCTCTCTCTCTCTCTCTCTCTCTCTCTCTCTCTCTCTCTCTCTCTCTCTCTCTCTCTCTCTCTCTCTCTCTCTCTCTCTTGTGGTTTGTTAAGAGTGTGAACGTGAGTGTGAGGCAGAGTGAGTTTGAAAACTTGACGTCATTTTCCTATCAATTTTTGAAGCAAGTTTTAAATTATTAACGTTAAAGTGATTGTTATTGTTAAAGTATATTTAAAAAAAATAAAGGACATGTAAGATTAGCCTATGCTTAAAACCTTTATCCCATTTGATTACAATTTTCAACTTCAGCTTCTGTCTGTCTATCTGCCTTTTCTTCTTCTTCCTTTGTCTTTCTTCTTGTGTATCATCATTCGCGTAATCGTCACTTTACATCACAGGCGCTTGTACCTGGAGCTTTACTTTTATGGAATTTTTATCTTCAGACGTCAATGAATGAAACCTCACTGGCCTATAGGGTATGGCAGACGAATGCATGCGTCACACACACACACACACACAAACCCCCCTCCCCCCCCACACACACTGCGTAGCCTAAATTAGCCGAGACGGAGAGGCGAACATAGGAATCAGCTACGCAGTGTGTCGAGGGGTGTTATTCCACTTCATTCATTTGTATAGTTTATATTTAAAAAAAAATAAATACACATAAACCTATCCTATCCTATCCTATCCTGTCCCGTAACTCGGAGGTCGTAGGGGCACCACAGATGATGATAGTTTCATCATGTAGTGTGTCTTGGGCAAAAAAGACCTGGCGGTCCCCAATCCTCTCCAGGCTGTTGGCCACAGCCGAAATCCACGAATACAGTGTGGCTCGCCTTGGCCCTGAGCACGTGGTCGTTGAACCTGTAGTAACGTGAGGTTCCTCCGCCCTGGCCGGTGACTTCTGTGTAGAAGACTTTCGCCCAGTGATGCCGTGCTAACATCACCCCTGTTAGTCGCCTCTTACGACACGCCGGGAAACGTTGGGTCTATTCTATTTAGTGCCCGAACCCACAGGGAACACATAAACCAAAATGCAATAAATAAATTTAAAAAAAAACTAAATAAAAGTTCATATCTATAGCTTCGCAAGGGTATTATCAACATAATTATCTTCATCACCTACAAATTACTTAATGTTATTATTATTTTTGGAACTTTGGAACGTTGTCCTCCTACTTGTGAATACATAATAAAACATTATACATATAAACAAAAAGCTATATGCGATATGCCCAGGGAGGGGGTGAATGTGGAAGGAAGGGGTGTTTTAGCCAATATGGCGGGATAATGGGTGTGAGATATCAGAGGAAAAGTGGGTATCTTCAACCCCTTAACAAACTTCCATAGTTTGGTGGAATGTAGGCAAAAGCCACACACGTCATTTAAAAGGTAAACATTAAATCTACGTGGCCTTAAACGACGAAAGCTGTAGTGTCAACGGTTTATGTCCGAGGCTGATTATAAAAAAAAAGTTGTGAAAGTCCAAATTAGACACCCTACAGGATAAATTGAACTTAAACGAGGGGTAAATTGGACCTAGGTTCAGTTTATACGCACATAGTGTAAACACCTACTAAAACATAAAATTATGGAAGAAATTGTACTTGTGTGTGTCTCTCTCTATCACACACACACACGCACACACACACACACACACACTCACATAGGCAAACACATAGGCATACGCACTCACACAAATCCGTTACCTCGCGCTAAAACGACAACAGCATTAAACAAAAATTAAAATAAAGACTCCTCTCGTGTGTGGAAAATGTTTGGTAATAACAATACAATACAATACAATACAATACAATACAATACAATACATATTTATCACTTCAAAATGAATTACAAATAACATGTAACAACTATGCAATCTTGTAACAGCTGATCGTGGTTCAGCTCCAAAAATAAATTAAAAAAAAAACTAATGAATATTAATGTGCCATAAGGGGAAACAACCCCATTTTCTTTACCAAACGACGCTCTTTGACAGCAAAGCGATTGATTGTTCGAGTGTTTTCAGTCGATTTTTAGGTGGCTGAAAATGAGCAGTAACGATGGCAGCAGTCTTAAAGAAGACAAGATAAGTGGTGGCACCAGGAAAGAGTGTATTTGACAGCGAAAATGTTGAAAGTAAGTAAAACTAAAATCCTATCGTAATTGAATTGGATTTTGTTGTGTTCTCACGTGGCTGTTTTCACCTTTGAATTTCCCTCCAATTTACTTTATTTGCTGACATGTTTAGAAAAAAAATATTTGGATGAAACTGAAACTAACAGATGCAATATTGCAAGAGAAAGCAAATGGCTGCTTCTAATGCTTGTTTTAATCCTTGTATTTATTCGATGATAAATAAAATAGTCTAAAAGTATATGTCATCAACATGCAATATAGTTCAGTATTTTTATTTACCCGCACAGATGACTGGTAGGCACCGAATGCAGGTGGGCGTGTTTTGAGAACAGATGACTTACAGTTCACTGTAAGTAGGCTACAAACTATAAATATTATAAATACAAAATATTGAAGATTCTGTTAGCTTTGTTCGTGGAAAGGGTTTGTTTGTAGGCATGTGGTGTTAAATGTATGTTTTTAAAAAAAAATGTATATACCATGTTTTAGTGTGTTGTACAGTCTCTTATTGTGCGAGAGCTTGTGTGAGAGTATGCGTGTGAGCGCTTTGAGCAGACTTTTTTGTTTGGAATTGCGCTTTATAAAATAAATTATTATTATTATTATTATTATTATTATTATTATTATTATTATTATTATTATTATTATTATTATTATTATTATTATTATTATTATAAGTAACTAGATACAAAGTAGGCGTTGACAATGAATCAACAACTGAAGGTAATATTTGTCAATAGATTATTTTATACGGAGAATATACATTTTATAATATAGTGTAAAATACAAATATTGTTAATATTGATACAAGTGCAGGGCAAATTGTAATGAAAATACACATTTAATTATAGGCAGTACTCCAATGGTTAAGAGAGAGAGAGAGAGAGAGAGAGAGAGAGAGAGAGAGAGAGAGAGAGAGAGAGAGAGAGAGAGGGAGAGAGAGAGAGAGAGAGAGAGAGAGAGAGAGAGAGAATAGTAGATGTCCTGCTGTCGATAATAATGATAATTGCTCTATGTTTGTGGCGACATGTCTGAAGCAGACTGCTGTCAAAAGAGTCATTCACTCAAAGTCCAATTCTGCAAGTAATCGGGTCGACCGGTACATCGTTTAGCCCTAGTTCTGATCATGATGAGGATACTTATGGCTACAGTTTGGGTTCCTGCTTTTCACTGCCTTTAATCTTCTTGTTGTTGTTGTTTGTAGATTATAGTCACACGACACTTTCGCATATAGGTGACTACTGGACCGATTTATACTGACACCAGCGGGCCAGTTGTTGGTAAAGGGGAAAATAATATGATCACACGTTGACCAATCCGGGATTCGAACCAGCGACCTTTCGGTTACTAGCAAGACGCTCTTACCAACTGAGCTACCCGGCCCCACGATCTTCTTGTTCTAATTGCTGCCTCTAGTCTTGGGCAGGCATACTGCTCAGACCGACTCCTATCCTATCCTATCCCGTAACTCAGAGGTCGTAGGGCAACCACAGATGATCGTTTAACCATGGCTTCGCTCAGTGTCAAGCCAGTCCATTCTCGAATGTTGTCCTCCCACCTCCTTTTCGGTCTACCCTCTTCTTCTACCTCCTTGAACTGTGCCTTGCAGGATGATCTTTGCAAGGCCTGACGATCTGGTGACGTGGCCATACCAACGGAGTTTCCGTTTTTTCACCACTGTGAGCAGGTCATAGTGTTGTCCAATGGCTTGTGTGATGGTCTGTCGGACTTCGTCGTTGGTGATGTACTGGGTATAGGAAATGCCCAGAAGTCTTCTGTAGCACCTCATCTTCATGCTTTGTATTCTTCGTTGTCGATCTGCTGTAAGGGCCCATGTCTCGCAAGCGAATAGGAAGATGGAGATGACAAGGTGTTACACTCAGTTTGATGTTGGTGTTTTCTATCAGTATCTGATTCAGCCCCGATGCTTGAATTCCTGATAGTTGTGTAACTCAGATTCGTTTATTCACACAGCCCGTCCAAACAGCATACAATTCACAAAGTCGACGTATGAAGTTTTCCACTTTTATTCAGCACACATCAACAACTGCATACAATTCTCAATTCGACTCAACAACTTTCACAGCAACTTTCCAAATCACTATCAACAACTTTTTTCTCTCAACAACAATTCGGCACACGATTAAATAACCTCTCTCTTTTCTGGGACAATTGGGTACATGGTAGAAATGACGTACTGCCACCAATCGAATAAAAGATCGTCATCACTGACTTACGTCATACATTATTATTTCTCCTTCCGGATCGTTCCTTCAAATTTCTACAATTATCCCGAATCTTCGATCGATAGTAAACAAGCCGATCCAGAAGATTCTACAACAACATCGACTAACGAAAATTATCAACGTTATACAAAGCCTCTCCTAACAACAATGCAAACTCAAATCAAAGGTAAATAAACTCCATTATTGAATACTTTGCAAATCGAAACGATTAGATCTATC
Source organism: Oncomelania hupensis (assembly GCA_036898135.1). Lineage (NCBI taxonomy): Eukaryota > Metazoa > Mollusca > Gastropoda > Littorinimorpha > Pomatiopsidae > Oncomelania > Oncomelania hupensis. Next base: position 1,899,150 of record CM072519.1, on the reverse strand, counting down.
GTACATGCTTCAGCCATGCTATCGTTCGCGTTTCAACGTAACATAACCCCCCACTCAAGAAGAAATTTACCCAATTTCTTTCAACAACGTTGAAACGTAATGCACAAACAAAGTCCACAATTGAAACTAATTTAAGACTTTCTGAATACTGTAATTGCGCTCAGCTTATCTACACAGAGTCAATGGTTTTCATCTTCAAGTCTATCTGGATATTGTCAATGTTCACAGTTCATCCACACAGTCAATGTTCTTTACTCACACACTCTACTGAGGAAGTCCGCACCAACATTGTCCGATCCTTTGATAGATTCTACTCGCATGTTAAAGTTCTGCAAGTACATAGCCCATCTCATGATCCGACTGTTCACAAACTTGGCAGAGTTCAAGTAAGTTAGCGGCTTGTGATCAGTCTGTAGCACGAACTTCACTCCTTGAAGGTACAGTTCGAACTTCCGGATTCCCCATATGATGGCAAGGCACTCTTTCTCCATGGTCGAGTAATTTTTCTCAGCCCTGGACAGCTTCTTGCTGGCGTAACTGACCGGAAATAGTTTCCCTTCGTGCTCTTGCATCAGTATGGCGCCGATGCCTTCGTCCGCTGCGTCTGTTCTTAAGACGAATTCCTTGGAAGTGTCAGGCAGTCGTAGCACCGGATCCTTTGAAAGGAGGTCGCGCACAGTCTGGTATGCCCTCTCCTGAGACGGTCCCCACTGCACTTGGTTTGGACAGCCTTTCCGCACCAGGTCCGACAAGGGTGCTGTGATGGCGGAGTAGTTTGGTACAAACTCCCTGTAGTATCCAGCCAACCCCAGGAAAGATCGCACCTGCTTCTTGGTTTGGGGACGTGGAGCGTTCAGAATCTTGGTGACGTTTTCTAGTAGAAGCCCCTTTTGTCCTTCTTTCAGCGAATGGCCGATAAAGTCTACGTTGTCAGTCCCCAGAATGCACTTACTGGGTCTCACGGTCAAGTTGGCTTCTGTGAGACGGTGAAACAGCTCCCTCAAGGTCTGCAGATGCTCTTCCCAGGTGCGAGTGTGGACTAGCAGGTCGTCCCAGTAACACACGACATTGTCCATCCCTTTGAGCATCTTCTTCATCCCTCTCTTCAGGGTAGCTCCGCTGTTGACCATGCCAAAGGGCATCCTTAGGCACTCGTACGTCCCATCAGGGGTTATAAAAGCAGTCTTTGGTATGTCCTGTTGACGCACGGGGACTTGCCAATAACCTTTGCTGAGGTCAATCTTTGAGAAGATTCTACTCCCCGATAATTGGCGGAAGAGGTCTGCTGCGGTAGGCATCGGCTCAGGGTCGAAGACGGTGATCTTATTAACCTTCCTGTAGTCGATGCATACTCGGTTGCTCCCGTCCTTCTTCTTCACGACCACGACAGGGGACGCGTAGGGGGAACTGGACTCCTTGATGATGCCCATCTTCAGCATCTCATCGATGTCTTTCTTCAAGGATTCACGGGCCTTGAAAGGGATCGGGAAGGGCTTGGATCGAACAGGGATATTCGAAGTGAGGTGGACTTCGTGTTCGACCAAAGTTGTAGAGCCAGGGACATCGCTGAAGTTGTGGGGAAACTCGCCCATAAGGTCCTTGAGCTCCAACTTTTGACCTTCCGTCAAGCTCGGTCCTAGCTTAACATCATCGATGCCTTCTTTGCTGTGGAAGTCTCCCAGTTCCAACAGTTCTTCGCTGTCAAAGCTGTCGTCGGTCACAGCTGCTGTGGCCGCGTGCACAGTTTCTGATGGCCTTTCCACATACAGCTTAAGGAGGTTGGCGTGGTATATCTTGGAATGCTGGCCGACCTTCACCTTATAGTCGTTGATCCCCACCACGGTCTCCACTTCGTACGGGCCTTTCCACTGCATCAGCAACTTATTGTGATCAGTAGGTAGCAGCACCAGCACTTTGTTGCCAGGTTTGAACTTCCTGCTCACGGCCCTACGATCGTAGTAGTGCTTTCCACAGTCTTGGGACTTCTTCAGGTTTTCTCTGGCTATCTCGAGAGTCTGCTCCAGTTTCTCCCGTAGCTCAAACACGTACTGGTAGCTGTTCTTCACCTCTGGGGTGTCTACTTCTTTCGTCCACAGTTCTTTTAGGATGTGCATCGGCCCTCGGATGGTTCTTCCGTACAGCAGCTCGAACGGAGAAAAGCCGGTGGACTCCTGCGGTACTTCTCTGTAGGCGAAAAGTAAGGCGTTGATGTAGCGATGCCATTGTCTGGGCTGCTCGCTGCACAGTTTCTTCAAGGTGGACTTCAGCGTAGCATTGAATTTTTCGACAAGCCCGTTGCACATCGGATGGTAGGGTGTCGTAGTTAAATGCCGGATGCTCAGCAGTCTGTTGACCTCCTTCATGCAGTCAGAGACGAACTGCGTCCCGAGGTCTGTCAGAATTTCTTCAGGCACTCCAAGCCTACTGAACATGTCCACCAGTGCCTCTGCTACAGTTTCAGTGTCAATCTTCTTCAGTGGCACTGCTTCTGGGTACCGAGTCGCATAGTCCACTAAAGTCAGTACCCACCGATGACCTTCTTCACTCGGAGGTCTTATTTCGCCGATTAAGTCTAAGGCCACCCTCTTGAAAGGTCGGTCGATCAGAGGCATCCTCTGCATAGGCACTTTCGGGACCCTTCCTCGAGGTATGGTCTTCTGGCAAATATCACATGATCGGCAGAAACGGCTGACGTCCGCATGAAGCCCTGGCCAGTAGAACACCGCCTGGATTCTGTCCGACGTCTTTCTGATGCCTAGGTGACCTCCCATGATAGAGTCATGAGCTACTTCCATCACTTGGCGCCTTAGAGGTAACGGTACCAAGACTTGACGTAGTGGTTTCCCTCCGTTGACCCTCGGGTGCTGGAAGATTCGGTACAGGATCTTGGCCTTCACCTCAAAATAGACCGTGCCACTGCGTTTGGTCACGTGATCTTGGCGGTTCCTGTACTTGTTTAAAGTGCTATCAGCTTCCTGGAGCTGGATCAGCTTATCTCTGTCCACGATGGCAGCTTTGGAGTTGTCGGCGACCTTCAGTGGCGTAGACGTCTTGTCTCTCTTGGCCTGGGCCCTGGTAGTAACAGCACCGACGATCTCTGGTCGGCAGGGCTGAGCCGGAGTAACCACATTGTCCCGTAGCAGCTCTGTAAGGTCTCCATCGGGAAACGGCAATGGATCCTCCTCCACAACTTCGACGTGTTGGGTTGAGGCAGGACTCCATTCTGGATCGGGGTCGTCGGGTCGTCTCGCGCCGTCGATGTTCCCGATCATCAAATCATACAGCGGCTTCTTCAGGCAAACCGCTTCGACTTCGCCTATGTAGAAAGGGGTGTTGACATGAATCTTCGCAACTGGCGCTTTCACACACTTGCTGTCGGCCATGAGTGTCCATTTTGGATCGCCAGTGAACTGTTCTTTAGCGATTAAATCTTCTCTGACGATGACCCCACTGCAGCCAGAGTCTCTTATGACAGTCACTTCATGATTTTCGACGCGTCCCTTGGAAACAGGCATGTTCTGGACGGTCACAGCTGCGCTGGCGACGACGGGGATGGATTTTCCGTTGGCAAGGAGAAGTTGGCCATCAGTCATGCACTCTTGCACGTCCGCAGGGGTAGCTGTGCGCTTGGTCTCACTCGGAAGAATGACGCTCCCGCCGCACACTTGATGGTCAGATCTACTGGTTTGCCGTTGATTGGAGAACCGCCTCTGCCGGTTGCCCGCCGCTGAATTGTCCGTACTGCTCCGCTGTCCGCTACTTTTGTTTTGAGGACAGTTAGCCGCTCTGTGGTCTGTAGCGTTGCAAGTGAAACAGCCTCTTGAATGCCCTTCCCTGGGAGGAGGCGTGGAGTCCGTCTGTCTCTGGTTCGTCTGGCTCCCCTGGATCTGGTTCACATGGTTTCCAGTCTTCTGAAAATGTTTCGTCGCGCTGGGTGGCCCCAGGGTCTTCCCATGAGCGATGAGATATCTTTCAGCAGCCTCAGTCACATCTTTAAGCGTCTGCAGCTTTTGTTCTTCTAAGTGGGTCGCTAGGTCCTTGTGACAGGCATTGAGAAATTGTTCCTTCACGATCAGGTCATGGAGACTGTCGTAAGACTTCGTTTCGCCTGATAACTCCACCCACTTGTGTAGATATGACGACAGGCGCTCCACAAACTGCTTTGGCGTCTCGTCTGACTTAGGCCGGCATTCACGGAAGCGTTTACGGTAGCCCTTCTCTGTAAAGTTGTAGCACTGCAACAGGGCCTCTTTCAAGACGTCGTAGTTTTTGGCGTCATCGTTCGACAGTCTGGTGTAAACTTCGAGAGCTTGCCCCGTCAGAAGTGCACTCAGTCGAATTGCCCAGTCTTGAGGTTGCCAATTAGAGCTTTCAGCGAACCTTTCGAATCTCGCCAGATAACTGTCAATCTGGTCCTTCCCGTCGACGAAAGCTGGCAATTTTGGAGCCGTGTTGTCACTGATAACTTGTGGCGCATGCTGCTGTTGCTGGATGCGCGCCAACTCTAGTTGGAACTGACGATCAGCTTCTCTTTCCTCACGCCTGCGCTCATCTTCTCTTTCTTGCCGCTGCTGTTCAATTTCCAGACGCTTCAGTTCAAATTCTCTTTCTTCACGGCGACGCTGCTCTTCTACTTCTAGACGCTTCTGTTCTAGTTCTATTTCTTTTTCTAGACGCTTCTCTTCCAATTCTCTTTCTCGTGTTCTCTCCTGAGACTTGACGTACTCCGTCAGCTGCTTGCCTTTTAGATTCAGTTCAACCCCTTTCTGCCAGAAGTCAGCCATCTTGATGCTTCTGGAAAGTTCTTTTCTAGAAAGTTCTTTTCTGGAAAGTTCTTTTCTGGAAGGTTCTTCTTCTAGAAAGTTCTTGACTGTAGAGTTCTCTTTTTTTTTCTTTTTCTGGAAAGTTCTTGACTGTGCTGTACCTTTCTAGACTGTTCTAGAACAGCACGCTTTCTGCAGTAGCGCTGATGCTTGTCACTAGTCGCCTTCGCTGACGCAGGCCCCGCTGTCCTCGTCGTATGCGACGCTGCACCACGCTGGTGTTGATGTATACGCTCCTGTGCTGAAGTAGACGCGACGTCCGCTCGACGCTCGCTGTAATACTGGCGATGTAGCTCCGAGACTGTCCCTCGACGTAGTCTTACGGTAGCCACGTAGTCCCGATCTGTTGTTCGCTCACGAAGCAACTCTTCAGCGACTACACGCCCTTGCAGTCAACCCGAACCTATCGGTGATGTAGTCCCAGTATGTTGGCCCCTCTCGACGCAACTCGTTGGCGGCTACCCTCGATGACTGCCTCTCGTAACGTTGACTCGCTTGTTGTAGCAGTTGAACCCTTGGCTATGGCGTGAATCGCGGCTTGACCCCCAAAATGTTACACTCAGTTTGATGTTGGTGTTTTCTATCAGTATCTGATTCAGCCCCGATGCTTGAATTCCTGATAGTTGTGTAACTCAGATTCGTTTATTCACACAGCCCGTCCAAACAGCATACAATTCACAAAGTCGACGTATGAAGTTTTCCACTTTTATTCAGCACACATCAACAACTGCATACAATTCTCAATTCGACTCAACAACTTTCACAGCAACTTTCCAAATCACTATCAACAACTTTTTTCTCTCAACAACAATTCGGCACACGATTAAATAACCTCTCTCTTTTCTGGGACAATTGGGTACATGGTAGAAATGACGTACTGCCACCAATCGAATAAAAGATCGTCATCACTGACTTACGTCATACATTATTATTTCTCCTTCCGGATCGTTCCTTCAAATTTCTACAATTATCCCGAATCTTCGATCGATAGTAAACAAGCCGATCCAGAAGATTCTACAACAACATCGACTAACGAAAATTATCAACGTTATACAAAGCCTCTCCTAACAACAATGCAAACTCAAATCAAAGGTAAATAAACTCCATTATTGAATACTTTGCAAATCGAAACGATTAGATCTATCGTACATGCTTCAGCCATGCTATCGTTCGCGTTTCAACGTAACACAAGGGAGCGCAGCAGTCTTACCTTGGAATGTAGACTTATGGTCCTGTCTTTCCAAATAGCCTTCAACCTTGCCAGGGCCGCAGTTGTTTGTGCGATCCTGGAGAGGACTCCTTGTCGGGACCCATTGTCTGATACAATGGCTCCTAAATATTTGAAGCTATGCACTGTGTTGAGGGATTGGCCTTGGACTTTGATGTCCGTGTTGATGCCATTGGTGTTGTTGGTCATCATTTTGGTCTTCTCTGCACTGATTTCCATTCCATAGGCTCTGGAGGTGGTGTCAAGCCTCTGCACCGGTTGCTCATGTTTTCGTTCCACTCCAGCCAATCCATCAATGTCATCCGCAAAACGAAGATTGGAGATTGCTCTAGCCCCTATGCTTACCGTGCCTTCGTGATCTGCAAGGGCATCTGACATGATGCGCTCTAGGAAGATGTTGAAGAGTGTTAGATAGAGTAGGCATCCTTGACGCACACCGATTGTTGTTCTGAACCAGTTTCCGATGACGCTGTTGTGGAGGACTTGCCATACAGGCTTTTGATGACTTCAATAATTTTAGGGCTGATGTTGTACACTCTCATGGTTGCCCACATAGCTGCATGCCAGACTCGGTCAAACGCTTTCTTGAAGTCTACGAACACATGATATAGATATTGTTGGTGCTGGAGGTCAGTATTTCTCGCAGATTATTCTGAAGTTGAAAATCTGTTCAATGGTACTTCGCCATGCCCTGAATCCTGCTTGTTCTTCAGCAATGATTTGTTCAGCTAGGGGTTTCAACCTGTTGAGTATTATTTTCATGAGGACTTTGCTGGGATGGCTGATGAGGCTGATGGTGCGGTAATTTTCACACTCCTGAAGCTTACTATTTTTTGGAAGAGTGATGACAAGCGACTTGGTCCATGATGTAGGTCACTCCCCAATCAGCACCAACAACATCTAAATCATGTGTTTGTAGACTTCAAGAAAGTGTTTGACCGAGTCTGGCATGCAGCTCCTTTAGCAACCATGAGAGTGTACAACATCAGCTCTAAAATTATTGAAGTTATCAAAAGCTTGTATGTCAAGGCTTCCAGTGCAATCCTCCACACCCGCGCCATCGGGAACTGGTTTAGTACAACAATCGGTGTGCGTCAGGGATGCCTATTCTCGCCAACACACTTCAAGATCTTCCTAGAGCGCATCATGTCAGATGTTATTGCAGATGTTACAGATAATGGTGTGGGTGTCAATCATCGTTTCTCCTCCTGCTTGAAGCAGTTCCGGTGGTATGTTGTCCACTCCCGCTGACTTCCTTTTCTTCAGCGATTGCACTGCTGCCTCAATATCCTCTCGGAGAATTGGGAGGATTTCTTCTTCTTTTCTGTTCTCGGGACATGCTAGAACTGGAGAGCTGTCCAATGTCTTTCTAATGCATCCACAGTAATTTTGGTTATTTAATTTTACACTTTATAAATTAATAAGCTAACACTGAACAGATTTTAAACCTCAGAATAATCTGTGAGAAATACCTACAGCATCAACAACATCTATATCCTGTGTTCATAGACTTCAAGAAGGCGTTTGACCGAGTCTGGCATGCAGCTCTATGGGCAAGAATGAAAGTGTACAACATCAGCCCTAAAATTATTGAAGTCATCAAAAGCCTGTATGACAAGGCTACCAGTGCAGTCCTCCATAATATCGTCATCGGGAACTGGTTCAGAACAACAATCGGTGTGCGTCAAGGATGCCTATTCTCTCCAACACTCTTCAACATCTTCCTAGAGCGCATCGTGTCAGATGCTCTTGCAGATCACGAAGGCACAGTCAGCATAGGGGGTAGAGCAATCTCCAATCTTCGTTTTGCGGATGACATTGCTGGATTGGCTGGAGATGAACAAGAACTTGGACAGCTGGTACAGAGGCTTGACACCACCTCCAGAGCCTATGGAATGGAAATCCGTGCATAGAAGACCAAAATGATGACCAACAACACGAATGGCATCAAAATGCACATCAAAGTTCAAGGCCAATACCTCAATACAGTGCATAGCTTCAAATATTTAGGAGCCATTGTATCAGACAATGGGTTCCGACAGGAAATCCTCTCTAGGATCGCACAAATAACTGCTGCCCTGACAAGGTTTGGAAAGACAGGACTATCAGTTGGAAAGACAGGACTATCAGTCTACATTCAAAGGTAAGACTGCTGCGCTCCCGTATCATCCCCATCTTCCTATTCGCTTGCGAGACATGGGCCCTCCTCGCAGATCTACAATGACGAATACAAAGCATGGAGATGAGGAGCTATAGAAGACTTCTGGGCATTTCCTATACCCAGCACATCACCAACGACGAAGTCTACAGACCATCACACAAGCCATTGGACAACACGATGACATGAAAAGACCATCCTGCAATGCACGGTGCAAGGAGGCAGAAGAAGAGGGAGATAGAAAAAGAGGTGGGAGGACAACATTAGAGAATCGACTGGCTTGACACTGAACGAAGCCTAAAGGATTGCTGAGGACAGAGAAAGATTGAGTACGCTGGTTAAACGATTATTTGTGGTGCCTCAACAACCTTCTAGTTACGGGATAGAATAGGTTAGGATAGGGGGGTAATTGGATGGATGTGTTCTGTTGTTTATTATCTTTCTTAGGTTTTTTCTTTCTTTCTTTATTTTATTCCGTTCTATCTTTTCTTTTCTGTCTTTTTTGTTTTTTCTTTTTTTTTCTTTCTTATCTGTTTGTAGTTCTTTCTCTTCTTTCTGTCTTTTTTCCTTTATTTGAATTTATTCGTGTTGTGTTCTCTGGTTCTCGTTTATTCTTTTGTTGCCTCTCTGCCTGCTGTCTCTCTGTGTGTCTGTCTGTCTGTCTGTCTGTCTGTCTGTCTGTCTGTCTGTCTGTCTGTCTCTCTCTCTCTCTCTCTCTCTCTCTCTCTCTCTCTCTCTCTCTCTCTCTCTCTCTCTCTCTCTCTCTCTCTCTCATTTATAGAACGTTTGCATAAAGCCCTATGTATTTTGATGGTGCTAGTCGCTTCAGTGGTTGTTCGATGTGAAATACTTAAACTAACTGCTTATGATCGTTTCTAACTGGTTTTGACTGTTCTGTAACTGATAATGGCTGTTACCAACTGCATATGGCCGTTATTAAACTGGGTGTGTCTATTGCTAACTAATAATAATATTGCTAACTACTACTACTACTACTACTACTACTACTACTACTACTACTACTACTACTACTACTACTACTACTACTGGATGCTATTTACGCGCTTTTTACCAAATAACAAATCAGGCTTAAAGCGCGGCGATCTATATCAGCATACAGGCTGACTTGTCTCACCCACTCTCACACACACAATCAACACATCTGTCACTAAAACATGTGGTGTACACGCTATTAGAAGACGGAACTGTTACAAAGAGGCAATGGCTATACGTGTTTCATTACTGAACTTAATGCTGTCTGGGAGTTTAGGTTATTCGTGTTTTACCTCATCATCCAGAAGAAAATATCGAAGTGGAAACCTTTAATAGGATAATAGCATTAGCTCCTATGGACTTGTCTTACCGCTAGTCCTTAATAAACAATGCAGAATAAGCTAAGAATTACCATAAAATAATTTGAAAAAAACCCACCCGTAATCCTTAACTACGGTAACCAATCACTAAGCAGATGAATGCATTTAAATACACATACTCCCACCCTTCTTCCCTCCCCATCCCATGGACTTCGTCGTTGGTGATGTGCTGGGTATAGGAAATGACCAGAAGTCTACTGACCAGAAGTCTTCTGACCAAAAGCAAGCGTATAGGAAGATGGAGATGACAAGGAAGCGCAGCATCCTTATCTTGGAGTGTAGACTGATGGTCCTGTCTTTCCAAAGGGTCTTCAACCTTGTCAGGACAGCAATTGTTTGTGCGATCCTGGAGAGGACTTCCTGTCGTGACCCATTGTCTGATACAATAAATATAATAAAAGAGGGAAGAAGAAGAAGTTCGCGAGGAAGAAAAACAAGAGAGTCTATGTATCAGTCTTATGATTATACGAGTGACTATATTTATACGCGCCTCCGAGGTAGAAGAGTGACAATAATAACTGTGACATAACTGTCAAAAACGGTGCTAGTCTCCCTTGATCGAGTTAGCTGCTGGCTTCTGATGTTATGATAAGACGAATTGTTTACCGACGGGTCTAGAACTAAGTCTCGGGAGGAGATTTGATGCGATCACTACAGTCATAATTCTTTCACATTTCTAGCTATTGAGCACACAGAATAATCAGCAGCACTCTCAGACTTTCTGTTGTGCTACAGGAAATTCGTCCTGCTTGGGTTTCTGTATTCATTCAAACGTTTGCAATTATTGGTAATTTAAAGGTCCTCACGTCGAAGAATTTGTTTACTTTCGGCAAAAAACGCGTATACCCTAAAATTCACATTGTTATTACATTAAAAACTGGTGAAACCATCTGCTAAAGTTTTCATTTTCCATTTCTATTCTGGAGGGAATGATTTTTTCCTGTTTAACGGTACACCGATACGCTCTGCGATCTACTAGAGGATATGGATGATGGAGGCACGGTGGTCTAATGGTAGTGCTTTGGCTTGCGGATCTGAAGGTCCCGGGTTCGAGCCCTGTCCGGGCCATGGAAAGACACTTTACTCCCGTTTCCTACTCCTTCGGATGAGAGTATAAACCGAGGTCTAGTCTGTGTGTCGCATACATTCCATCATAACGGACTTTAAAGATCCTGACGCTCATGTCCTAGACGGGTGAGTGCCGGTAACAAGAACACACCCAGCATGCACTTGGTCCTTCTCCCCCATCTCTGGCTGGCCAGGATAGTGCTCAGTTGTCCAGGCGTCAGACCATGCGCCCAAAGGCTGCGGGTGGGCGTCTCGGGCGGTTTGAGTTAGATCCTGTATCGGCCAGCGCCTAGAGTCTGGCCAAGTACGGCGAGATAAGTGCGCTATAAAAATCCTCAATAATAATAATAATAATAATAATAATAATAATAATAATAATAATAATAATAATAATAATAAATTAATAATAATAAATATTTTATTTTAGCGCTACGGCGGTAGCTAACTGCTTCTATTAATAGACACACACACTACGGAATTTATTCATTTAAAAATAATTATACTTTCCAAAGAGTTGTTTTTATGTTGCCAGCTTCTTTTTTTTTTTAGTGGGCCAACGTTCATTGTGAATGTTGGGCGGGTCTGTCGGGGTCAAAGTGGGGCCCTTTAAGGGTTTTTAGCTCTGATTATTTTGAGATGCAGCGCTTTCCGTTCTAGACATTTTACAGCAAGATTTCAAAAGTGTATAGTTAATGTAATTTTATTATGATTTATTCTATCTTTTTATAGCAACTGACGTACAAATGATCTGACTTCTTTCGTGAAGGTTTTACGGCAATACACACTTGCTGAACTGTCTCAAATTTTGTACAAAGACCAAGTCAGTAAGAGTGAGGGCAAGACGTCAGGCATGATCACAAAGGTACAATAATGTTATCAAATTCCCACATTTTCCCACGGTTTGATTTCCTGCTTGGTTGGTTGGGCGACTAGTTGGATGGTTGGTTGGTAATGGATGGTTAATTTTTTTGGCTTGATTGCTTATTAAGTTTTATTAGTAAGCTTATTAAGTTTAAAGTAAAGAATTGTAATTATATACTTGGTTTTCCATGCTCAAAAAGCTGTTCAGGCAGCCGTGTATCAACGTTTTATTTTTGTTTGTTATTGTCGTGATGGTGATGGTGATGGCAGTGTTGCTGCTGCTGCTGCTAATGATGATGATAGAGTACTCCTTATTCTTCCTTATTATATTAATCGTTCTTCTATAGGGCTTTACGGTGTGTAATGTTTTTAATTGTTTTGCTTTGTTAAATGATGTGATAATGATTTTTTTTTTATTGTGGACATGTACTTTGGCCAGGCGCTCATGCGTCTGTGTGTGTGTGTGTGTGTGTGTGTGTGTGTGTGTGTGTGTCTACTGTTAATTAATGTACATACTCCTGGTTTTGCAGTTTTTACTTGGCATGTTTTTGTTTTACATATTTTATTTTGTTTTAATATTATTGCTTTTTAGTGCATTGTAAAGCGTGGCGAGCCCATGTCTGTTGGGGTACCACGCTATATAAATCAACTGTATTATTATTATTATTATTATTATTTACCAGCTCAAGAGCTGCTCAAGGCGCTGGCCGATACAGGATCTAACTCAAGCCGCCCGAGACGCCCACCCGCAGCCTTTGGGCGCATGGTCTGACGTCCGTACAACTGAGCACAATCCTGGGCAGCCAGGGATGGGGGAGAAGGACATGGGTGTGTTCTTGTCACCGGCACTCACCCGTTTAGGACATGAGCGTCAGGATCTTTAAAGTCCGTTATGATGGAATGTATGCGACACAGACTAGACCTCGGTTTATACTCTCATCCGAAGGAGTAGGAAACGGGAGTAAAGTGTCTTTCCCAAGGCCTGGGCTCGAACCCGGGACCTTGAGATCCACAAGCCAAAGCTCTACCATTAGGCCACCGTGCCTCCCTTTAATCTTCCTCAGTCCTTCTTCCTCTTCTTTGCTTTCCCCTCTCCATAGAGACAGAGAGAGACAGAGAGAGAGACAGAGAGAGAGACAGAGAGAGAGAGAGAGAGAGAGAGAGACAGAGGAGTGGGTGAGATGGGGTGGGCTGGTGTGAAGGGTATGTAATGTATATGTGCGTGAAGGCGGAATAAGGCGTAAAAGTAGAAATTATAATATTTGTGGATGAAGCAACTTTCTCTGAAACTCCTCGCGTGACGTTCCTCGTGCCTTAATCTTCATCTTTTCAAGCAAAATCGCTATCCTTGATCTTCTTTTTCCTGTAACTCCATCTCAACAGATCATTCTCGTAATATTTCACTTCTGCTCACGTACAAGCGTGACAGCGATTGCATTCATATCCCCTGCTTCTCAAATTTCACATAGTTCAAAAGCTACATCTTTTTTCGTCCGCACAACAAAATGGCTCAACCAGGCCCAGTCGCGTACGAAATGCTATACTCTTTTGTCAGGGGTAAGTTTGTGAGCGTATTGTCCATCTCTCTTTCTTACCGTCTTTGCTTTCCTTACTTCACACGAAAGCCAGCCATTCGCAGCTTTTCTGGTGTGATTACTGTACGATGTTTTTTTCCTCCACGTTTATTAATCCTGGACTATCATAATTTTATCTAAATCCCTCAGCCTGTCGGGGCGTTGGGGAGACATGGTGGATGCTGAGGCAAAGATTTTTGCGCTACTTCGGTCTGTCTGTTGCTGTTGTCATGAAGCGTGGCATGTCCATCGCAGTCCACGTATTGACGTCACCTGTCCAGTTCTTTCTTTGCCTTCCTCTGCGCCTGCTGTTTGTGCATGGATTTGGTGCCGCGTGAAATGCCCACATCACGTCAGCTTTCTTGGGTCGTCAATGAAAGTAGCAACTGAGCTGGATTATGCTTACATGTATCTACATATACTGAGCTGGATTATGCTTACATGTATCTACATATAAAGTAAATAGGAGCATGTGACCTTACAACTACTCTCTCACATCCCCCCTTATCCTTCTCTCCTTGTGTCCAGCTCATCCACCCACCCCTGCACTCAACCCATCCCTCAGCTTCGTAGTTCCTTACAAGGCGTCAGAATGTGATCACACACTGCAATATTTCATTTCCACATGGGATTGGCATCCATCTTCTCCTGTCACGCTACCGTCAAAATACAATCTTCAATTGAAGCCCCCGTCCAAATACAGAGAGAAGAGGTACAATAAGAAGAAGAAAGACGACCACAATAAGAACAATGTAAGCCCTTGTCCCCAAAGATGCGGTCAAATAGAAGAAGAAGGATTACAACAAGAAGAAGGATTACAACAAGAAGAAGGATAACAACAAGAAGAAGGATTACAACAAGAAGAAGGATTACAACAAGAAGAAGGATTACAACAAGAAGAAGGATTACAACAAGAAGGATTACAACAAGAAGAAGGATTACAACAAGAAGAAGGATTACAAGAAGAAGGATAACAACAAGAAGAAGGATTACAACAAGAAGAAGGATAACAACAAGAAGAAGGATTACAACAAGAAGAAGGATTACAACAAGAAGAAGGATTACAACAAGAAGAAGGATTACAACAAGAAGAAGGATTACAACAAGAAGGATTACAAGAAGAAGGATAACAACAAGAAGAAGGATTACAACAAGAAGGATAACAACAAGAAGAAGGATAACAACAAGAAGAAGGATAACAACAAGAAGAAGGATTACAACAAGAAGATGGATCACAACAAGAAGAAGGATCACAACAAGAAGAAGGATCACAACAAGAAGAAGGATCACAACAAGAAGAAGGATAACAACAAGAAGAAGGATTACAACAAGAAGAAGGATTACAAGATAAAGAAGAAGTGGTAGCCTCAGGCCGCTTGAGTCAGATCCTGTATGGCCTTTGGGCAGTTCTTAGCGGGAAAAGCGATCTATAAAAACGATAAAATAATGAAATAAATCAAATAAAGAGGAAGAAAAAGAGGCAAAAATCTGTCACCGATATCTAACAAAACATCTTTCAAATATTTAGCAGTCATCTCTCAACCATCCGGCAAGAAATATCTGAGATTGTCTAACAAACTATGTAGTGCAAACATCTCTGAAATCCAATCAAATGTCTTGCAAAAGGATGATTGGTAAACTAAAACATCTCTCAAATGTCTAGCATAGAATGTCTGATTACAAAATAGATGTCTGCGACAATCATCTCTGAAATATTAATTAACATCGGCCAAACGTCTCAAACGGTCGGCAATAGACTGAAGGCGGTCATTATAAGTCATGGAGAGGTGTGTGGAGATATTTTGTGGTAATGTAGTTTTGTATGTTAAACATGTCTTCCGTTGTCGCATGCACGTGACACTCCTTGCAACTGGCGTTGGCATGACAGAGAGAGAGAGAGAGAGAGAGAGAGAGAGAGAGAGAGAGAGAGAGAGAGAGAGGGGGGGGGGACAGAGAGACAGAGAGAGAGAGAGGATAACAATTTTATTTTAACAATTTTATTTTGCAAGCGTAAGCGCTGGATGCGTTTTTTTCACCTTGCCCTAACTATTAAATACCACTTAATGATATAGCATTAACATCATGGAGCAATAACAAATAAACAAAGTCATCATTAGATAAAATCATTTTCAAACAATTCAAATCAATTAATGTTGTTAATATCAATCAACAACATTAACAATTAACGTGTATTTATTTTTTAATGTGTTTTAAGAGATGTGTTCTAAATGAAGTAAATTTAGATGCTGGAGTGCGGAGATCTTCAGGAAAGTTATTCCATAAAGTGAAACCGGAATAAGCTAGATTAGTTTTGAAGAGATCAAGTCTTGGAATTGGAACATTTAATTTTGTGGATGATTGTGGCAGTTGTTTTTGTTGGTTTTTTTTTTAAGAGAAGAAAGATAGGAAAATGCATTGCCAGAAAGGACCATGTGCATGAAAACCCCTTTATTAAATTTTAGTCCGTAGTAAAGAGGAAAAATATTGATCCGTTAATAATCATCTGGAGAAATTTTTTGTTTAAGAATAACTTGTTTCATTGCACGTTTGTACATTCTAATTAAAGGTTTCATTGCATTGAGAGAGAGAAAGAGAGAGAGATAGAGAGAGAGAGAGAGAGAGAGAGAGAGAGAGAGAGAGAGAGAGAGAGAGAGAGAGAGAGAGAGAGAGAGAATATGCGAGGTCTGACGAGGTGGACGAGAAAGAGAACCTTTAAAGATCCTGACGGTCATGTCCTAAACGGGCGAGTGACAGCTATATACAGCAAGCACTAGTTTCCATTCCTGTTCAGGACTGCTCAGTTGTCTGAGGCGACAAAACAGCAGGTGGGCTTCTTGGTCGGTTTGAGCAAAGAAAGTACAGCTACGCAAAGAAAATTCATATCGGCGAAGGCCTATATAAAGTTACAAAACGTAGCCACTCGTAGCGCCCCCCAGCGATTCCCGTGATAAATGATTCCAAGGGCGATAATTTGTTCTTAGCGCTATGTAAACAAACCGCTTCAGTAGATTATGTTCCGGACACTCGCTTGCTTAAATTAACAAGCGATTCTGCTTTTTTTTTTGAAAGTAAGTTAATAAGTGTCTGGTTTTAATAATGTAAATACAGCTTGCCAACAAGTTGCTTGAATTATGCATTCAGCCGATTAAATTACCGTACCAATGTTGATGATTCAGTAGGCCTGTACTCGGCCTGTACTCATCCTAGATCCGTCAAAACTCAAACCCAAAAGTAAGCTTGAATACCGGTAATAGCTTTTCTGAACATTGCTTGATTTAGCATTTCCAGTTAATAACTGTGTTCCAATCTACTGTTTATCTCATTTACACTGCACTTCTGATTTTAATCGCTGCTAACCTACTGTTAGGCTCTCATCTTAAAATTATATTTACTGCTTTCGATCAACTGTGTAAATAAGCCTATAAATTATTAGGCCTACTGTTTATCATCATCATTTTCATCATCATCATCATCATCATTAATAATATTAATATCATTAATAATTGTATAATACCCAGGTCCCCCCTGACCATGGCCTCAACACGTACATGCGGACGCCATGCTTATTGTGAGAGCCAATAATTTGTCGTAGAGCACGTTTCGTACAAGTAGGCCTACTCGCTGCGCATAGGCGTGTTAATGTTAAAGTAACACGAGGTCGAATGGATGTTTCAGCAATGTGCGTGCGTGCGTGTGTGTGTGTTGACTAGCAAATATATATTTGCCAATTTTGTACAGTTCATCTGTTTTATGACTCATCTTCTATTTTTATATTGTGATTATTGTCAGCTTGTTCACATTTTCACTATGCTTTATATGTTTTTATATGTGCTTTTGTGTGGTGCTGCAGCGTTGACCAAATGCATTCCTTGTGTATCATTCACTTGGCAATAAATTATCTTGAATCTTGAATCTTGAATCTTAATATAGGCTATCTCTATAATAGAACTGTAGTTGCAAAAGGAAATTTGATAGGTTAAGATAGACTAAAGAAAAAGAACAGACATGTGTGTGTATGTGTATATGTATATATTGCACAATGTTAATATTCTTCTGCCAAATTTAACTCTGAAATTTACTCGCACAGGGATAGGCTTATATAAGCATGCTTGTTGCTTGTCCCTGCTGCTTGTGATGTATATATTTTATATGTATTCTGAAGAAATAAATAATATATAAACCAACAGACATCAAGACTATAGAAGTAGAGAAATAAAGCAATGCAACAAGAAGAGTAAACAGTGAAGCTTTTAAAGAAAACACATTTAACGTTTAAAAGCATTATTTTTTTTGCATGAATCATTACATTGGAAATTGCACCTAGATAAGACCAAAAAGTGCAACAATAAAAATAGTCAAATAAGAAATATTTGTAGTCATTTATAATATTAGATCTGTACATTGCAGCAGGCTGCATCAATTATGTTACTTTATTGTTAAACCATCATGCATTTATAAAAGCTGAAAAAATAGCTTCAAACATTTGTGTTTCTTTTTCTGACATCTATATATTAATCGAGCAGCCTGTTCAGATCACGAGGGGCCGTTTTAGCCAACCAGCGGCTTTGTTGTGAAGTTAATTTCGAGCTTCAGTTGGCTCCAAGTTTTACAGATTACAGCTGAACTGTCCATATAATTGCTTCCACGCGAGTTTTGCCATTCGGCGCTCGATCACCCGCTGCCGATACAACGAAACTTAACATTCTTTTCGATCGCAAAACGGCTTTAGTTTGCATTTTACTGCGTCCAAAAACACTGTAAAAACACATGTGTGAGACGGTATTTTTAGAACCAATCATTTTTGTCCTTAGCCCTGCCATCATTTCCGCATACCATTTCTACCAAGGATTTCGTATTTTATTCCAAATTGCTTTTAATCGATCGGCGTTCGCTATATTGTTGTTTAATCCAGTTTCAAGTTTATAACACTATTAAAATCGACGGGTTCAACATGTTTTATGATATGGGACCTAAAATCAGTTTAGAGAATTATAGCATCCCGTGGTTCAATGGATAAGGCGTTTGACAGTCAATAAGGAGACCCGGGTTCGAATCTCGCTTGGTCCTTTTTTTTTTTAAATAAAATTTAATAATACAGAGCGAGAGAGATATAAGAGAGATATAGATAATAAAGAAAAAGAGCGGAACAGAGGCAACTGAAAAACAAAACGAGGTGCAAGTAAAATGCTAAAAAAAAAATAAAAAAAATAAATACTGTATATAAATAAAAATAAAATCATAGCACGGGTATTAATAACTGCTTCATATTCTTTTTTTTTTCATTTATCCATGATGCGTGTACTTCTTAGAACACTTAAC
The DNA here is from genome assembly GCA_036898135.1 of Oncomelania hupensis. Classification (NCBI taxonomy): domain Eukaryota; kingdom Metazoa; phylum Mollusca; class Gastropoda; order Littorinimorpha; family Pomatiopsidae; genus Oncomelania; species Oncomelania hupensis. Next base: position 1,880,746 of record CM072519.1, on the reverse strand, counting down.
ATCTTATGCTTTTAAAAAAAAATTAGGTATAGGTAGGTCTGTTTAAAAAAAAAACATTTAGAAAATAACATTATAGTTTTATTGTAAATTTCATAGCATAATTAATTGTCATTCGATTCATCAGAAAAAAAATATTAAATTAAGAGCAAACTTTACATTAAAAATAAATATTTAGAATCTAAATTAAAACTGAATTGTTCCCAAATAAATATCTGTAGGGACTAAAGGTCCATAGTTACATTTACATGGCTTGGTGCTTTTTTTATGATTGCCTCAATTTGGTATTTCATTGGTATGTATTATAAGGAAAAAAGTTCTGTGCATGCAGTGATAGCATTGCCTTATTGTTTTAATCACATGCATGTGCAATAAATCAATAATGCTGTTCTCCTCAAATAAATGATTATTGTGTTTTATTACAATTATAAGTTTATTTTTAATCTATGTCTCTTTTTAGTGATTCACCACTGACAGTGTACTTCAGCCTTCCACTTCCAGAATCATAAACACAACAAAGATTATTATATCAAAGATACTTTTATACAATGTGAATTAATTTTCGAGCTAATGTTAATTAAAAGTATCTTTGATATACTGTATATCTTAGTTGTGTTTATGATTCTGGAAGTGGAAGGCTGAAGTGCACTGTCAGTGGTGAATCACTAAAAAGAGACATAGATTAAAGATAAACATATAATTGTATTTTACTTTCAAAATACTTAGCAGTTCCTGTTGTGTTTACAATTTCTTCCACTTTCAGGCAATTGATATTTCCTACATGTAGTTATTGTACCAACACCACAACATAAACTATACACTATGTAGGCTACAATGGAACATTATAGTCTCAAATAAATTTGACTTCACTCAGTGGCTGACAGCTTGGACACCCAAAGATAACCTATAATGGGCATAAAATCAGCAACACAACAACAAAATATAATAGATACTTTTAATTATACAACAATACAAGACAAATGAATTTTCGTGCTTTGCTCTTCTTCAGATTAAAAACAAACATAAAATGACAAAATGCTGCAGAATGCACAAAAAAAGTCACTTCCAGGAAAATTTTTGAAACGGGCATATAACATCAGGCCCAGCAAATGGGTCATCAAAAATTTATTTGGACGGGTAATAACTGCTAGTTTAATATGAATATTATAGCAACAAAAAGCAACAATGATGACTCTCTCTCTCTCTCTCTCTCTCTCTCTCTCATATAAAGGAAACTTCAGCAATTATCATTTTTGTAAAGCACTGTCATCTCAATAAATGTATGTTTAAAATAATGAAAAGGGTAAGAATGTAAGGTTTTTATAATTAAATCTGTTGTTTACTTTTTGTTTAGCAAGATTAAGACATACCTACAAAGAAACAGAAGTTTTGCAAGACAAAACAAATACAATTAACCCTTTTCCTGTCTGCTTAAACCAAATGTAATGGAAAGGGAATACAGTCACACAGAAAATGGTATTTTACATTTGAAAGATTTAAAAAATCACATTTGGTATTTTTTCTGCATACATTTCACATGCAACAACAACAACAAAATCTGATAATACTAGACAATTAACTAGTAGCATTATACATTAAAAGGATAAGAATTAATAGTTTTTGCTCTTGGATTTTTATTCTTAGATGCATTTATGAAGAATTATTTGCTTAAAAATTACTTCTTTTTTATAGTTTTTCTTTACAAGACATCTATACACGCCAAGTTCAACGAAATGGAATGTATTAAAATAAGAAAACTTACGAAGGAAATACTAAAACATCTTTGCTTTTCTCATTATAATGCTGATAAATGCATTAAGCAGCTTACTGCTGTTATTTTGTAGTTTAGTAACACTTATGAAAAAAACAACACATTTCTTCATTCTTCTTTGATTTAAGCAAGCGAGTGTCCGGAACATAATCTACTGAAGCGGTTTGTTTACATAGCGCTAAGAACAAATTATCGCCCTTGGAATCATTTATCACGGGAATCGCTGGGGGGCGCTCGCAACTTCCGTTTCGCAGTAAGAGTCGAAATGAACCTTCTTTGCGTAGCTGTACTTTCTTTGGTTTGAGTTAGATCATGTTGCTGGTTTGATTCCTGTAAGGGGCGAACTAACTTGAATGATGTACGAGGCTATACAGGTCCGGTTTCCTCTTTCCCTTCAATATTGATATCAATCTAAACTTTCAAAACTAATTCGTTTTCCTTTCCTGGTCACCATAGCGATAGTCCTGCCTGTACACCACCTGTTTGAATGGCAGATGTGTGTTTGCTGTGTGTGTATGAGAATGTGTAGAACATGTAGCGTGCATGTTGGTACAGATCGCCGCGCTTTGAACCTGATAGGCCATTTGGGGGAAAGCGCGTACATTGCGCCAATTATTATTATTATTATTATTATTATTATTATTATTATTATTATTATTATTATTATTATTATTATTATTGTTGTTGTTGTTGTTGTTGTTGCTGTTATTATTATTATTATTGTTTTGCCGGGAGCGCTATATAAGACCAATGTGTAAGTCATTAGTAGGGAACATTCTAGCACATCAGACAGGTTTGTTTGTGCATTTGATCCCGCGGTCAGCAGAAGCAGCAATAAATGTGTTTGATGATAGTGGTTAGTAGTTGATCCAGACTTTTCTCTCCTTCCCACTGCTAAGTAAAGAAGTAAATAATGTTTTCATGACTCTGTCTTTCCCACTGCTGAGTAAAGAAGTAAATAATGTTTTCATGACTCTGTCCTTCCCACTGCTAAGTAAAGAAGTAAATAATGTTTTCATGACTCTGTCTTTCCCACTGCTGAGTAAAGAAGTAAATAATGTTTTCATGACTCTGTCCTTCCCACTGCTAAGTAAAGAAGTAAATAATGTTTTCATGACTCTGTCTTTCCCACTGCTGAGTAAACAAGTAAATAATGTTTCCATGACAACAGAAATTCGTATAAGCTCACGCACAGACTCGCGCGCGCTCTCACACACAGACACACACACAAATACAACCCAACAAGCTCACACACAAACTCACGTGCACATATGCACGCACGCAAACAAGCTCACACGTACAGACACAAACACGACGCACACACATACACATCAATTGTCCACTCTGCCACACTCGCACACACACACACACACACACACACACACACACACACACACACACACGCACACACAAACAAAAACTCACACATCATCACCAATTCTTGCACACGCACACACACCCTCACACACACACAACCAACTCACAACCTGAACTTAACCCTCCCCTCTTCCCTAACCGCCTCTCTCCACCTCCATCCCCCTCCTTCACCTATCCACCCTTTGTATCTCCTTAGCAAACCTATTAGTACATGTAGTTTCCATCGGCGTTATGTGAAGTCCTCCTCTCCAAATGTGGCCAGCACCCATATTCCGTCAGATACAACAATTAATACAGCTTAAGTCTGATTCACACGTGTATGTAGCTCCCTTTTACGGAGGATGAACGGTCAACAGGCTCTCCAGTGTTGACGCGATTAAGCTGTCCATAACTGAACGAGATTTGCTTTTCTCTTCAAGACTCTTCCAAACATTACAACGCGTCATTCATCGTTAATCATCCCGTTTTATACCCATTGAAAGCCTTTAAAGCAATAAAACGGTGAAACGTTTACGTATGCCTTAAGTCACCTTGCTGCTAAGTACGGGCATAGGTCCCTCTTTCCACTTAAGGAGAGCGTGTTGATTATGCTCAGAAATTAAGTGCGTCTGAGGTTAATCTCAAAATTGTGCAATTTTACAAAATATAAAATATCTAATTGTTACGTTTGAGACGCACACGATAGATCCGATCGTTTTGTTTTGCAAAGCATGCAATGACAGAGTGTATTTACCTTTGATTTGATTTTGCCTTGTTGTTAGAAGAAGCTTTGTATAATGGTGATAATTTTCGTTGGTCCATATCATTGGAGAATTTTCTAGAATTACTTGTTTACTATCGATCGAAGCGTGTAGATAGATCTGATGGTAGCTACGAGATTCTTCTAACCTAAATAAAGTTATATGACGTAAGACAGTGCATAGTTCCGGTGACGAATTTTATTCTGATTGGCTGTAATTGCGTCACGCTGGATTGTTCGAACTTTCTCTAGAGTATAGAGAGACTATATAAGTGCAGCATTGATTCAAAAAAAGAGAATTGAGAAATTGAAGGAGTGGAAAAAGCGATTGAGCGATTGTATGCAGTTGTTGATGTACGCTGAATAAAGTTGAAAAACTTCATACTGCCTTGTTGCTGAGTGAACAAGTTGCGTGGATAAACGAAGCTGAGTTCACCAACAGTATCAAAATTCAAAAATCGGGGCGGAATAAACTACTGTTATAAAAAACAACAACAGTGTAACACTAATTCACGCTAAGAGATAGTTATTTATTTTTTTAATTTCATCGTTCTTTTATAGCGATGTTTTCAGCTTGAGAGCTGCTCAAGGCGCTGGCCGAGACACCATCTAACACCAGCCGCAAGAAGCGCGCACTTGCTGCCATAGGCCTTTCGTCTGAAGCCATGACCATTGAGCACAATCCCGGTGTAACAGGCCGGAATATACCCCTGGCTACTTTATACCGTGGGTATAATGTAGCCTAGGCGGGTTTAACCCCCTGGGTATAGATCAGCCTAGGCCAAGTCCTACCCCTCGCGCCCGGAATATACCCCCACCTAAAGAGATTTCACTCATGGGTTTGTTGTACATGACCGTTTGCGTGACCAACTCTCAGGTAACAGCTTTTTGCTTGCGTGTAAACAAACAAACATAAAAAAAAAACCTGAGTGAACTCAGCTAACTGCCTTTATCTTGCATGTAAAAAACAACAACAACAACAACAAAACCCCAAACCCAAACCCTAACCTAACCCTAACCCTATCTATCTATCTATCTATCTATCTATCTATCTATCTATCTATCTATCTATCTATCTATCTATCTATCTATCTATCTATCTATCTATCTATCTATCTATCTATCTATCTATCTATCTATCTATCTATCTATCTATCTATCTATCTATCTATCTATCTATCTATCTATCTATCTATCTATCTATCTATCTATCTATCTATCTATCTATCTATCTATCTATCTATCTATCTATCTATCTATCTATCTATCTATCTATCTATCTATCTGTCTGTCTGTCTGTCTGTCTATCTATCTGAGTGCATCAGAACAATTACAACACATAAATTAAAGAGTAACGTAAAGGATAAGGTCTTCCGTAGTGGGGGGGGGGGGGGTTATAATGGGCACGAGAGGGTTAAACAAACCTAGGCCAGATAATACCCAGGGGTATAGTCTGGGCTAGGCCAGTTTATACGGGGGCATAGTCTGGGCTGGGCCAGTTTATACCCTGGGTATACTTGAGGCGGAGTATAATCTGGCCTGCTACACCGGGAGACGGGGGATGATTGAAGAAGGGACCTAATGCATGCTGGGTATATTTGTGCAGCGGGCACTCACTTGTCTAGGACATGAGCGTCAGGATCTTTACAGTCCGTGTGATACAATGCGTGCGTGACCTCGATGTATGTTATCATCCGAAGGAATGTGCTAATACCTCAGAGTCATGTTGGTTGGTGTTTTTCTCATCAACCACCACGAACATGGTCATCAAATGCTTCAACTGTCTCGCTGACGCTTACCCCAGTGGACTAAGTGCGCCCCCAGTATTTAAAATGAATACACTCGTAACATTTGCAGCTCTCTCAAAGTTAATCAATGTTTGTATGGCGTTGGCCTTTCTTAGTCGATAGAGTTTTGTAGTTTATTTCTTTTACCAGTAATTTTACTCCCTTAAATGGCTCCGGTATCACCAGTTCTGCATTACAGACCCTTTAAGCATTCACCATGAGTGTTGTTCCACAGTGAAAAAAGTTAAGATTAAGGACGCCCTGCCCAAGCCCTTCCCCTAAAAAAAGAAAAGAAAAACTATCAAAAATACGGTTTTGATAAATATTGATACATTCATTTCTTGATGTGCCTGTTAACAGTATCAATGTTGATTGTCAAGAGACATCAAAGCTGCAAAAATGTAGACTTTTTGTTTACATGACAAGGGAGAGACGCCTAACATTCTAGCTTAGATTACCAAAATATATAATTTGATCTAACAACAATGCAATTACCAAAGCAAACTCATTGTCACAAAATAAATAAATAAATACATTTACTAACAAAGACATGAAGTAAAGCAAGTAAATAAATCAATAAATCCTTGATGCCCTTGCTATTTACAAATAGTGTTAAGACGAAGCGCGAGCGAACAAATTAAAAATTCTTAAAGCGTTATAACAGTTTATTGCGCACCGTTTTATTTGAGTGGACGCTATTTACCGCCACAGATTTAGGGAACTAAAATCGATAAGCAATATAAACCAAAGAAATCCCGGCAAATAAGTATCATCGTAAAGTTAGATTTCAGTAATAGTGTTAAAGTATTAGTACAGGCATAGAAACCATACCAAAAATATTCCAGCATGCCACGCCTTGTGCAAACTTGTCACTGAAAGTCCACTATGAAAAATAAGAACCAGATTAGTCGGTATCCATTTGAGTTGTAATAGAAAGTTTCTTTTGGGGATCTCCTTTTTTCTGAAAGCCTGCTTTGTGAGATGCCCATCGTTTCTCCGTCGCTGTCGTATCTTTCTTGATAGTTACAAAGCACATGTGACGAAAAAACAACAACTTATGTGTATGTGTCACCTTCTTCTAGTTTCCTTGATTAAAACAACAACAACAACAACAACAACAACAACAACAGTTACACATTCCTAACTGGGGACGGGTGAAAGGGGTGGGAGGGGTGGGGGTGGGAGGGTGCGAGGCAGTCGAACGTAACTGTGCGTTGCTACAACACAATGTGCGTCTTTTCATAGATAAAATGCCAGTACCACCCTTAAGAATGTTGATGTAGGAAAATACTGCGTGCTAGGCCTCATTATTATATATTATTTATTTATTTATAATAAAAATAATAATAAATGAATTCCTTTGTATGACTTGACTTACTACAGGATTTTTGCATGTATGCCATTTAATTCTTAAAACAATAAAAAAATAACACACCACCCGAATTAATTGAATATATTTAGAAAATATTTTAATCTCTCAATATCTCTTCAGCTCTGAACATGAACAGATGAAAATGACGTCGCCATTTAATCACAGCATTTGAGGGCGAAAACGAAAAGAAATAATTCTAGCCCCGTGTGTAGTATTAGGGGTCTTTCGGAACGGGTGAAAGTGAAAGTGATTGTGTGTTCGTTTCGTCCAACGAGAGGCACGCCGCTGATTCTTACGCCGCGTTACGAAACGAAACGAACGTGTTTCTGTGCGCTTTCGATTCCAGCACCTAGTTTCGTTGTGATTTTGCACGAGTGACTTCTAACAAATCATGATTTGACACGAATGTAACGATTAGGTTGAACTTTAAAGATGGATTAGTGCTCTAACATTGAAGATATTTTACATTCTAGCTTCGAGTTTCATTTTTGTCACATAAAACAGTTTTTGGACTGCTGATTGGTGATACAAAATAGATAGATTCTAGGCAGCCATGACGGCATGAGGGTTTGGGCACTCTTTTCAGTAGCTCGTTTGAAAATACGTTTTAAGTCTGAGACCGAGTTTAGATCCCCATTATTACTTCTAAAATAATTGAGTAATGTACCATATACAAATTCAAATCATTTTTGGACATTTTACAAACGATTTAATAACCAAAATGTACTCACGAACATTAGTTCGTGGAAAACCTGATTTCCACGAAGTTTTATTCGTTGTGGTAGGCAGACTTCGTGACCTTTCACCACGGGAAGTAAAAGCGTCACATATATTGCTGACGTCACAACAATAAGTAGTCCCGATTCACATTCACTTTCACTTTCACCCGCTTCCGAAAGATCCCTATTGTAACACGCACAGATGAAAAGTGCAGAGAAGACCAAAATGATGACCAACAACACCAATGACATCAACACGGACATCAAAGTCTAAGGCCAATCCCTCAACACAGTGCATAGCTTCAAAACTTTAGTAGCCATTGTATGAGACAATGGGTCCCGACAGGAAGTCCTCTCCAGGATCGCACAAACAACTGCTGCCCTGGCGAGGTTGATGGCCATTTGGAAAGACAGGACCATCAGTCTACATTCCAAGGTAAGGCTGCTGCGCTCCATTTTCATCTCCATCTTCCAATATACTTGCGAAACATGTACCCTCACAGCAGATCTCCAACGAAGAATACAAAGCATGGAGATGAGGTGCTGGGCATTTCCTATATCCAGCGCATCACCAACGACGAAGTCCGGCAGACCATCACACAAGCCATTGGACAACATGATGACCTGCCCACAGTGGTGAGAAAACGTAAACTCCGATGGTATGGCCACGTCACCAGATCATCAGGTCTTGCAAAGACCATCCTGCAAGGCACAGTGCAAGGAGGTAGAAGAAGAGGGAGGCCGGAAAGGAGGTGGGAGGACAACATTCGAGAATGGACTGGTTTGACACTGAGCGAAACAATCAGGGTTGCTGAGGACAGGGAAAGATGGAGTACGCTGGTTAAACAATCATCTTTGGTGCGCCTACGACCTCCGAGTTATGGGATAGGATAGGATAGGACAGATGAAAATGATGTGGCCATGTACTCGCTGACAGAATTTAAAAACAACAAACGAGAAGAAAGAATTCTAGCCCTGTGGGTATTTTTTTTAAAAGTAAAAGGGGAGGAAACCGAATCTGTCTTTACCAAGGAGATTCTAACGACGTCGTTTGTAGACTGTACACGAATCCAGGACACATAAAGACTACTTTCGTGCGAAAAAAAACTTTGACCAAATATTTGCCGTTTTATTTCTATCTTCTTCACCATCCTGCCGTTTGGTTTTAGATCCCCATGCTCCAATCATTTCTCTTCATCCTGACGTCTGTGTTCCCTTGTTGGTGCTGTCGTGCATCCTGTTCCATTGAATCAACAAAAATCCTATTCACTTAAGATGTGGGTTCAGTTCGCACACACACACACACACACACACCCCCACACACACCCACACCCACCCACACACCCACACACACACCCACACACCCACACACACAGAATATGTATTTTGTAGGAACAATTTTTGTAGCGTAAACAACTTGCTCTTCTTTGCTCATAGGTTTGGTATTCGGTTTCCCAGAGGTCGCAATATCTTAAAGCATAGGAAATTAAAGTATTGGCAACCATATTAATTTCTATACTTTTGCTTGTATGGTTTGGGAAAACAACAGTAAGAAGAAATAATACAAATTGTATTTCATTGCTCAGTTGCTGCGTATTTACATTTATATTGTATTTCGTTTGTCTGTTAAAGTTCTCCATAACCAAACCTACCGTCCTCACTCCATTCTAGCTTTATGTTCCAAAATTAATATTTGCGAAATAATATCTCTCTCTCCCTCCCATCCCCCGACTCTCCCTCTCTCTGTCTCTCTCTCTCTCTCTCTCTCTCTCTCTCTCTCTCTCTCTCTCTCTCTCTCTCTCTCTCTCTCTTAAATGAGCTTTGACTTATTTTGGATTGGTGAAGGGAAATAACTCGTGTCCACCATCTCAGAGATTGGAAGAGTGCAGCCCCCTTGTTTGTGATATGGCCGTGTTCTCCGTGCGAACAAAACGTTGACCAAATATTTGCCACATATTTGTGGACACCATTCAGACAGTGTATCGTGTAGGGAGGGTTTTGTTGTGGCCACATCTGACATTTACCCACGCACTCTTGCGCACCGACTTGTCACTCACACACCCATCCCGCCCTCTTTCTTTGTATGTCGCTCACCGTCTCTCACTTCCCTCACACTCTCTAATAATTATTCTACGTTTACCTTTCCTCTCAACCCCCCCCCCTCTCTCTCTCTCGCTCTCTCTCTTTTCAACCCACTTCTCTCTCCTCCCTCTCCCACCCACTCCTTCAAAGTATAACCCCCCCCCCTCTCTCTCTCTCTCTCTCTCTCTCTCTCTCTCTCTCTCTCTCTCTCCCACGTACTTTCCTATCAAATGTTATGTTTACTCCAAACTTTTTAATCCCCATACATTTCGGTTCACTGCGCCAAAATATCCATTCTGTTCAGTCTTCTTACGAAACGCTCCAGACAGTTTTTGAAGATCAATAATACGGACTATTTCTCAAAAACTACATGAAACTCGACAAAGCGACGAAAATGGCATTACTTCAAAAACGATTCAATGGGTCAATCCACTTTGAGATGGCAGCTTGGTGGTACTTGAGCAGTTTTAGTTATCGGCCAGTGCCTTGAACAGCTCTACAAGTGGAACAGCGCTATTTAAGAACGATAAAATAAAGAAATATTACTGCCTTCGTCGTGGTTCGAATCCATTCAAAGGTTGCAGGCGAGGAGAAATGTTCTCACGATCAGGCGCCATAAATGCGTTCCACTTATCAAACCTTGTCTCCTCAGAGGTACGTCAAAGGACCCTGTAATTGTGTAAAACGTTTATTCGAGGCAGGTTCAGATAAAAACTGTGTTTTGATTGTACCAAAATCTAGCGTGTTGCCAGTACAATAGTTTAAAGAGCCCGGTCATTATAAACAAAATGCTACAGGTGACAGGTTTAGACCAACACGTGCTGAGGTTCAAACCCCAGAAGTAGGGCGCCATAAAATATTGCCAACAGCATTTCACTAGTTGATGCTCAATTATAGATGCCATCCATCATCATCATCATCATCATCATCATCATCATCATCATCATCATCATCATCATCATCATCATCATCATCATCATCATCATCATCATCAACATCATCATCATCATCATCATCATCATCATCATCATCATCATCATCATCATGATTCATCATTCTCATTAGTGTCACAGAAGTTTGTTGACAGCACATTTTATGAATTTTTATACTGAAGGTACTGAGAAAAAGGTAAAAAGCAAATAACAGCACCAATAGTCGTAAAAATCACCCAACATTATTTTATGTATCGATGTCCACAAGTGTCTTACATTTTCAATGGCCAAGTAGAGTGTGCCTAAAACTGATACCGCATTGTAATTGAGCAATCACATATGGCAATATTTCTAGAAAAGCTTGGAATATGAAAGTCGTAAAAATATACTTACACGGAAAACTTACGACTATTATCCACGCAAAAGAGAATTAAAAAAAAAAAAGTCGATCCTCTATAAATTGAAGACAGCTTATAGATTCTAGACTACCAGCCCGTGGAAGACGCATTTTTAATTCCCGACAAGGATTACTAGAAGGCGCTAATAATAGCACATAATCCTACCCTATCCTATCCTATCCTATCCTATCCCGTAACCCGGAGGTCGTAGGAGCACCACAGATATGATTGTTTAACTAGCGTACTCCATCTTTCTCTTGGTTGGTTGTTTTATTAAAGTCTTTTTTCACCAAGATAATAAAGACCGTACGCACGCATTCAAACTCACGCATTTAAACAGGAACACATGTACACACACTCAAGCACACGCACTTAGCGCACGCACTTTCTCCATCTCTTTCACATATACTCAAACATAATTTATAAACGCAGCATAACATAACTTATAAGTAACAATGTCAGTTAAATAAAACGTACAACCAATACTATAAATAATATTACCGACACATCATTAAGTAAGATATACTATTGTTAATCAGAGAAAAGAACCAACAGCAGAACCGATAAACGTTTTTGCTAAAATAATGCAACTATCAAAACTAATTCTGCCGAGTGATGGTACACTGTTAGGCAAGAGGCCTCTGAAATCATTGCAATCAAACAGCAAATGTTTCAAAGAAAACGTCTCGTTACAAACGCATTTAACATTTTTGCAATACTTAGTCTTTATAGCATTTAAATATATTCTATACGCCATTGACACTACAGATCTAGAAATTCCACAGTGTTTTTCGTACTGCTGATTAAATGTATGATGTTTCTTCATTTCTTTTTCAATTAGATTATTAACCTCTTTAGCAGAAAGTGAAATATGTAAAGATATTGCATTAATATTCGCAGCTCCGTTTCTGGCAGCTCGATCAGCCCACTCATTGGAAAGAAAACCACAATGTGAAGGAATCCAACAAAAATTTACCTGTGTACCATTAATTATAAGATTATGAACCAAGGTTTTGATTTCTAATATAATATCTTGTCTTTCTTTATTATTATTTGAGTTCAAATCTTTCTCTGTCCTCAGCAACTAACCCCTGATGGCTTTGCTCAGTGTCAAGCCAGTCCATTCTCGAGTGTTGTCCTCCGACCACTTTTTCGGTTTCCTTCTTCTTCTACCTCCTTGCACTGTGCCTTGCAGGATGGTCTTTGCAAGGCCTGATGATCTGGTGACCATACAATCGGAGTTTACGTTTCTTCACCACTGTGAAGGTCTGCAGGTCATTGTGTTGTCCAATGGCTTGTGTGATGGTCTGTCGGACTTCGTCGTTGGTGATGTGTTGGGTATAGGAAATGGCCAGAAATCTTCTTTAGCACCTCAATGCTTTGTATTTTTCGTTGTAGATCTGCTGTGAGAGTCCATGTTTCGCAAGCGTAAAGGAAGATGGAGATGACAATGGAGCGCAGCAGTCTTACCTTGGAATGTAGACTGATGGTCCTGTCTTTCCAAATGGGCTTCAACCTTGACAGGGCAGCAATTGTTTACCCCTTGGGGTCATGAGCAATCTTGTCACTGTAGATTGTTCTAACCTATAAAGGGAAAAGAAAAAGCCCCAGTTGAAAACCTGTCTTGCCTTTGTAGGCATGACAGTTTTACTGCGGCAACAGTTCCCCCCCCGTTGGAGTGCCGGGGGTTTCAGTATAAATAGTATCCCTACTTTCTGGAAATTTAGTGCTTTAAATTCCCACTGTCGCTGTCTTCCTCATTTGCTCTTTCCCATTCCTGATCTGTCCTATCACTCTGCTATACTATCTTCTTCTTCGCTAGATCAATGACCTACCTTTTTTCTTGAAAACTCTTCCTGGACAAGACTCCTTGTTTGTGTATGAGGTCTGTTGGATCAGCTTGGGAGTGTTGGACGCTTTCTGCCGGGTGGTCACTAGGGCTTCCTATGATTGTATTATTTAGCACTATAGGCATTTTATATGTATATGTTTTTGTTGATGATTTGTAATGATGGTTGTATTCTATTTTGTTTTTGTAACCGGGGGATCGCGTAGTTGAGGTAAACCCTCAGCCGTCCCCCGCGTGGGATGTCTTTATTGTAAAGTGACTGGCCGGTGGAGGGCATTCTTTTCCCACTGGGGTTGTTTCGGCAGATCTTTTATGCGGATCGGGGGTTGTCCGGTCCTGATTTGGCTCGGAAGAGTCCGCTGGACCTAAAGCAACAATAAATCAATCAAAAAATCAAAGCAATTGTTTGTGCGATTCTGGAGAGGACTTCCTGTCGGGAGCCATTGTCTGATACAATAGCGCCTAAATATTTGAAGCTATGCACTGTGTTGAGGGATTGGCCTTAGACTTTGATGTCCGTGTTGATGCCATGGGTGTTGTTGGTCATCATTTTGGTCTTCTCTGCACTTATTTCCATTCCATAGGTTCTGGAGGTGGTGTCAATCCTCTGTACCAGCTGTTCAAGTTCTTTTTCCTCTCCAGCCAATCCATCAGTGCCATCTGCAAAACGAAGGATGGAGATTGCTCTACCCCCTATGCTGACTGTGCCTTCGTGATCTGCAAGGACATCTGACATGATGCGCACTAGGAAGATGTTGAAGAGTGTTGGAGAGGGTAGGCATTTTTGATGCACACCAATTGTTGTTCTGAACCAGTTTCCGATGGCGCTGTTATAAAGGACTGCACTGGTGGCCTTGTCATACAGGCTCTTGATGACTTCAATAATTTTAGGACTGATGTTGTACACTCTCATATTTGCCCACAGAGCTGCATGCCAGACTCGGTCAAACGCCTTCTTGAAGTCTACGAACACATGATATAGATGTTGATGCTGTAGGTATTTCTCGCAGATTATTCTGAGTTTGAAAATCTTTTCAGTGGTACTTCGCCCTGTCCTGAATCTTGCTTGTTCTTCAGCTATGATTTGTTCAGCTTGGGGTTTCAACCTGTTGAGTATTATTTTCAGGAGGACCTTGCTGGGATGGCTGATGAGGCTGATGGTGCAGTAATTTTCACCCTCCTAAAGGTTACCTTTTTTGGGAAGAGTGATGACAAGCGACTGGTTCCCCACTCTGCCAGATCTTGTGACAGATAATGGTGAGTGCGTCAATCATCGCTTCGCCTCCTGCTTGAAGCAGTTCCGCGGGTATGTTGTCCACTCCCGCTGACTTCCCTTTGAGTTTCTTCAGCGATTGCACTGCTGCCTCAACTTCTTCTCGGAGAATTTGGATGATTTCGTCTTCCTCTCTGTTCTCGGGACATGCTATAACTGATGGGTCTCTGTTTGGTGTGTGGTTGTAAAGGTCAAAGCAGTACTCGGTCCATCTGTCCAAAACTTCTTGTTCTTCTGTAAGGCATATGCCAGACTTGCTTTGGATGGTGGAGACCTTGGGCTGTTTAACACTTGTCAGCCGCTTCACTGTCTGATAGGCCTTCTTGCTGTTGTTCTTGTTCAGACTGTTCTCTATTTCCTGGTATTGATCTTCTATCCTGTTCTCCACACCGACTCGACCGAAGTTTTTTAGTTTTGAGGTTAGGTCAGCCAGGCTAACTATAAATAGCTTCGCTGATGCTACCTTTCCTTTCCTTTCACTCCTCCTCCTCCTCCTCTTCATCATCATCATCATCACCATCATCATCATCATCATCATCATCATCATCATCATCATCATCATCATCATCATCATCATCATCATCATCTTCTTCTTCTTCTTCTTCTTCTATTCAGCGACCAGAAAATATTAAGTTCTCTTCACACATGAAGAATAATGCCAATAACTATAAAGCTTAGGCACATTTTAAAATAATAGATATAGCTAACAAAACCGAAACAAATGTTACAGAAAAAACATTTTTTACCAAGAAAAAAAACGAAACGCGCCCACGCATACCCTCACACACATACACAAATACACGCACCCACACCAAAACACACACACACATACACACATTCTTGTATAGGTCACAAATGGGGTAATTTTAGAATATAGGAATCGGAAAGTGATTTTTGTAGAGAAAAGGGTTAGTGCAAGGGTTCCGTTCCCCATTTGTGCGGTTATAAACCAACACACCCTCACACACACACACCCACACACACACACTCTCACAAACACAACATTATATTTAGAAGAAAGAAATAGAAATACTCATAAACAAAAGAATTCCCATTACATTTTTGGGGAGTAAATTCCAATTTTTGTTGTGTGTGTGTGCGCGCGTGTGTGTGTGTGCGTGTGTGTATGTGCGCGTGTGTGTGCGTTTGTGTTTTATTTTGTTGGGGTGTTTGGCAGAAAAAAAGGTTGTTACTGTAACATTTCGTTCCGTTTTATTACCTATATCTATTATTTACAAATGCGACTAAGCTTTATAGTTATTGCCATTTCCATTTATCGATAAAAAGGTAAAGTGAAGTGTCAAAAATCAAAATCAAATAGCATTGCTTTGGACATAAATATAATATGACCAAGTTTTGATAGCAAAAATCATTGTACTTTCGCGAAAGGAAAATAGTTCTACAAAAACGTGTATTATCGCTTTTAAGCCGGTTTCTACTTCTTCTTCTTCTTCTTCTTCTTCTTCTTCTTCTGCTACTTCTTCTTCCTCTCTGACTTGTTAGCCAGGCATGAAAGTATAGGATATTGTCGGTGTTCCAGATTCTTCTTCTTCTTCTTCTTCTTCTTCTTCTGCTGCTGCTGCAGCTTCTGCTTCTTCTTCCTCTCTGGCTTGTTAGCCAGGCATGAACGTACAGGATATTGTTGGTGTTCCAGATTCGTGTCCAAACTTCCGTCGTCTTCAAACTAACGACCCGAAATCGGAGAATAGTTATTGTCCAACTGCCACCAGCACTGTCACCATCATCAAGCCTAAGATCACCACCACTTCTGCTCATCATTATCGTCATCATCGTCTTCGTCATCATCGTCTTCGTCGTCATCGACTTGATCATGATGATGATGATCATCATCTTCATCGTCCTCATCATCGTCCTCATCATGAGGATGGTGGAGAAGAGATAATGGCGGTGGGTTGGAAGAGTGTTTATGTGTGTTGGGGTTAGAGGGGAGGGAGGGAAGGCGTAACACAGTTTATGGCATAAATAAGGATCTCTGCAGATGTTCGTTTCTCAATTGTTTGTTGTATGCTAGGGGGAGAGGGGGTGAGGGGAAGGGGAGAAACTATTTTCTCCGCTCTCAAAGTTGCATGGCTGAGTCTCTATATTACAGCACAGTCCCTGCAACCTGCTTACAAACTATTATCTCCACTCTCAAAGGTGCATGGCTATAGGTCTTACAGTACAGTTCCTGCAACCTGCTTAGAAACTATTCTCTCCACTCTCAAAGGTGCATGGTTAAGTCTCTATCTTACAGCACAGTCCCTGCAACCTGCTTAGAAACTATTCTCTCCACTCTCAAAGTTCCATGGCTAAGTCTCTATCTTACAGCACAGTCCCTGCAACCTGCTTAGAAACTATTCTCTCCACTCTCAAAGTTCCATGGCTAAGTCTCTATCTTACAGCACAGTTTTGCAACCTGCTTAGAAACTGTTCTCTCCACTCTCAAAGTTGCATGGCTATAAGTCTTGCAGCACAGTCCCTGCAACCTGCTTAGAAACTATTATCAAAGAGCCTATATACTATAGTATATACCCTCTTTGCTATTATCTCCACTCTCAAAGTTGCATGGCTATAAGTCTTACAGCACAGTCCCTGCAACCTGCTTAGAAACTATTATCAAAGAGCCTATATACTATAGTATACACCCTCTTTGCTATTATCTCCACTCTTAAAGTTCTATGGCTATAAGTCTTACAGCACCGTCCGTGCAACCTGCTTAGAAACTATTATCTCCACTCTCAAAGTTCTATGGCTATAAGTCTTACAGCACCGTCCGTGCAACCTGCTTAGAAACGAAGAACTAGGTAAAATGGAGACATAGAAGGGTGCGACGGAGGGAAGGAGGTAGAGGTATAAAGCTAGAGAGAGAGATATCAAGGGAGGAGGGAGAGAGATGAAAGACAGAGTGAGGGAGAGAGATTTGAGACAGTGAGGGACAGATTAGAGAGAGAGAGAGAGAGAGAGAGAGAGAGAGAGAGAGAGGTAGGCGGGATGGAATGAAAGACGAAGAACAACGACGACGACCACAACAGCAACAACAACGGCGACAACAGCAAACAGCAACAAGAAAGAAGAACAAGACGACGACAGAAGAATGCTGGTTTGTTATGACAAGGGGGGGGGGGAGAGGAAGCGGATGGAGAGCGGAGTGCAGGTGAAAAGTTAGGCGGTTGAGGGATGGTGATGGGTAAAGTGCAACAATCATGACGGGACAATATGGGCTACGTCTGTACAAGTGCACTCATAAATCTGTAATGGTTCAGGAACAATCGACCTGGCGTTGGGCTTGACGTCACAATCATGGTCAGGTCATATCAATAGGGTACTCTTCAAAAAGTTCGTCAAAACTGAGTCTATAGGATGAGGATCATGTAGACATAAATTGTTGTGGTTATTCTTCTTTTCTTACTTTCTTTCTTCCCCTCCTCCCCCTCCTTCTCTCCCTTCCTTCTTCTTCTTCTTCTTCTTCTTCTTCTTCTTCTTCTTCTTCTTCTTCTTCTTCTTCTTCTTCTTCTTCTTCTTCTTCTTCTTCTTCTTCTTCCTTCTTAGAAGACTTCTTCTTCTTTCTTCTTAGAAGAACGAGAGGCATGAAATTGATTTTGCTTCTTCTTTGCTTCTTCTTGTTCTACTTCTCCTACGAGCTTTTCCTCCTTCTTCTTGTTTTTGGACGATAGGCAGGAAAGTAATTTTGCTTCTTCGTGTTCTTCTTCTTGTTTTTGACTCACATGCATAGCACCCACTCTCACACATACACACAAACACGCGCCCGCTTAAAAACACATAGCAATGTGAGTCTGTGTACTCACCCCTCATCCTACCCCATATTTTATTTTTCCAGATTTATGTAAAGGTAAGGTGCGAGGTAAGTCCTAAATAGTCCAAAAATGAAATTTACCCCAATATTGTTTTTTTGTCATTCCACTGTTGTGCTGGTTTTCGTCTGTCCGCCGTCCGACGTCTGGATTTGAAAAACGTGCACGTGGATTAATATCTCACAACCTATTTCATCTATCACAACCAAACTTAAGAAGATGGCTTATATAGATATATAGATATATATCCTATCCCGTAACTCGAAGGTCGTAGGGGCACCACAGGTGATTGTTTAACCAGCGTACCCCATCATCTTTCTCTGTCCTCAGCAACCCTCATGGCTTCGCTCAGTGTCAAACCAGTCCATTCTCGAATGTTGTCCTCCCACCTCTTTTTCTGTCTCCCTCTTCTCCTGCCTCCTTGCACCGTGCCTTACAGGATGGACTTTGCAAGGCCTGAGGCTCTGCTGACGTGGCCATGCCATCGTAGTTTCCGTTTCTTCACCACTGTGAGCAGGTCATCGTGTTGTCCAATGGCTTGTGTGATGGTCTGTCGGACTTCATCGTTGGTGATGTGCTGGGTATATAAAATTACCAGAAGTCTTCTGTAGCGCCTCATCTCCATACTTTGTATTCGTCGTTGTAGTTCTGCTGTGAGGATCCATGTTTCGCAAGCGTATAGGAAGATGGAGATGACAAGGGAGCGCAGCAGCATTACCTTGGAATGTAGACGGATGGTTCTATCTTTCCAAATGCTCTTCAACCTTGTCAGGGCAGCAGTTGTTTGTCCGATCCTGGGGATGATTTCATGTGAAGACCCATTGTGTGATATAATGGCTCCTAAATATTTGAAGCACGAGACCTCATAAATGATTAGTGAATGAATGACTTCACTTCAAAGTCAAGGGCACAGGGTCAACAAAAGTTAGTAAAGTAATGAAAATTTGTCCACAAAATGTGACTTTTTTTCTTTCTAAAATATTGATATTAATCTGATGATTCTTTGAAGCACGATAGATATGAATGAGACAAACATCCTGTGCACATTTAGTCAACCTCATTTGAAGGCCAAGGTCACTGGTGCTGTCCAAAGTCAGTTTGTGTAGTGCCCTTGACCCTAAATTATGAAAGATGTAATGTTCAAACTTGTTATTTTTAGAGATGATGGATTTATCTTTCACATATATTCCGTTCTTGCGTCGATCTTGAAGGCCAAGATCATTTTAGACCTTGCAAAAGTAGGTCATCGTACATGGCTTTATTTAACCCATAGTATGCAACAACATTGGGTTATTTGATCATACATGAGCTTGAGAGGCCAATTTCATCCCTAGCTCAAGGTCACTGAAGGCCAAGATCATCCCAAGGCCATTGTGTTATTTTTGGCTTAATACAACTTTTGCTGTAGTTTTTTTAATTTTACATGAGTGTATTTGGAACCGGAGGTCAAGGTCATCTCATGGTCAAGAGCATAGAAAGATCAATGTCGGTATTATTTGCATTTTAATGCCACTGTTTCATTGTTATTTCTTTCTGGGCAGTTATTTTCATGTTAAATATTGCAAGTTCCATAAGGAGCATGCGAGTCATATGACCTTTGCCCTTCTAGTTGTTCTTCTTGTTTTTGTCCTTTCTCCTCCTCCTCCTCCTCCTCCTCCTCCTTCTTCTTCTTCTTCTTCTTCTTCTTCTTCTTCTTCTTCTTCTTCTTCTTCTTCTTCTTCTTCTTCTTCTTCTTCTTCTTCTTCTTCTTCTTTATTTTCAAGAGTCACTAGAATTGTGATGTACGAATTTTCAAGAGTCACTAGAATTGTGATGTACGAATCGTGTAGAGCTGACTTAGGAGAATCACGAAAATAATCAATTTATCGAAGAATGTAGGGAAGCTCGCTAAAAAGCAAAGCCAAACTGTGTTCGTGCTTTTCTTTCATTTACTCTCGCTTTATTTATTTTGTTTATATTTCTTTGATTACTTTATACGCAAGGATTCGACAGACTTTGTCATTTCAATTTCAATTTCATGTAATTATTTCCCTTCGTAACTTACTTCCCCTGAAAATGTTCTTTTCTCCTCCTTAGCTGACAAGCATTACGCAATAATCACACGAATATTACAATAACATAAATGTCAAAATCACAAAAATATCAAGAAACCAAAAACCAAGTAGAGTAGGCTGTATTCAAATCAAAAATAATTGTGCAATCACAAAAACGTCCAAATCACAAAACAGTCAACACACCCACACAGACACACACACACAGACACACACACACACACACACACACACACACACACACACACACACACAAGGTTTACAACAGTCACATAAATGTAGTATTATATTCATAATAGTTTATAATATTATTATGTCGATACAAACGGTAAATTGGAAATTCGCAAGCAAAAATTCTTCACAGCAGAAATTTCAAAAAATATACAAAGTATTGTAACAAAAAACAATGCCCTTCTTCAAAATATTTCCTAGGAAACAGGAAAAGCTTTCAGAAAAGCTGCTCAGAAAAAACAAATTATGTCTCAATAAACGGGATCGGGAAGATTTATGGAATGGCGTAGTCCATTCACGATTGTATTATTATTATTATTTTATTATTATTATTATTATTATTATTATTATTATTATTATTATTATTATTATTATTATTATTATTATTATTATTATTATTATTATTATTGTTGTTGTTGTTGTTGTTGTTGTTATTATTACTATTTGAGTACGAAAACTGAGAGCACGAACTTTCAAATGTATTTAATCCTTTTGGTGTAATTTCTTATTGATCGCTCAGCTGCATATAATTCCCACTCCCAAGCTTCTCATGACCACACATCCATTTCCTCACGCCTTGTCCCAACCATATCTACCCAGTAATCTGAGGATAAAGGGCCTTACCTGCTAAAAACAAAGGTGGCGTAACTGCAGTCTTCAATTACCTTCCCTTCGCCTCTAAAGTTCAAAGCCTCTCTTTATTCTGCATCTTAAGTAACGTTCACCCAGCCTCTCGAAGACCTTTCGAACCAGCCCTATACCCAGACATAATCGAACCGTAAACATCATTTGTCGGATGTTGAACTATTACGCTGTTGATTTCACGCCAAAACAATCTGTTTAGGGGGGAAAAAACCCAACAACATAATAACCGAAAAAGCAAAGAAGAAAACAATGGACTGAAAAAGAGAAAGGTTTATAAATGTCTCTTTCACGTTCTACAACCCCTCCTTTACGTCCCCCCCCCCAAACCTCCTCATTGTTTTATCGTCTCCCCTCCCCATCCCAATCAAAGTAACAAAACTATCTCATTCGCTAATGCAGTCATTGTGTCTGGTAGCACAGCACAATTAACAGAGTGCTGGTTTCCTATGTCTGGTAGCACAATTAATAGAGTGCTGGTTTCCTATGTCTGGTAGCACAACACAATTAATAGAGTGCTGGTTTGCTATGTGTGGTAGCACACCACAATTAATAGAGTGCTGGTTTCCTATGTCTGGTAGCACAATTAATAGAGTGCTGGTTTCCTATGTCTGGTAGCACAATTAATAGAGTGCTGGTTTCCTATGTGTGGTAGCACAGCACAATTAATAGAGTGCTGGTTTCCTATGTGTGGTAGCACAGCACAATTAATAGAGTGCTGGTTTCCTATGTCTGGTAGGACAACACAATTAACAGAGTGCTGGTTTCCTATGTGTGGTAGCACAGCACAATTAACAGAGTGCTGGTTTGCTATGTGTGGTAGCACAACACAATTAACAGAGTGCTGGTTTCCTATGTCTGGTAGCACAACACAATTAACAAAGTGCTGGTTTCCTATGTGTGGTAGCACAATTAATAGAGTGCTGGTTTCCTATGTGTGGTAGCACAACACAATTAACAAAGTGCTGGTTTCCTATGTCTGGTAGCACAACACAATTAATAGAGTGCTGGTTTCCTATGTGTGGTAGCACAGCACAATTAATAGAGTGCTGGTTTCCTATGTGTGGTAGCACAGCACAATTAATAGAGTGCTGGTTTCCTATGTGTGGTAGCACAGCACAATTAACAGAGTGCTGGTTTGCTATGTGTGGTAGCACAGCACAATTAACAGAGTGCTGGTTTCCTATGTGTGGTAGCACAACACAATTAATAGAGTGCTGGTTTCCTATGTGTGGTAGCACAGCACAATTAATAGAGTGCTGGTTTCCTATGTCTGGTAGCACAATTAATAGAGTGCTGGTTTCCTATGTCTGGTAGCACAATTAATAGAGTGCTGGTTTCCTATGTCTGGTAGCACAATTAACAAAGTGCTGGTTTCCTATGTGTGGTAGCACAATTAATAGAGTGCTGGTTTCCTATGTCTGGTAGCACAATTAATAGAGTGCTGGTTTCCTATGTGTCGTAGCACAATTAACAAAGTGCTGGTTTCCTATGTCTGGTAGCACAATTAAAAGAGTGCTGGTTTCCTATGTCTGGTAGCACAATTAATAGAGTGCTGGTTTCCTATGTGTGGTAGCACAGCACAATAATAGAGTGCTGGTTTCCTATGTCTGGCAGCACAATTAACAAAGTGCTGTGTGACGACACGAGTTTTCAGATAGCAGGGAGAATTACACTTTTTACGAAGTTACACTTCTCCGTATTAGTGTACATAGAATAGCGTGACCGATTTACTTTTGCGTATGAAAGTGCAGTTTCGTAAAGTCCGTGCGATTCGTAGAAGACAGGGAGTCGGCCAATTTCGAATAGGGATACGCGTAATAAAGAACGTGCATACTGACGAGAGCTCGACTATTTTGCTTGTGGCCGGCGCGGTTTTGAAGGGCAGAGTGGTTTGAGATGCTGTTGCGAGAAGAACGAATTCTAACGAGGCAGCAACCCTGTGACAGAGGTCATTGTAGTGTAGGGTACTGTTGGAAGGGTGTGTTTATTGTTTATATAGCCACCCAAGGTCTTATGCCCTCGTCGGGATAAGGATGTTTAGAATTCGAAGGAAGATGTTAACTGCCATTCGTCAACGAATGTAGAGTTCCATACTTAAGGTGTGTGTAGTTCTCGATTGAACACCCACCAAGACTTAGTGTCTGTACCAGAGCTAAGGTGTCCTCATCCTCAGTATAAGTGTTATTTGGAAAGTGAAATAACGTGCAATAGCAAGAGAAAGTGACTCTCGAAAAGACTAACCCATTGTGTTGTGACAGTGTTGTGTCGTGTTGTGGTGTTGGGGTAAAGGGCGTCACAAGCCGAGGCCTATAAGGTAAGCAAATCCTGTCATTCAATTCTCTAGTGGCGCGCTCCGAGAACTGCGTACGTGTATGAGTGGTAATGAGTGTGGGGAAGGGGATGTATTTTAGGATGTATAATGAATTTTGTTGATTTTATATGATTTTCTTATGATTTTCTTATTGTATATGTGATGGGGGAAATGTCGTTGCTGTTGTTGTTATAAAAGTGGGTCAAAGGCGACGATGGGGAATACAGAGAGGGAGAGAGAGAGTGAGGGTGTATGTATGGAGAGAGCGATAGAATGTAGTATACTGAAGAAAGGTGAAGTGATGATTATGAAGGAAGCATGTTACAGTATAGTATGGCAAAGTAGTATGGATGAAGGGAGGTAATCGTGATGTGCTATAATTGTTGGGGGTGACGGTGGTGATGAAGGGGGGCGGAATGAATCAGGACTGTGAGATTGTAGTGTGGTTGCGATAACTATGTATATTTATATAAACATTGGTGTGTAAAGAAGATGTGAATTATTAAGCATCAAAGGTTGGTTTATATTATTGAAATGTGTGTATAGTATCTTGTATTATTATCATGGTATTCATAATTATACAGGTCAAGATGGTGGACGGAGGACGGCGTGTTATGTTATATTATATAGTGTTTATTGTTTTATGGGCATATTGTTAAGACTGTGTATATGTCAACAGGTGTGGGCTGATTATTACTTCTACGTATTACTTCTACGTGTTTCTTCTACCTGTTTATTTCTACGCATTATTTCAACGCTGTTGCCTTTGATGTTGCCTGTTATGCTGTACTGATGTTGCTGTTGTTGACGCTGACTGGGTCCTAGCCAGCCTGGGGTGTGCCTTTGCCTCTACAACAGAGTAGTGTTGTGGTGATCTTTTACACTGCTGCAGGTTTTGCCTATGTATCGAGGCAACACATTTACAGGAGGTTTTCATACCTAATTCATGCACACACAGACTCACATTGCACGCACCTAAAAACATATCCATTTAGTTAGAAGAATCATCCACTTATTGTGAAAGAGACTGTTAGCTCTCTGAGCTACTTGACAAGAACATTGAGACATTACTTCTGTACCACAGCTTCGCCTAGATAATAGTTTATGATTCAACGCCATTGCTTATTATCTGAAGATTTGCATTTTGAATTGATTTGTTGATTTTGATTTCGCTGTACACACTTTGTAAAGAAACTGTTATTGTTTAGTTCTATTTGGGGTTTGTTATAAGGGGGGGTAATTGTTAGTTAGTATTGGGACGGGGGTCTATTTAGGGGTTGGGGAAAGGTTAGTTCCCATTTGTCCTGTGTTTGTATGTTGATTGTAGGATAAAAGAGTGTGATTGTATTCTGGCATTTTGTGTTAGTTTATTTTGTTTGAGTTTTATTCTTTATTCACTCGCTTTATGTGCTGACGTCACTGAACCCGCTCGGGGGACGTGACATTTTGGTGTCAGAAGTGGGATTAACTCATTTATTTTGTTAAGGTAGTGCCAGATGTGTATGTTGTGTGTTTGAGTTGTTGTGTGAAAGGGTACGCAGCGGGCGGTTGGCGGGAGTGTGGGTGTATTGCACTAGGGATCACACTCGGAGTGCAGCATTAACGGGGAATTGGGTTGCAGGGTTCACTTGCTCGCCTTTAGGGGTACGACGGTGAACGATTCCTCGGCTCCTGTGACTGTTGTGTTGCGTATTCATTCTGTTAGGTGTTTGTATCAGTTAAGTGTTATTTGTTTTGTGTATCACTAACATTTGTTCTTCCCTTCTTTTCTGACATGGCTACGCGGGATGCTCGAGCCGCGATGCGCCGCGACGCTAGGACCCGTAAGGAGGAGGCTGAGCAGGAGGATCGGGACTTCGGTGATGACGGCTCAGTGACAGGGTTGTTGGAGGAACCTTACGCAGTGAGTACTCAGACCACTATGCCTAAGATGTATGCCAAATCGCCCGGTGCACAGAGCAAAGTCGAGGTCGCGCTCAGCGATAGCGAGAGATTTAGACAGATTGGGGAAAGTCTGGGTTTCCGAGACGGAGCGTTAGCGCACTACGTAGTTAGTGAGATGAGAAGGGAAGAAGAACGGAGGGAGAGGGAGGAAGAGAAGAGAGAAAGAGAAGAAGATCGACGTCGGTTGGAGGCTAGATTAGAGGCCAGACTGGACGCGGAAAGAGAAGCTAGGCAAGCAGAACAGCGTCAGAGGGAAGCAGACCAACGTCGGTTGGAACAGAGGATAGAAGATGAGAAAAGGGAAGAGAGGGCGGCTAAGGAAGAGGAAAGGAGAATGTTTGAGATGAGGCTAGAGGAGGAACGAAGAGCCAGAGATGAGGACAGAGTTGCTCAGGGTGAGAGGGAGAACAGGGCTAGAGATAGGGGGGCAGGTTACTCTGTTAAGCTTAAACCCTTGGAGGAGAGAGAGGATGTGGAGGCCTACCTCCAGATGTTCGAACGGGTGGCAGAGGTTCAGGGTTGGAGGAGGGAGGTATGGGCGGTTAGGCTAGCGCCTTTGTTGCAAGGGGAAGCCCGGGATACTTACCTTCGTCTAACGCCTGAGCAAGCCCAGGATTTCGACACTGTGAGAAACGCGCTGTTGAAACGCTTCAGGAAGGACGCCGACTACTATCGTAGGCAGTTTCGAGAGGCCAAGAAGGAAGCTGCAGAGACGTTTCCTCAGCTAGTAGTGAGACTAGGGTCGTTAGTGAAGAAATGGTTTTCGCTCGCCGGCAAAGACATCACCGACGTAGAGCAGGTACTAGACACCTTCATTGGAGAGCAGCTTTTCTCCATCATGACTACCGAGTTAGAGATCTACGTGAGGGAGAATTTACCGACGACTAGCCATGCCGCAGCAGAGTTAGCACAGCGTGTGGTAGACGCCAAGCGGGCAGCATCAGCACCGGCACCCGTACTACCCAGTCAGAGACGCAGTTTTCCCAGACGACCGGAGGCTCCTCAGCAACCTAGCAACAGGGGAAGTCAGGGTCAGAAGGTAGGAAGGACGGAAGGGGGTAGTGGGGTACGTCGTTGCTACCGATGTGGGTCGGACAAGCATGTGGTCAGGGACTGCAAGGTCAAACCTCAGACAGTAGGCCAGGTTACAGTGGGACGGACTATTTCCACGGAGACCGCACCTCGGGCTAGCGTGTGTGCAATCAAACCTTATGATCCATGGGGCCAAGGTAGGGCGAACGGGCGGGACGTTCGAGTATTGAGAGATACGGGGGCGGAGATAGGGGCAGTCGCGAGCAGGTTAGTCAAACCAGCTGATTTGACGGGTCGGACTGTCGAGATTTGCTTGGCGAATCGATCGAACGTGGGTCTGCTACCTACAGCTTGGGTGGAGTTGGATTGTGCGCTGGTCAGGGGGAGAGTGGAGCTGGTGGTTTTCGAGGACGGGCCCGATATCATCCTGGGTAACTGGGTAACGTTTGATAGCGGGGAAAAGAGTCCTGTTTCCTTGTTCGGAGGTGAATGCGCGATGGCTGCAGCAGTGCAGACTCGGGCGCAGGTGAAGGCCGAGAAGAAGAGGGAGGTACCCTTAGCAGTGGTCGAACCATCCCAGATCTCTGTTAGCACCCCAGAGTTGATCAGGATGCAAGAGACCGACGAGACGCTCGCGAAGGCGAGAACGTTGGCACAGAGTGGTGGGGCGATAGCGTCAGGTAGGGCATCAGCTGAGTTTCGCAGGAAGAAGGGGGTGTTGTACCGGGTACACACGAAGAGAGGTAGCCAGGTCACGCAACTGGTAGTCCCGAAACAGTTGAGAGGAGGGATCCTTCAGTTGGCTCATGATCCACCCATGGCTGGACATTTGGGAGGGAAACGTACCAGGGAGCGGATCTGGGGAACATTCTATTGGCCGGGAATGTGTGCCGAAGTACGGAGGTATTGCGCCAGTTGTCCAGAATGTCAGAAGGTAGTACCGAGGGGACGGGTGAGGAAGGTACCACTACAGCAACTTCCGCTGGTGGACGAGCCATTTCAGAGGGTGGCCGTAGACATTGTGGGACCCATCAAACCCAAGTCAGATCGGGGGTAACATGTACATCCTAGTGGTAGTAGACTATGCCACACGCTATCCCGAGGCTGTACCGCTCAAGGGCATAGAGGCAGAGAGGGTGGCAGAAGCGCTGTGGGAGATTTGGTCGAGGGTGGGCGTTCCTAGGGAAGTTTTGACAGATCAAGGGACGCAATTCATGTCTGAAGTCATGCGGGAGATGAACAGACTACTGTCGATCCACGGGAAAGCTACCACACCGTATCATCCACAGTGCAACGGATTGGTTGAGCGATTCAACGGGACGCTAGTGTCCATGCTCAAGAAGTTAGCCACAGAACAACCTACAGCGTGGGACCGCTACATTCCAGCGCTACTATTTGCATACCGTGAAGTAGCACAAGAGTCTACAGGGTTCTCTCCCTTCGAGCTCCTATATGGAAAGACCGTGCGGGGACCGATGGCTGTGTTGAGAGACCTCTGGACCAAGGAGATACAAGAGGAGGAGGCGAAACTGAGTAGCCAGTACGTGGTAGACTTGCGTAATCGCATCGAGGAGACATGTAAGTTGGCACAAGGAAACCTCAGAACCGCGTCAGCCAAGCAGAAGCGGCACTTTGATAAGAAGGCGAAACGGCGTTTGTTCAACGCGGGGGATCAAGTGTTGCTACTGTTACCAGAAAAACACAACAAGTTGCAGCTAGCATGGCGAGGACCGTACGAGGTGATCGAACGCGTGGGAGAGTGCGACTACCGGATCAGGATGCGTGGGAAAAGCAAACTATACCACGCCAATCTCTTGAAGAAGTTTCATACCAGAGCGACGGTGGCCACGATCGTCGAGGACGACGAAAGAGTAGAGGAGGAGAAAACCATGCCAGTGGTTGGGAATATTCCGGTGACCACCGTGACGGCATCGGCGATACCCTGTGACGTAAAAAGGAAAGGAGACCGGAATGCATCACGATCTACGATCAACAGGGGCGACGATCACATCAGGGGAGACAAGAACAGACTGATGAAGTGGGCAATTCGTTTACACCCATCGTTTGAAGTTGTAGAGCGTACTCCAAGGAAGGACGATGGACCGGCAGCTTTTCTCAATAGGAGTATTAGGTAGCATAGGGGGTATTGAAAATTTGTCGTAGTTAAGGTTCTTCAAGGTGTTAAGAACTGGGGGGGGGGTTGTGTGACGACACGAGTTTTCAGATAGCAGGGAGAATTACACTTTTTACGAAGTTACACTTCTCCGTATTAGTGTACATAGAATAGCGTGACCGATTTACTTTTGCGTATGAAAGTGCAGTTTCGTAAAGTCCGTGCGATTCGTAGAAGACAGGGAGTCGGCCAATTTCGAATAGGGATACGCGTAATAAAGAACGTGCATACTGACGAGAGCTCGACTATTTTGCTTGTGGCCGGCGCGGTTTTGAAGGGCAGAGTGGTTTGAGATGCTGTTGCGAGAGGAACGAATTCTAACGAGGCAGCAACCCTGTGACAGAGGTCATTGTAGTGTAGGGTACTGTTGGAAGGGTGTGTTTATTGTTTATATAGCCACCCAAGGTCTTATGCCCTCGTCGGGATAAGGATGTTTAGAATTCGAAGGAAGATGTTAACTGCCATTCGTCAACGAATGTAGAGTTCCATACTTAAGGTGTGTGTAGTTCTCGATTGAACACCCACCAAGACTTAGTGTCTGTACCAGAGCTAAGGTGTCCTCATCCTCAGTATAAGTGTTATTTGGAAAGTGAAATAACGTGCAATAGCAAGAGAAAGTGACTCTCGAAAAGACTAACCCATTGTGTTGTGACAGTGTTGTGTCGTGTTGTGGTGTTGGGGTAAAGGGCGTCACAAGCCGAGGCCTATAAGGTAAGCAAATCCTGTCATTCAATTCTCTAGTGGCGCGCTCCGAGAACTGCGTACGTGTATGAGTGGTAATGAGTGTGGGGAAGGGGATGTATTTTAGGATGTATAATGAATTTTGTTGATTTTATATGATTTTCTTATTGTATATGTGATGGGGGAAATGTCGTTGCTGTTGTTGTTATAAAAG
This sequence comes from Oncomelania hupensis, assembly GCA_036898135.1. Taxonomy (NCBI): domain Eukaryota; kingdom Metazoa; phylum Mollusca; class Gastropoda; order Littorinimorpha; family Pomatiopsidae; genus Oncomelania; species Oncomelania hupensis. The sequence continues at coordinate 1,851,356 of CM072519.1, read as the reverse complement.
TGGGTCAAAGGCGACGATGGGGAATACAGAGAGGGAGAGAGAGAGTGAGGGTGTATGTATGGAGAGAGCGATAGAATGTAGTATACTGAAGAAAGGTGAAGTGATGATTATGAAGGAAGCATGTTACAGTATAGTATGGCAAAGTAGTATGGATGAAGGGAGGTAATCGTGATGTGCTATAATTGTTGGGGGTGACGGTGGTGATGAAGGGGGGCGGAATGAATCAGGACTGTGAGATTGTAGTGTGGTTGCGATAACTATGTATATTTATATAAACATTGGTGTGTAAAGAAGATGTGAATTATTAAGCATCAAAGGTTGGTTTATATTATTGAAATGTGTGTATAGTATCTTGTATTATTATCATGGTATTCATAATTATACAGGTCAAGATGGTGGACGGAGGACGGCGTGTTATGTTATATTATATAGTGTTTATTGTTTTATGGGCATATTGTTAAGACTGTGTATATGTCAACAGGTGTGGGCTGATTATTACTTCTACGTATTACTTCTACGTGTTTCTTCTACCTGTTTATTTCTACGCATTATTTCAACGCTGTTGCCTTTGATGTTGCCTGTTATGCTGTACTGATGTTGCTGTTGTTGACGCTGACTGGGTCCTAGCCAGCCTGGGGTGTGCCTTTGCCTCTACAACAGAGTAGTGTTGTGGTGATCTTTTACACTGCTGCAGGTTTTGCCTATGTATCGAGGCAACACATTTACAGGAGGTTTTCATACCTAATTCATGCACACACAGACTCACATTGCACGCACCTAAAAACATATCCATTTAGTTAGAAGAATCATCCACTTATTGTGAAAGAGACTGTTAGCTCTCTGAGCTACTTGACAAGAACATTGAGACATTACTTCTGTACCACAGCTTCGCCTAGATAATAGTTTATGATTCAACGCCATTGATTTGCATTTTGAATTGATTTGTTGATTTTGATTTCGCTGTACACACTTTGTAAAGAAACTGTTATTGTTTAGTTCTATTTGGGGTTTGTTATAAGGGGGGGTAATTGTTAGTTAGTATTGGGACGGGGGTCTATTTAGGGGTTGGGGAAAGGTTAGTTCCCATTTGTCCTGTGTTTGTATGTTGATTGTAGAATAAAAGAGTGTGATTGTATTCTGGCATTTTGTGTTAGTTTATTTTGTTTGAGTTTTATTCTTTATTCACTCGCTTTATGTGCTGACGTCACTGAACCCGCTCGGGGGACGTGACATGCTGGTTTCCTATGTCTGGTAGCACAATTAATAGAGTGCTGGTTTCCTATGTGTGGTAGCACAATTAACAAAGTGCTGGTTTCCTATGTCTGGTAGCACAACACAATTAATAGAGTGCTGGTTTCCTATGTCTGGTAGCACAATTAATAGAGTGCTGGTTTCCTATGTGTGGTAGCACAGCACAATTAATAGAGTGCTGGTTTCCTATGTGTGGTAGCACAACACAATTAACAAAGTGCTGGTTTCCTATGTGTGGTAGCACAACACAATTAATAGAGTGCTGGTTTCCTATGTCTGGTAGCACAATTAATAGAGTGCTGGTTTCCTATGTGTGGTAGCACAATTAACAAAGTGCTGGTTTCCTATGTGTGGTAGCACAACACAATTAACAAAGTGCTGGTTTCCTATGTGTGGTAGCACAGCACAATTAATAGAGTGCTGGTTTCCTATGTGTGGTAGCACAATTAACAAAGTGCTGGTTTCCTATGTCTGGTAGCACAACACAATTAATAGAGTGCTGGTTTTCTATGTGTGGTAGCACAACACAATTAACAAAGTGCTGGTTTTCTATGTGTGATAGCACAGCACAATTAATAGAGTGCTGGTTTCCTATGTCTGGTAGCACAACACAATTAATAGAGTGCTGGTTTCCTATGTGTGGTAGCACAATTAATAGAGTGCTGGTTTCCTATGTCTGGTAGCACAATTAATAGAGTGCTGGTTTTCTATGTGTGATAGCACAGCACAATTAATAGAGTGCTGGTTTCCTATGTGTGGTAGCACAACACAATTAATAGAGTGCTGGTTTCCTATGTCTGGTAGCACAACACAATTAATAGAGTGCTGGTTTCCTATGTGTGGTAGCACAACACAATTAATAGAGTGCTGGTTTCCTATGTCTGGTAGCACAACACAATTAATAGAGTGCTGGTTTCCTATGTGTGGTAGCACAGCACAATTAATAGAGTGCTGGTTTCCTATGTGTGGTAGCACAGCACAATTAATAGAGTGCTGGTTTCCTATGTGTGGTAGCACAGCACAATTAATAGAGTGCTGGTTTCCTATGTGTGGTAGCACAATTAATAGAGTGCTGGTTTCCTATGTCTGGTAGCACAACACAATTAATAGAGTGCTGGTTTCCTATGTCTGGTAGCACAATTAACAGAGTGCTGGTTTCCTATGTCTGGTAGCACAATTAACAAAGTGCTGGTTTCCTATGTCTGGTAGCACAACACAATTAATAGAGTGCTGGTTTCCTATGTCTGGTAGCACAATTAATAGAGTGCTGGTTTCCTATGTCTGGTAGCACAATTAACAGAGTGCTGGTTTCCTATGTGTCGTAGCACAATTAACAAAGTGCTGGTTTCCTATGTCTGGTAGCACAATTAATAGAGTGCTGGTTTCCTATGTCTGGTAGCACAATTAATAGAGTGCTGGTTTCCTATGTGTGGTAGCACAGCACAATTAATAGGGTGCTGGTTTCCTATGTGTGGTAGCACAGCACAATTAATAGGGTGCTGGTTTCCTATGTGTGGTAGCACAATACAATTAATAGGGTGCTGGTTTCCTATGTCTGGTAGCACAGCACAATTAATCCTTTACACATCTCCTCTGTCTCACATCATCCAAAACCACGACTCTTTCCACCATTTCTACGCAGACGACATACAGCTGAAAAACAGTGACACTCCTCAAAACCTTCCATCCGTTCTGACCAAAACGTTTGAATGTTTTGAAGACGTTTCTAACTGGATGACAGTCAACAAGCTCCAACTCAATGCAAACAACACTGAAGTTATGCTCACAGGTACCACACACAACCTGTCTTCTTCCTCTGTAGACACTGTCACTCTTGGCCAGACCACTCTTCCTATGTCATCTTCTGTCAAAAACCTTGGTGTCGTTCTTGACAACACCCTCTCCATGTCAGAATTCATCCGCAATACCTGTCAAACTTGCAACTTTCATCTCCGTAGAATAGGCCTTGTCCGCAAATATCTGACTACTGACGCTACTGTCAAACTCATTTCCTCTCTTGTTTTGTGACGCTTAGACTACTGTAACTCTCTACTGGCTGGACTTCCTTCTTCTTCTATTTATCTGCTCCAACGTGTTCAGAACTCAGCTGCACGTCTGGTTCTCCAAAAAAAAATCTGATCATATCACTCCCCTTCTACATTCACTCCACTGGCTTCCAGTGTCTCATAGAATTATCTACAAAATCGCTATTTTCTGTTACAAGTGCGTCCATGGGTTAGCCCCTTCTTACCTCACCCAGAACATTCAATTCTATAGGCCTTCTAGAAATCTTCATTCTTCCCCTGACTTCCTCATGCTTCACCTACCCCGCTACAAACTCTCCTCTGCTGGCTGTCGATCGTTCTCTGTGCTTGGCCCTTCAACTTGGAATTCTCTTCCCCTCTCTTCACAGCTCTCCAAACATATCTACTTTCAAATCCAACTTGAAAACTCATCTCTTCCTTAACTGTTTGTGATCTTGCCTCCCATCATCATATACCGCCCCCATCACTCATTCTTAGCTCTTCCCTTCTCCCTCCCTCCTTCGTCTCTTATTCGTTAGCAAGTGTCTGATTTTATTTTGTATGAAGCCGGATGTTTAAAATGAATGTGTGAGTACTGCACTTTGAACTGATATTGTTCTTTGGGAAAAAGCGCTATATAAATATCTTTCTTCTTCTTCTTCTTCTTCTTCTTCTTCTTCTTCTTCTTCTTCTTCTTCTTCTTCTTCTTCTTCCTCTTCCTCTTCTTCTTCTTCTTCTTCTTCTTCTTCTTCTTCTTCTTCTTCTTCTTCTTCTTCTTATTATTATTATTATTATTATTATTATTATTATTATTATTATTATAAGTGCTGAGAAGACCAAAATGTTGACCAACAACACCAATGGCATCAACACGGACATCAAAGTCCAAGGCCAATCCCTCAACACAGTGCATAGCTTCAAATATTTAGGAACCATTGTATCAGACAATGGGTCCCGACAGGAAGTACTCTCCAGGATCGCACAAACAACTGCTGCACTGACAAGGTTGAAGCCCATTTGGAAAGACAGGACCATTATTCCAAAGTAAGACTGCTGCGCTCCCTTGTCATCTCCATCTTCCTATATGCTTGCGAAGCATGGACCCTCACAGCAGATCTACAACGAAGAATACAAAGCATGGAGATGAGGTGCTACAAAAGACTTCTGGGCATTTCCTATACCCAACACATCACCAACGATGAAGTCCGACAGACCATCACACAAGCCGTTGGACAACAGGATGACCTGCTCACAGTGGTGAAGAAACGGAAACTCCGATGGTATGGCCACGTCACCAGATCATCAGGCCTTGCAAAGACCATTTTGCAAGGCACAGTGCAAGGAGGTAGAAGAAGAGGGAAATCCGAAAAAGAGGTGGAGGACAACATTCGAGAATGGACTGGTTTGACACTGAGCGAAGCCATCAGGTCTGCTGAGGACAGAGAAAGATGGAATATGCTGGTTAAACGATCATTTGTGGTGCTCCTACGACCTCAACGGGACAGGATAGGATAGGTTAGGATAGGTTTCCTATGTGTGGTAGCACAGCACAATTAATAGGGTGCTGGTTTCCTATGTCTGATAGCACAGCACAATTAATAAAGTGCTGGTTTCCTATGTCTGGTAGCACAATTAACAGAGTGCTGGTTTCCTATGTGTGGTAGCACAGCACAATTAACAGGGTGCTGGTTTCCTATGTCTGGTAGCAAAACACAATTAATAGAGTGCTGGTTTTCTATGTCTGGTAGCACACCACAATTAATAGAGTGCTGGTTTTCTATGTGTGGTAGCACACCACAATTAACAGAGTGCTGGTTTCCTATGTGTGGTAGCACACCACAATTAATAGAGTGCTGGTTTTCTATGTGTGGTAGCACACCACAATTAATAGAGTGCTGGTTTCCTATGTCTGGTAGCACAATTAACAAAATGCTGGTTTTCTATGTCTGATAGCACAATTAACAAAATGCTGGTTTTCTATGTCTGGTAGCACAATTAACAAAATGCTGGTTTTCTATGTCTGATAGCACAATTAACAAAATGCTGGTTTTCTATGTCTGGTAGCACAATTAACAAAATGCTGGTTTCCTATGTCTGGTAGCACAATTAACAAAATGCTGGTTTTCTATGTCTGATAGCACAATTAACAAAATGCTGGTTTTCTATGTCTGATAGCACAATTAACAAAATGCTGGTTTTCTATGTCTGGTAGCACAATTAACAAAATGCTGGTTTTCTATGTCTGATAGCACAATTAACAAAATGCTGGTTTTCTATGTCTGATAGCACAATTAACAAAATGCTGGTTTCCTATGTGTGGTAGCACAATTAACAGAGTGCTGGTTTCCTATGTCTGGTAGCACAATTAACAAAGTGCTGGTTTCCTATGTGTGGTAGCACAATTAACAAAATGCTGGTTTTCTATGTGTGGTAGCACAATTAACAAAATGCTGGTTTTCTATGTCTGATAGCACAATTAACAAAGTGCTGGTTTCCTATGTGTGGTAGCACAATTAACAGAGTGTTGGTTTCCTATGTCTGGTAGCACAATTAACAAAGTGCTGGTTTCCTATGTGTGGTAGCACAGCACAATTAATAGGGTGCTGGTTTTCTATGTCTGGTAGCACAATTAACAAAGTGCTGGTTTCCTATGTGTGGTAGCACAATTAACAGAGTGCTGGTTTCCTATGTCTGGTAGCACAATTAACAAAGTGCTGGTTTCCTATGTGTGGTAGCACAGCACAATTAATAGGGTGCTGGTTTTCTATGCTGAAGGTCGAGGGTTCGAAACCCGGTAGGACCAACTTACGTGACATAGGTACAATACTTTTTAGGGCTTTCTCCGGGTACTCCGGTTTCGTCCCTCTTTTCAAAGATGTTATTGGGTGCAGTCAATCCTATCCCAACCTATTCCGTAACTGGAAGGTTGTTGGGGCACCACAGATGATCGTTTAACCACCGTACTCCATCTTGCGGTCAATCTACATTAAAAAAAAATAGAATGGTTTTCTTTTCCGACTTTTGTAATAGCGGTCTCTTTAGAACGCCGCGCGGTCAGTTCCAGTGAAGACAAAACGCGTGAAAGCATCCTGTATTATTGTTTATACTACTACTACTACTACTACTACTACTACTACTACTACTACTACTACTACTACTACTACTACTACTACTATTAATAATAATAATAATATTATTATTAATAATAATAGAATTATTAATATTAATAATAATAGTAAAAATAATATAATAATAACAATAATAATAATAATAATAATAAAAATAATAATAATAATGTATTATTATTATTATTATTATTATTATTATTATTATTATTATTATTATAATACATTATTATTATTATTATTATTATTATTATTATTATTATTATTATTATTATTATTATTATTATTATTATTATTATTATCGCTTTATTGTTTTTTAATAACCCCCCCCCTCCCTTCAACTTTCTCCCCCACTCGTCTTTCTTATCAGTCTTGGAGACATTAAATCCAGATGAACATAGCCACAGACAACGGCGAGGACCTTGATGATGATGATGACGATGATGATGACGAGAAGGAGGGGGAGGTTGCCTAGAAGCAACAACAGCAACAACTTCCTCTTGTATGTTGGATATCTTTTGAAATGAGGCTAATGATGGCCACAGGAAATCAAAACCGAGCCCACTCTATTCGTAATTCACAGTCATTGACATAAAGACGACCTTACGCGCAAGCAAGCAAGCGCGCCTGCGTGAGAGAGAGAGAGAGAGAGAGAGAGAGAGAGAGAGAGAGAGAGAGAGAGAGGAGGGAAAATGATGGACAGCGGTTGGGTGAGAGAGAGGGAGGGAATAGAGATTTGATGAGATGTGGGGTGGGAGGGGGTGAATGGAACAAAACCGAGTGTTGAACGTGTGTGCCGTTTTTTTGCAAGCAGAAAGACTGACAGACTTGATAGTTATGCAGATAGGAAGACGAGCAAGCAGACAGGCTGACAGACAGAATTCAACAGTGCATGAAAACAGCAGCAGCTGTTGCAGGTTTGAAGTTCTCAAAACATTCTTCACTTAGCGTATTTTGCGCAAGGACGTTATGAAAAGCTTTTTCAAGTTGAAGACAAGCACCAATTTCTCATACAGGAAAATTTTGTTACAAACTTCAGACTTGCACCATCTTAGCCCAGCCATATTTTTAACACACACACACACACGCACACACACACACACACACCTGACGCGCGCACACACACACACACACCCACACACACACATATTTCGATGACGTTAGTACAATCAAAACCGTTAACTTTAACCCTCACGGTGAAATCTTCTCCTCTCCCTCTCCCCCTGCATACACAACACCTCTCTTACCTCCTTCTGCTTCATCTACCACTACCCCTTCCTGTCTCCACACGCCAACAACATTTCTGTGTGATCATCGTGTCAATAGCAGGGCGATTGTATGCATTTTAATGATGATGAACATGCACTGAGGCTCATACCAGCTTTCTAAATAAGCTGTAATCTCTTGAAAATTGCCTCAATATTGGCACAGGGATTTGGGCGATGTTGTAACATTAATCGCCTACGCAGGTTCAAATCACCACGGTAGCCATGACGCTCCGTCACAGGGGCTAACCCGGTGGCTGATAGTGGAACACAGTTCGCATGCAGTGAGGGAAACTGGGCTTCCAATCTCAGAGAAGATTTTTTGTTTCTCGTAAGAGTCGACTTTTCTGTAATTACTCTTGCTGCGGTGTTCCACATACCACAACCCACATCTGCATCTTCGCTTTAGGTAGCTCGAGTTACATCCTGTTGAGCCACTCATGAGCTGAATAATAATAATAATAATAATAATAATAATAATAATAATAATAATAATAATAATAATAATAATAATAATAATAATTTAAAAAATAAATTTCGATTTCCGTTTTGGAATAGCGACATGCCTTTTACACAAGTTTGAGTGATGAATATGAGTTCGTTGTGTATGTAGGAGTGTCTGTAACATATGAGCCTGTATATTGGTTACCGATCGCCGCGTTTTGAACGTGATTTAAAAATAAGGAGCGTATAACATCTATGAGGATGTTGTTGTTGTTATTGTTGTTGTTGTTGATGATGATGATGATGATGATGATGATGATGATGATGATGATGATGATGATAAGAACAATTCATTTCATTTTAGCACATTACGAAAGGGGTGTGTGAGGGTGGAGGGAGGTAGAGGATTAGGATGTAAGTGTGGAGGTTGAGAGGGTTGGGATGTAAGTGTGGAGGTAGAAGATTAGGCTGTAAGTGTGGAGGTAGAGGATTAGGATGTAAGTGTGGAGGTAGAGGATTAGGATGTAAGTGTGGAGGTAGAGGATTAGGATGTAAGTGTGGAGGTAGAGGATTGGGATGTAAGTGTGGAGGTAGAGGATTAGGATGTAAGTGTGGAGATAGAGGATTAGGATGTAAGTGTGGAGGTAGAGGATTAGGATGTAAGTGTGGAGGTAGAGGATTGGGATGTAAGTGTGGAGGTAGAGGATTAGGATGTAAGTGTGGAGATAGAGAGGATTGGGATGTAAGTGTGGAGGTAGAAGATTAGGATGTAAGTGTGGAGGTAGAGGATTAGGATGTAAGTGTGGAGGTAGAGAGGATTGGGATGTATGTGTGGAGGTAGAGGATTAGGATGTAAGTGTGGAGGTAGAGGATTGGGATGTAAGTGTGGAGGTATAGAGGATTAGGATGTAAGTGTGGAGGTAGAGAGGATTAGGATGTAAGTGTGGAGGTATAGAGGATTAGGATGTAAGTGTGGAGATAGAGAGGATTGGGATGTAAGTGCGGAGATAGAGAGGATTTAGATGTAAGTGCGAGGTAGAGAGGATTGGGATGTAAGTGTGGAGGTAGAGAGGATTGGGATGTAAGTGTGGAGGTAGAGGATTAGGATGTAAGTGTGGAGTTAGAGAGGATTGGGATGTAAGTGTGGAGGTAGAAGATTGGGATGTAAGTGTGGAGGTAGAAGATTAGGATGTAAGTGTGGAGGTAGAGGATTAGGATGTAAGTGTGGAGGTAGAGGATTATGATGTAAGTGTGGAGGTAGAGGATTGGGATGTAAGTGTGGAGGTAGAGGATTAGGATGTAAGTGTGGAGATAGAGGATTAGGATGTAAGTGTGGAGGTAGAGGATTAGGATGTAAGTGTGGAGGTAGAGGATTGGGATGTAAGTGTGGAGGTAGAGGATTAGGATGTAAGTGTGGAGGTAGAGAGGATTGGGATGTAAGTGTGGAGGTAGAAGATTAGGATGCAAGTGTGGAGGTAGAGGATTAGGATGTAAGTGTGGAGGTAGAGAGGATTGGGATGTATGTGTGGAGGTAGAGGATTAGGATGTAAGTGTGGAGTTAGAGGATTGGGATGTAAGTGTGGAGGTATAGAGGATTAGGATGTAAGTGTGGAGGTAGAGAGGATTAGGATGTAAGTGTGGAGGTATAGAGGATTAGGATGTAAGTGTGGAGATAGAGAGGATTGGGATGTAAGTGCGGAGATAGAGAGGATTTAGATGTAAGTGCGAGGTAGAGAGGATTGGGATGTAAGTGTGGAGGTAGAGAGGATTGGGATGTAAGTGTGGAGGTAGAGAGGATTGGGATGTAAGTGCGGAGATAGAGAGGATTTAGATGTAAGTGCGGAGGTAGAGAGGATTGGGATGTAAGTGTGGAGGTAGAGAGGATTGGGATGTAAGTGTGGAGGTAGAGAGGATTGGGATGTAAGTGCGGAGATAGAGAGGATTTAGATGTAAGTGCGGAGGTAGAGAGGATTGGGATGTAAGCTGAAGACGGGAGTTGGGGAGAGAAGGGGGGTGGTTAAACTTGATCTTTACACGTAAAACGTAAAACAACTGTTGTGGCTGACATAGTTGGCTTATATCGCTGACAAGAAATGTGCAACCAGAGCTCTATAACAAAAGAAATTGTGCAAACTATTCTCCAACTAGACAGGCTAGCGTGCCGAAGCGTCAACTGTGTGCAAATATTGTTTGAGTTCCTGCCTTTTTCCGTCACGCCGCGTGAGAGATGCAGGCCAAAGTACCTTGTTAGCGGACTCTCCAAAACTTCTTACACTTCCGACAGCCAAACTACCGTCGCAACAGAGTGCAGTCGCAGTAATAATAGTTCACAGAAACCACTTTCTTTACTGCCGTAGTGAGAATAGTTCACCAAACATCCACAGGAAAGCCACTAATACTGTTATTGGCCTTGAGTCACGCTCAAATGACTCCAGGTTCTCTCTCTCCCTCCCTCACTCCCTCTCTCTCTCTACTTCTTCCCCTCCCCTCTCTCTACTCATTCCCCTCTCTCTCTCTCTCTCTCTCTCTCTCTCTCTCTGTTGTTCACTTTCTCTCATTCACAAGACAGTGTTTTATGCAATAATATTTGTTAATATTTCTTAAATACATTGTTAAAGTGTGTGTATGTGTCTGTGTGTGTATGTGTGAGTGTGTGCTTATGTTCAGACGACGTTCTTGTGACATACACTTGAGAATCTACATATAATACGATTTTTTGACGGACCCCGTTATGCGGACGTCAAAACAATGAACCGTTAGAATTAGGGTTAGGGTTAACATTAGGTCACTTAAAAGTACTTTAAAAATAGGACGAAAGATGACCCATGGTCAACACAACGTATGTGGAGTTTCATGATTGTCATAACAACACGGACTAAACAAATATATTATTGTGTGTGTGTGCGGGTGTGTGTGTGTGTGTGCACACTTTAAACAGTGTTATCTGGACAAATCAGTGAACATCTACATAACTTGTATTGACATGCCTACTTGTTTTGACGTCAGAACAATGATCCGTTAGGGCTAGGGCTGGGTTAGGGTTTGGGTTAGTGTTAGGGTTAGGGTTCGAACACTTCAAAGTACTTAAAAATGGGGACGAAATATGACCCATTGTCAGCACAACGTACGTGGCGTTGCGGGAAAGTCATGATAATACTGTGTAATCTCGGCTGTGTGTGTGCGTGTGTGTTATTATGCAATAGTTGATTTGAGTCTGTATACTGACAGGAAGAAACTGTGATAATCATAATAAGAGAGAAAGAGAGAGAGAGAGAGAGAGAGAGAGAGAGAGAGAGAGAGAGAGAGAGAGACGTACACAAAATAAAATCGTTCAAAGGGTACACAAAATATTATACTATAGTGTTTAGAACTTTCAAAACTTTCTCCAGGAATACAGCATTTTCAAGGACATGTTATCGAAGATTATTATAGTTATGACAACATCTTTATGAAAAAAATCCTTGCAAGCAAAACGTCCCGACCGATTTCAACTCTCCGCTTCAGCACGGTGAGAAAGTTGTGAATGAGGCCACAGCATGAAAATGGCAATCAAGAAAGATAAAGAAGATGGAGATGAAGATTAGCAGGTGGGAGTGGTGAGAAGAAGAAGAAGAACATGAAGAAGAAGAACAAGAAGAAGAAGAACAAGAACAAGAACAAGAAGAACAAGAAGGAGAGGAAGAAGAAGAAGAACAAGGAAGGCGCCGTCTAATTCTTTATAGGCCTCTAGTTCAATCAAAGATGTAAAATGTTCACATTCACTTTTTAGTTCCAGAGCTTACATAGCTCGGAAACTGAGGTTTTTGGCTTTGGGCATCCATCTGTCCACTGTAGGTCCGGACTGAAAATAATGGACGGATTTCTGTGAAACTTGGAATTTAATTTAAAACCATACTGAACCCTACCTAACCGGAAGACAGACAAAATAGGTAAGTGATGTGACGTCATTATGGTGATGTCATCAATTTTTGTGGGGATTGTTTTGTTATCCTATTTTCTCCCAAACTACTGGAGGGAATTGTTTCAAGTTTGGTATGTACTTAGACTTTACCTTCGCCTCCAAGGTAAAACCAAACTTATGCAAATCTACGGACGTAATCATCGTGACGTAATTTTAAAATTTTAATAATTTTTCTTAAAACTTCGTATGTAATTAGACTGTTTAGATGCCTTAAGCCTCAAACGAAACTGTGGTATATTCAGAGACGCCGTCGTGTGATGTCATCATGGTGACATCATAAATTGTTGTTGCTTTTTCTAATCCCATTTTCTCCCAAACTATTGGAGGGATTTGGTTCAAGTTTGGTATATACTTAGACTATGCCTCCAAGGTAAAACCAAAATTATGCAATTCGCGTGGCGTAATCATAATGACGTAATTATTTTCTTTCTAAGTTCCTTTAAACTATATATGTAATGAGAGTGTACAGATGCGCTGAGTCATAGTCAAAACTTACCTATACTGAGTGATGCCATCATGGTGAATTAATATTTAAACTTTACTTAACTTATTTGTTGGTGCACTTTTATCTGAAACTAATGGACGGATTAATTTAAGAATCGGTAGTTAGTTAATCCGTGTGTATGTGTGTGTGTGCGTGTGTGAAAGAGAGAGATAGAGAGAGAGAGAGAAAGAGAGAGCTAGCTCTGCACCCTTTAGAGTCCAACACTTGTTGTCGTTGTTATTATTATTATTATTATTATTATTATTATTATTATTATTATTATTATTATTATATTAAGACGGGAAGAAGAGGAGGATAAGGAGAACAAAATGCAGGAAAAAAAGAAGGAGAAGAAGAAGGAGTAGAAGAAGAAAAAGGAGGAGAAGGAGAAGAAGAAGAAGGAGAAGAAGAAGAATGAGAAGGAAGAGAAGAAGAAGAAGAAGAAGAAGAAGAAGAAGAAGAAGAAGAAGAAGAAGAAGGAGAAGAAGAAGGAGAAGAAGAAGGAAAAGTAGGAGAAGGAGAAGGAGAAGAATGAGAAGGAGGAGAAGAAGAAGAAGAAGGAGAAGAAGAAGAAGGAGAAGAAGAAGGAGGAGAAGAAGAAGAAGGAAAAGAAGGAGAAGAATAAGAAGGAGAAGAAGAAGAAGGAGAAGAAGGAAGAAGAAGAAGAAGAAGAAGAAGGAGAAGAAGGAGGAGGAGAAGAAGAAGGAGCAGAAGAGGAAAGAGAAGAAGAAGAAGACGAAGAAGAAGGACAAGAAGAAGAAGGAGAAGAAGAAGGTGAAGAAGGAGGAGAAGAAGAAGGAGGAGATGAAGAAGAAGAAGAAGAAGAAGAAGAAGGAGAAGAAGGAGGAGAAGAAGAAGAAGGAAAAGAAGGAGAAGAATAAGAAGGAGAAGAAGAAGAAGAAGAAGAAGAAGAAGGAAGAAGAAGAAGAAGAAGAAGAAGGAGAAGGAGAAGAAGGAGGAGGAGAAGAAGAAGGAGCAGAAGAGGAAAGAGAAGAAGAAGAAGACGAAGAAGAAGAAGAAGGAGAAGAAGAAGAAGGAGAAGAAGAAGGTGAAGAAGGAGGAGAAGAAGAAGGAGGAGATGAAGAAGAAGGAGAAGAAGAAGAAGAAGAAGAAGAAGAAGGAGAAGAAGAAGAAGAAGGAGAAGAAGGAGAAGAAGAAGAAGAAGGAGAAGAAGAAGAAGAAGAAGAAGAAGAAGAAGAAGAAGAAGAAGAAGAAGAAGAAGAAATAATGTACCACAAGCAAAGGGCTGGGCTGGGGAGCGAAGGAGTAAGGAGTACGAGTATAGATGTACGCAGACATTACAACAGAAAAACTTTTTTAATGGTCGGAGGTATGGGGCGCCATGCGCCCCATAGGAGGATCATTGACTCAAATAGTTCCTACTTGAAGAGGGTGGACTGTTAGAGTCGCGGTAGCACGCTGCTGTCCAAGCGAAAGTTATTGTAGGCGAATGAACGGGTGTGGGTTCGATACTCGCAAGAGGGAGAGGTAGAGAGGGAGAGAGAGAGAGGGGGGGTAGGGGGGGGGGTGGGGTGATTTCGAAATAATTACTGTAACTTAAGTGTGAGACTTAGTAGGTCACCAACTCCTTGGGCTGAAAATTAAACTGAGGTCTAATCTGTGTACGTACGCGTTCTTTTAAAGATACTGACACTTATGTCCTAGACGGGGACCTGCCAGGAATGCCAACATTGTTTGTTTATACTGGCGCAGCTGTTTGAGATCTATTACTGCTACTCTGTGTTTACTGCTATTTGGGATCTATTACTGCTACTATGTGTTTACTGCTATTTGGGATCTATTACTGCCTCTCTGTGTTTACTGCTATTTGGGATCTATTACTGCTACTCTGTGTTTACTGCTATTTGGGATCTATTACTGCTACTCTGTGTTTACTGCGTGGTTTGAGTCTGTGGTGGACCCCGTCAATGACGTTGATGTTGCTGCTTTTTAGAGCTGGGTACCGTGGGTCAAAGTCGTGCCGGTATTACTGCAGTATTTTTAGGTCGTATCGGTATTTCGTACCGGTATACCGCGATTTTAAGTGTTACAATCAAATGGGATATGGCACTGACAGTAGTGACCGACGCAAAAGAAAGATTGTCATACACTTCCAAGCAGTTTTAAAGAACCACATTTCCATAGAAACTGAAGCTTTATTATTGCTTGAACGCCTTCAAAACAAATTATGATAAATCACTGTTTAGAACATCAGCAAACTTTAAATCACAAAATCAAACTAAAACAAAAACATTTAACGGGAAAGTTCTTTAAGAACTGTAAGAGTTCAGAAGGATTGGCGACTGGTACCATGCTTAAACACGTGGATAAGTTGCGGTTCTTATTAGTTCTTCTTCAAGGACAGCTGCCTATCTAAGTGTTTGGGTTTTAGGCTCGCTCTCTTGGCGAACAAGATGTCGCCCACTGTCGCGTTATGTGTTGTCGAGATTTCCCAGTAAACCGGACCTTGAACACCCGCACCAGTATACCGTACCGTCGCGTTTTCGAACCTGAATACAGTTACGTATCGGTAAAACCGTCCAGTCCTATGCTTTCTGAGGAAATCAACCAGAAATTATCAAGAAGAAGAAGTAGAAGAAGAAGATAATAATAATAATAATTATGCCACTACTACTACTACTACTACTACTACTACTACTACTACTACTACTACTACTACTACTACTACTACTGCTACTACTACTACTACTACTACTAAGAAAAAGAAGAAGAAGAAATAATAATAATAATAATAATAATAATAATAATAATAATAATAATAATAATAATAATAATAATAATAAATTGCATTTATACAACGCATTTTTCATTAGAATAACAACTCAATGCGCTTACACACATCATTCGTACGCATCATCACAACATTCGCACTACATCATGTAGGCCTACAGCATCATTGAGAAAGTATTATTACTATTACACAGAAAACGCCTTGCAGAACAAGTGCGTTTTTAAGCAGCTCTTAAAGGAAACAAGGTCTGTACAATGTTTTAAACCGGCAGGCAGCGCATTCCAAACCTTGGGTGCTTGAAAACTAAAAGACCGGTCGCCAGACGCTTGGGCGTTCTCAACAGGTTTTTTTATCTGATAAGCGCAAAGAACGGGTTGTAGTGTAGGTAGTGAGTACCTCAGACAGATATGGTGGAAGTGACTGGTCGAAGTGACGGAAAGCTAGGACAGCAATTTTGTATTCAATGCGGAAATTGACAGGGAGCAAGTGGAGCTGCATTAAGAGAGGCGTGACATGATCACGTTTCCGTTTTTGAAGCACAAGCCGAGCAGCACAGTTCTGTACACGCTGCAGTCGGCTAACTTCATCAATGGGGAGACCAGCTAGAACTGAATTACAATAATCAAGTCTGAATGTCACAAAAGCGCTGACCAACTGTGTGCATGCATCCCTCGAAAGAAACTGCCTCAAGGACGCAATACGCCGAAGCTCAAGAAAGGACACACGACAGATGGTACTGATGTGGTCATGCATGGACAAAGAACTATCTAGCTTGACACCCAAATAACGAACAATATTACTAAATGGGATGGTGCTGCCGCCGATGTTTGCAGAATCGCTGCCGACCAGTTTTAGACGGGAAGATGAGCTTACAGGTATAACCTCGGTCTTGTCAGGGTTAAGCATCAACCTGTTGCTATTCATCCAAGCCTGGACTCTGTCAATACATGTTTCTACTTCAGACACAACAGAAGGGAAGTCATCTGCCTGACCACTCTTTGACAGTTCTGTATCATCTGCGTATTTGTGGAACATGCAGTTGCAGGCTGTGATAACATTAGAAAGTGGTTGGGAGTACAACAAAAACAAAACATGACCGAGCACAGAACCTTGGGGGACTCCGCATAACAGGGGACTAGGAGTAGAGGTATTGCAATCAATGACAACAGACTGGTAACGATCAGTGAGGTACGAGGAAAACCACTCAAGAACAGTCCCTCTTAAACCAAATGTAGTGCGCAGTCTCTCTAGAAGTATGTGGTGATCCAGCGTGTCGAACGCAGCACTCAGATCTAACAATGCTACAAGAGAAACACGCTTCTCGTCAGCCTGTCTAAGTAAACAATCAAGGACACTGAGAACAGCTGTCTCACAACTATGATTCTTCTTGTATGCTGACTGGTAGGCTTCCAGAAGACCACTGATGATCTTTTAACTGTTTTAACACAACCTTCTCCAGGATCTTGGAAATAAATGGAACATTAGATACAGGTCTATAATTGTTTAGTACATCGCTGTCAAGTCCAGTTTTTTTCAATAACGGTGTCACAACTGCCTGTTTAAACTGCTTTGGGACAGTACCTGTAGTAAGAGAAGCATTTACAATAGCAGAAATCAAAGGCACAAGATCAGCAAGGTTATGTTTCACAAGAGGGGTTGGCAATGGGTCAAGCATACAAGACTTTGTAGGAGAAGAAGAAGAAGAAGAAGCCGACGGCGACGATAAAGAGTGATGATTATTTTCAGTACAACTTTATGTTAATCTGATGAATACAAATTGATTTAGGAGGAAAAAGAGGAGTCATAGTTTATTTTAGTTAGTCATAGTTTATTTTAGTTAGTCATAGTTTATTTTAGTTAGTCATAGTTTATTTTAATTAGTCATAGTTTATTTTAGTTAGTCATAGTTTATAGGGTCCAGCGGACGGTTATTTATCAATAGTCGATTTAGCCCACATGCTTGAATCTTGATAAGTGTAACTCGAATTCGTTTACCCACGCAACCTGTTCACTCAGCAACAAGGCAGGAATCGTCGTATCAAGTTTTCCAACTTTATATTCAGCAAACATCAACAACTGCTTAGTCTTAGCTTAACGCCATCAATGCATTCTTTATTGTGGAAGTCTCCAAGTTCTAACAGTTCTTCGCTGTCAAAGCTGTCGTCAATCTCAGCTGTTGCTGCGTGTACAGTCTCTGGTGACCTTTTCACGTACAGGAGATTGGCGTGGTATATCTTGGAATGCTGGCCGAACTTCACCTTGTATTGGTTGATCCCTACCACGGCCTTCACCTCGTACGGGCCTTTCCACTCCATCAGCAGCTTATTGTGATCGTTAGGTAGCAGCACCAGCACTTTGTTGCCAGGTTTAAACTTCCTGTTCACAGCTCTAAGATGATAGTAGTGCTTTCCACAATCCTGGGACTTCTTCAGTTTTTTTCTTACTATCTCGAGAGTCTGCTCCAGCTTCTTCTGTAGCTCAAACACGTACTGATAGCTGTTTTTCACATCTGGGGCGTCTACTTCATTCGTACAACAGCTCGAACGGAAAAAAGCTGGTGGACTCCTGCGATACTTCTCTGTAAGCGAACAGTAAAGCGTTGATGAAGCGATGCCACTGTCTGGGCTGCTCGCTGCACAGTCTCTTCAGGGTGGACTTCAGCGTTGCATTAAACTTTTCGACTAGCCCGTTGAACATTGGATGGTAGGGTGTCGTAGTCAAATGCCGGATGCTCAGCAGTCTATTGACCTCCTTCATGCAGTCAGAGACGAACTGTGTCCCGAGGTCTGTCAGGATTTCTTCGGGTACTCCAAGTCTGCTGAACATGTCCACCAGCCACAGTTTCAGTGTCACTCTTCTTCAGAGGCACTGCTTCCGGGTACCGGGTCGCATAGTCCACTACACTAAGGTCAGTACCCATCGGCGACCTTCTTTACTCGGAGGCATCCTCTTCCTTGGGCCTTTGAAGGGACCCTTCCTCGAGGTATGGTCTTCTGGCAAATGCCACATGATCGGCAGAAGCGGCTGCATGAAGTCCTGGCCAATAGAACTAGAACACTGCCTGGATTCTGTCAGACGTCTTCTTGATGTCCAGGTGACCTCCAGTGATAGAGTCATGAGCTACTGCCATCACTTGGCGCCTTAGGGATAACGGTACCAGGACGTTACGTAGTGGTTTCCCTCCGAGGACCCTCAGGTGCTGGAAGATTCTGTACTTCATTTCGAATTAGACCGTGCCACTGCCCCTGATCACGTGGTGTTGGCGGTTCCTGTACTTGTTTAAAGTATTATCAGCTTCCTAGAGCTGGATTAGCTTATCCCTGTCTACGATGGCGATTTTGGAACTGTCGGCGACCTTCAGTAGTCGTCTTGTCTCTCTTGGCCTGGACCCTGGTAGTGACAGTACCGAAGATCTCTAGACGGCAGAGCTGAGTGGGAGTGGCCACATTATCCCGTAGCAGCTCTGTAATGTCTCCATCGGGAAAAGGAAATGGATCCTCCTCCACAACCTGGACGCGTTGAATTGAGACAAGACTCCACTCAGGATCGGAACCATCGGGTCGTCTCGCGCCGTCGATATTCCAGATCACCAAATCGTACAGCGGCTTCTTCAGGCAAACTGCTTCTACTTCTCCAATGTAGAAAGGGGTGCTGACTTGAATCTTCGCAACTGGCGCTTTCACACATTGAGAATCGCCGCTGAACTGTTCTTTAGTGATTAGATCTTCTCTGACGATGAGCCCACTGCATCCTGAGTTTCTTAGGACCGTTACTTCGTGATTTTCGACGCGTCCCTTGGAAACAGGCATGTTCTGGATGGTCAAAGCTGCGCTGGCGACGATGGGGATGGATTTTCCGTTGGCAAGGAGAAGTTGACCATCGGTCATACACTCTTGCACGTCCACAGGAGTAGCTGTGCGCTCGGTCTCGCTCAAAAGAATGAGGCTCCCGCCGCACACTTGATGTTCGGAGCTACTGGTTTACCGTCAGTTGAAGAAACGCCTCCGTTGGCTGCCCGGCGCTGCAATTTCCGTATTGCTCTGCTGTCCGCCACTTTTGTTTTGAGGACTATTAGCAGCTCTGTGGTCTGTGGCATGGCAGGCGAAACAGTCTCTTGGTTGCCATTTCCTGGAAAGTGGCGCGGAGTTAGTCTGTCTCTGGATTGTCTGGTTCCCCTGGATCTGGTTCCCATGGTCTCCAGTCCCCAGAAAATGTTTCGTCGCCTTGGGTGATTCCAGTGCCTTCCCGTGAGCGACGATATATTTTTCGGCAGAATCAGCAACATCTTTCAGCGTCTGCAGCTTTTATATTTCTAAGTGGGTCGCCAGCATTGAGGAATTGCTCCTTCACGATCAGGTCATGGAGACTGTTGTAAGACTTCCCTTTACCTGATAATTCCACCCACTTGTGTAGGTATGACGACAGGCGCTCCACAAACTGCTTTGGCGTCTCGTCTGACAAAGACCGGCATTCGCGGACGCGTTAATGGCAGCCCTTCTTTGTAAAGCGGTAGCACTGCAAGAGGGCCTCCTTTAAGGCGTCATAGTCTTTGGCGTCAGCATTCGACTGTCTGGTGTAAACTTCGAGGGCTTGCACCATTCGTAGTGCACTGAGTCGAATCGCCCAGGAGAGAGATGCATACGCTCATGCACACAGCACATCACCAACGATAAAGTCCGACAGACCATCACACAAGCCATTGGATAACACGATGACATGCTCAAGTGGTAAAAAAAAAAGAAATTCCGATGGTATGGCCACGTCACCATAGAACCAAGCCTTGCAAAGACCATCCTGCAAGGCACTGTGCAAGGAGGCTGAAGAAGGATGGAGACAGAAAAAGAGGTGGGAGGACAACATTCGAGAATGGACTGGCTTGACACAGAGCGAAGCCATGAGGGTTGCTGAGGACAGAGAAAGATGGAGTATGCTGGTTAAACGATCATCTTGTGGTGCCCCAACGAATTTCGAGTTACGGTATAGGATAGAGTAAGATGTATACACACATACACACACACACGCACACACACACACGCGCACGCACACACACACACCCACACAATGTACAAATACATGTACAACAGCAGCAACATTCGTCTACTGTCAATGTTTCCAACTTGTTGAACTTTACGACTGACGGCTTGTGCCACGCACGCACACACATACACAAAAACACACACAGACACAAACACAAACGCACGCACACGTACACACACTCACACACACACACACACACACAATGCAGGAATACATCAGCAGCAACATTCGTTAACTGTCAATGGTTCCAACTTGTTGAACTTTACGACTGAGGACTTTTGCCAAGTAGGCTAAGCTGTTCTAGGAGATGAGGGCGTGGATGGCAAGAGGAATTGGAAAGGTGGGGTGAGAGTGGAGGTGGAAAGAAAACAAAAGTGAAAACGAAAGAGAGAGAGAGAGAGAGAGAGAGAGAGAGAGAGAGAGAGAGAGAGAGAGAGAGAGAGAGAGAGAGAGAGAGAGAGGGGGAGACAGAGAAAGAGAAAAGGGGAGGTGCGGTGTAGGGAGGCTGGGGCGGCAATTATACAAGAACACAGAACAACTGTAACTAACGGCGGTTACGCATTGCTGAAATCATCAGAAACTCACTGCCAAGACCTTTTCTAGACACTTCTTGCAAACTATTTTTCCTCTTACAGCATAGTTGTGATCAAATGTTTTGGTTCAAAATGCCAATGTCAATCAACCTAAAGCCCCCCCAAAAGCTTATTATCTAATAATTCATGATCCTCCTGCACTACTACTTCACTGTCTGTGTCACTTGTGTCATGTTTTCCTTCACTATCACTCTCACTATCAATGACTGAATACAAACTAGACAATTTCTGTTCTGTACGAGTGGGCGTGGCAGCCATGGTGGGGTTCGATTCTTCAGGACGTTCTTGATCAGCGACTTCATAAGTAACACTATCCTGAGTAACAATCTCTGAACTTTCACTTTAGCTAACAGCATCAGAGGCACATTTTAACACTAGTTTGGGCTTTTTGCTGTGCCGGTTTCCGTGGAAACTTCGCTTTCGTGGCCTTTTACGACGTTTTTTTTTTAGGATCAAAAGGCATGTTTACTCACAACACCACAACAATTGCAGAAATATTAACTACAGTTCAAAACTTTCGCCCAAAATCGCTTACAGGAAATGTAGATTTGATTGAGGGAGCCACTAGACCTTATTATTTCAGTTTAGTGAGGGAGGAGCTCATTATTTTTATGCTGTACCAGGATACTGAAACTGATGAAAAATTACGATTTTCTAGGCAGGAAGTCGGACTTTTTTTGCAGGAGAGTACCCTCCTATAAACTGAAATATCTATTTAAAAAACAAACAAACTATTTCAGATAATTACAAATAGTAAACTGTGTGATAAAATATAGATATTCAGCAATATTAAACACTATTTTATTTTACAAATATAAAAAAGTGATTTTTGGTCAAAATCTAGTCAATACTTGCCCTTTAAATAATGTATTATTTAGAAATGTTTCTAAATAAGGATTTGCTTACCTATATAATGCATTATTTAGCAGAATTTTGCTGAGAAAAGTATGATTGTGTAGACGTTGCTAAATAAAGCATTATTTACATAAACAATTCATTGTTTAGAGTCTGAACTTTTCATTATGTAGGGGATTCGATGATTCGCTTGAAAACTTGGTTTTCATAAATTTACTGCTTTCTATAATTAAATGCCAGTTCTTTCCAAAGATTGTTTATCCAAAATGTGGGTTAATTATTTATTTTTCAACATAACTCATTCTACAAATTCGAAGATAAAACGTCTGTATCCTCCCGAACGCAAACGAAAGGTCAAGGTCAGTTTTGTGCTGGAGTGTTCAGTTTTTGAGTATCTCCGTCAGATTAGGAAAAAAAGCTTTCTTTTTGTATTTATTTACCCCAAAACTGTTAAGAGTATGTTTCCGTTTGTTCTTTTGGGTTGAATTATGTTTTAATTTGAAACGAAAAGTTTCAGCTTATTCGAAACTACCTGGAATTTTCAGGTCGGACTGACACGAAACATGGCGGAAGTACTCTGAAGGCAAGGAAGCGAATAAAGAAATAATTATGGATCCCTCTTTTCTGGAGCGGTGACCGTTGCAGTTTAGTATATTAATACTGTTGTAAACGAATAAAAAATATAGTGAAATAAAGCAGTTGCTTCATTTTAAATCGCAAAACAGCGTAAAATCACAGTTTTTGTCATTTTGTTTATCACTACCACATAACCTCACAGTAATATGACATGTTCTTGCCAATCCCTTAAATAATGATTGATTGTTGATTGATTTATTGTTGCTTTAGGTCCAGCGGACTCTTCCGAGCCAAATCAGGACCGGACAACCCCCGATCCGCATAAAAGATCTGCCGAAACAACCCTAGTGGGAAAATTGAATGCCCTCCACCGGCCAGTCACTTTACAATAAAGACATCCCACGCGGGGGACGGCTGAGGGTTGACCTCAACTACGCGAACACCCCGGTTACAAAAACAAAATAGAATACAACCATCATTATAAATCATCAACAAAACACATACATATAAAATGCCTATAGTGCGAAATAATACAATCATAGGAAGCCCTAGTGACCACCCGGCAGAAAGCGTCCAACACTCCCAAGCTGATCCAACAGACCTCATACACAAACAAGGAGTCTTGTCCAGGAAGAGTTTTCAAGAAAAAAGGTAGGTCATTGATCTAGCGAAGAAGAAGAAAGTATAGCAGAGTGCATAGGACAGATCAGGAATGGGAAAGAGCAAATGATGAAGACAGCGACAGTGGGAATTTAAAGCACTAAATTTCCAGAAAGTGGGGATACTATTTATACTGAAACCCCCGGCACTCCAACGGGGGGAACTGTTGCCGCAGTGAATTAGTCATGCCTACAAAGGCAAGACAGGTTTTCAACTGGGGCTTTCACTGTTCCCTTTATAGGTTAGAACAATCTACAGTGACAAGATTGCTCATGACCCCAAGGGGTCCTTAAATAATGAAAATGGTGAGTACGGCAATGAGTCATCGAGGTACCAGGCCAACGCTCTACCTCTGAGCTACGGCAATGAGTCAAAGTAGAAGACAAAGAAAGAAGAAGAGGAGGAGGAGGAGGAGGAGGAGGAAGAGGAGATGAAATCAAAGTAAACTTGGGTAAGACTTGCTTGCACCGAGCTTTCGCTTTGATGTTTCTTCCCTTGAGTTGACGTAACCGAACTTACGATCTGATAACGTGATAAGACCTTCAATACCCCGTACCCTACTCCTCCTCAACCCATGTCACCCCCCGTCTTACCCCCATTTCCAGCTCGCGGCACAGTTTTGTTTGTTTAATATTTCTTGGTTCTGTCTCCCTCCCGGTCTTTCTCTTGGTTTCTTTGCAATTTCTTTTCTTTCTTTTTTTTCTTCCACTCTTTCTGACGTTTCGTGCTTTCTTTCTTTCGTTCTTTCTTAATTTCCTTTCTTATTTTTCTTTCTTTCTTTCTTTCTTTCATTTAATTTTTTTCTTTCTTTACTTTCCAGTTTTTTTTAATTTTTTGATGCTCTTCTGTACTCTTTTAAAATTTTCGTAAAGTTTATATTTTGAAAAATTGATAAAACAACAACAAGCTGCTTTTTGTGTTTTTCTTTTCATTTCTTGTACTATTTTGTTTAAAATATTTTCATTTCTTGTTCTAAACTGCTTCTATTTCTTTCTTTTTATTTATTTTTTTCTTCTTTCTATGTATTCCTGTATTCTTTATTGTCTTTTGGGGATTATTTATTTATAAAGATGTTTGTCTCTCTTAAAAATCTGTCTGTCCGTCTGTCTGTTTGTCTCTCTCTCACTTTTTCTCTCCCTCTCTCGCCTCTCTCTCTGGTTCTACCTATTTCTGTTTGCCAGTCTTTTTATATCTCTGCCTCCCTTCCCCTCTCCCCATATATCTCTCTCCCTCCCCTCTCCCTCTTCCTGTCTCTCTGTCTCTACTCCTTCCCACTTCTGAAATCACCATACTCCCTACCTCCCTCTCTGCGACAGTCAGCCACTCAAAACTAAGTTAGCATTACGGGTATAATTTATTAAAATGTTATACACTTGCGTCATTATTTTAAATTGTATTCACGTGCATAATAATTTCATTTTTATTCACGTGTATAATTAGTGTATGTTTAAATAAATACTTCATCAGTTGCTTAGTCATTGTTTATAGGGTCCAGCGGACTGCAAAGAGACGATTCAGGACCACAATAAATACTTCATTTTTCTTGGTCATCTGCCCATCTTTATTAAATGTCCTTAAATTAACATGTAGATATTTCTGGCAGATTATTCTGAAGTTGAAAATCTGTTTTTGTGGTACTTGGCCCTGCCCTGAATCCGGATGGTTCTTCAGCCATGATTTGTTCAGCCTGAGGTTTCAACCTGTTGAGTGTTATTTTCAGGAGGATCTTGCTGGGATGGCTGATGAGGCTGATGGTGCGGTAACTTTCACACTTCTGAAGGTTACCCTTTTTGGAAAGAGTGATGACAAGCGACTGGGTCCATGGTGTAGGCCACTCCCCATTCTGCCTGATCTTGTTACAGGTAATGGTGAGAGCGTCAATCATCGCTTCTCCTCCTCCTGCTTGAAGCACTTTCGCGAGTATGTTGTCTACTCCCGCTCACCTCCCCTTCTTCAGCGAGTGCACTGCTGCCTCAACTTCTTTTCGGAGAATCGGAGGATTTCGTCTTCTCTGTTCTGGGAACATGCTAGAACTGATCTGATGGGTCTCCGTTTGGTGTGTGGTTGTAAAGGTCAAAGCAGTACCCTGTTCATCTGTCGAAGGCTTCCTGTTCTTCTGTAAGGACAACAACATCTATATCATGTGTTTGTAGACTTCAAGAAAGCGTTTGACCGAGTCTGGCATGCAGCTCTGTGGGGAACCATGAAAGTGTACAACGTCAGCCCTAAAATTATTGAGGTCATCAACAGCCTGTATGACAAGGCTACCAGTGCAGTCCTCTACAACAGCGCCATCGGGAACTGGTTCAGAACAAAAATAGGAGTATGTCAAGGATGCCTACTCTCTCCAACATCTTCCTGGAGCGCATCATCTCAGACGTCCTTGCAGATCATGAAGGCACAGTCAGAACAGGGAATAGAGCAATCTCCAATCTTCATTTTGCGGATGACATTGATGGATTTGCTAGAGAGGAGCAACAACTTGAACAGCTGGTACAGAGCCTTGACACCATCTCCAGAATGGAGTCTATGGAATGGAAATAAGTGCAGAGAAGACCAAAAATGATGACCAACAACACCAGTGGATGGCATAAACACCGACATCAAAGTCCAAGGCCAATCCCTCAACACGGTGCATAGCTTAAAATATTTGGGAGCCATTGTTACAGACAATGGGTCTCTAAAGGAAGTCCTCTCTAGGATCGCACGAACTACTGCTGCTCGGACAAGGTTGAAACCCAGTAAATACAGGACCATCAGTCTACACTCCAAAGTAAGGCTGCTGTGCTCTCTAGTCATCTCCATCTTCCTATATGCTTGCGAAACACGGACCCTCACAGCAGATCTACCACAAAGAATACAAAACATGGAGATGAGGTGCTACAGAAGACTTCTGGGCATTTCCTATACCAAGAACATCACCAACGACGATGTTCGAAAGACCATCACACAAGCCATTGGACAGCATGATGAAACGATCACAGTTGTGAAAAAATGGAAACTCTGATGGTGTGGTCACGTAACCAGAACATCAGGTCTTGCAAAGACCATCCTGTAAGGCACGGTGCAAGGAGGCAGAAGAAGAGGGAGACAGAACAAGAGGTGGGAGAGGACAACATTCGGGAATGGACTGGTTTGACACTGAGCGATGCCATGAGGGCATGCTGATGACAGAGAAAGATGGAGTGTGCTGGCTAAGCGATCATCTGTGGTGCCCCAACGACTTTTGATTTACTGGATAGGATAGGAAATTAACATGTTATGAAATGTGTGTTCACTCAGTTGTAAAAACCTTAATTTTTTTCGACAGAGAGAGAGAGAGAAAGAGAGAGAGAGACTCAGGCTCGGACAGTTTTTTTCACAACAAGGATACAGATGTTAGGCGGGAACCCAATCTTGCAATCGTCCCATATTGCTATATAATAGAGGGTACGAGCGATGACTCTTGGTGGCGCCGTAGCTCAGTGGTTAGTGCGAAGAATATTGATTCAAAACGTTCGTCAGGAACCAGTACGGTTAGTGTATTGGATGGGAGGTATTATTAATGCGAAGAAACGAAATATATCGGAATAATCACCCTAGGGGCGCAATAGAAAAGTTGAACGGATACGCCAGGTAAGAAGTGTAACCTCTATACTCCCACCATTGGCGATAAGGCAGCCGGGGATAACCATCCCAGGGAAGATGGATTGAACCACCAAAGCTATCACACTAATTGGACAGTTAAAAACAAAAGTTCACTTTGGGGAACCTGGGCCATTAGTGTGCTAGACGAAGGCTTTACGGCGGTTCGCGGTGGGACCACAGGTCAATGTCCTAGCCAACAGAGAAGAAGTAGAAGGAAAGCTGTTTCGATCTCTGAAGGCAAGAAATAAACTAACAGTAACAGTCGCTGATCTTTATATTAGCAAGATCTGAAAGTACAAAGAGAGAGAGAGAGAGAGAGAGAGAGAGAGAGAGAGAGAGAGAGAGAGAGAGAGAGAGAGAAAACTTGAAACTTGAAACTTTTTTTATTAGGGATAAAGATTTTAGACTAATGATACAGTCTAATCTTCCAATCTGTCCCTTAAGAAATTAACATAATAATAATTAACCTTTAACTTTAACTTGGAAATCACATCACTCACAAACACACATGCACACACAATCACACTAACATCTTCATCATTATCTTTAAACAATTTTAGGCAACTACCCTTTTCCCCATATCCTTCACCCTTATAATAATAATAATAATAATAATAATAATAATAATAATAATAATAATAATAATAATAATAATAATAATAATAATAAGACAAGTCAAGTTCCACAGCAAATAAATAATAATAATAATAATAATAATAATAATAATAATAATAATAATAATAATAATAATAATAATAATAATAATAATAATAATAATAAAGTGAATAAATAAATAGGTTCATAATTACACGAATGACTGTGTTGTCATATATTATTATACATCACTTTTATAATTAATTTTGCAGATGCCTACATATTTTACATTTGAAAGAAAACAGTGTGTCGCAATGTTTACACTCCAGAGGAAGAGAGTTCCATACACTAGCTCCATTAAACGATAGGCTATTTTTGTATAAATCAATGCGAGGGAGGGGTAGTTTATAATTATACAGTCTATGCCCATCAACTGGCTTAATAAAAAATGTATCAAGATATGCAGGTGTTTCTCCGTGTGTGATTTTGAACATATGGATAGCTGTATTAAATATAAATTGTTTTTGAAGTGGTAATATTCGGAGTTCTTGATATTTTTCATTAGTTGTAGCATCTGTATTTATATTATTATAAGATTTATAAAGTATCTTGATTGCTCTTTTATGAAGACTATTTAGATGTTTAATTTGAGCGTCACTGGCATTACACCAAATAATCGATGCATAATTAAAATGAGACATACAGTGGGCATAGAAAAAAGATTTTAATGCATCAGCCGTAACAAAATGTCTAAGTTTATTTAGGAGGAAGAGGTTTTTAGAAATTTTTTTACAGATATGGTTAACGTGTGACCGCCAGCTAAAATCATCATCGATGATTATGCCTAGCACCTTATGTTCATGAACTTGCTCAATACTGTACGACCCTAAGTTTAGATTAAGGGGAAAAGATCCATTTTGGCGTTTTTGTCGTGTAGTGAGAAGCATACTTTTGCTTTTATTAGGATTTAATTTCATTCTATTGATGCAACACCAGTTATTGATTTCATTTATGCTTATTTGAAGACTTTGCTCCACCTCCTGTAAATTTGTATTATGAGTATGGAGGGATGAATCATCAGCAAATAGTTCCAGATTAACATTTTGTGTGAGAAAAAGGGGCATGTCATTGATAAAGATACAGAATAAAATAGGACCAAGGATCGATCCTTGAGGAACTCCACAAGTTACATCACCAGAAGACGAAAAGGAACCATTAGTGTATACTGATTGGTGCCTGTTTGATAAATATGATTTAAAAAATAATACAGATGCAGAATTTTGGAAATAGAATTTTAACTTATTTATTAAGATGTTATGGTTAACTAGGTCAAATGCCTTTTTAAGGTCAAGAAAAACTGCCCCTACAATGTCTTGCTTGTTTATAGCATCAAGCCAAGCATCACAAATATGGGCGAGTGCTGTTTGACAAGAGTGTTTAGGTCTAAAGCCAGACTGAAAAGGATGAAAAAGAGCGTTATTTTCTAAATATTTCATAAGGTTAATGTGAATATGTCTTTCCAGGGGTTTAGATAGTACAGGCAGAATGGAAATTGGTCGAAAGTTGTCAAGAACTGAAGTATCACTTGTTTTAGGTAAAGGTATAACTTTAGCTTCTTTAAATATTGAAGGAAACTGACTTTGATCAATGCATAGATTATAGATGTAGGTTAACGGTTCAATAATATAAGGAAGAGACATTTTTATAATGAATGCATTTAGATTATAAATGTCCATAGACCTTTTATTTTTCATTTTTAATATTAGAGAAGTTACATCATGTTCTGTTAACCGAGGTATAAGAAATTAGGCAGATTCGTGAAGTTTGTTTCTACAAAACAGGTTGACCTTATCATATATTGTATCTGTGTTTGTGTTTGCGGTATTAGATTTAAGAATAGAGTCAGTTAATGAAATAAAATATTTATTAAATTCATCATTAGAAAAATTAAATTGATTTGTTTTTCTTGTTCTAGATTTTTTTGCAAAATGCATTCATTGCTTGCCAAATGCAAGTGATATTAGTGTTTTCAGTTGATAATAAAGTTTGAAAATATTTTTTCTTTGCATTTCTTACGAGAGTAAGGACTTTATTACGTTGCTTTTTATACAGATCAAACTGTTTTTGTTTTTTATGTCTGTCACGCAAGGACATGGCAGCTTTAATTTCAGTTGTCATCCAGGTGGGAACGGATGCATGTTTTACTCTCTTCCTCTGGATTGGAGCATGTGCATCAACCACAGAAAGTAATAGTTTTAAAAATATTTCGGCGGTTTCATTAGGGTTATTATATGCTCTTAAATTGTTGAAATTAATCAAACTTAAGTCCTGTAAATATGCGGACTTATCAAAATTCTTAAAGTTTCTATACATAATGTAGGTATGTCCTTTAAACTGTGGTTTTGGAAGATGGCATGAACATTTGCAAAGAATGGCTTTATGATCGCTGACAGACACGTCAGACGTGAAAGTAGCAGAAATTATATTATTGTTGTTACTGTATATATGATCAAGAAGAGTTGAATTAGTTTCTGTTACTCTTGTTGATTCTTGAATAAACTGAGTTATACCAAGCAAGTTTGTTATTGTGTTCCAGTGTGACTGAGACTGTAAAAGATTTATGTTAAAGTCCCCTAATATAATAAAGTTTAAATTGCAAGCATTGACTGTGTCCATCATTTGTAAGAAATTACTGAACAATCGCAATTGCTGGCAGGATTTCTGTACATGAATCCTATAAGAATAGGCCTATTTGTATGTGGCCTAACCTCCAGCCAGATGCATTCAATACATTTGAGTTCAAGATCATTTCTTCGTTTGACAAAGTTAATTAAAGTATTATGAACGTAAACACCAATTCCAGTGTGTCCAGGAAAATTAGCATCCTTTCTTATAAAATTATAATGTGGTATCGATACTGATTCTGAACTATGTTTCGAGTCACATAATTTAGTTTCCGTCACACCGAGTATATGTAGGCATCCGTGACGCTGCAAAAGAGAACAAATGTCATGAAGTTTGTTGTAGAGATGGTAAATGTTGACATGGCCACATAAAATATTAGATTCCATTTAAAATAAAATAATTTTTTTTTAAATATAATAATCCTATTTCACCATATGAGTACCAATCCTTTATTGTTTTATAGTTTCTTCAAACAACCCTTGGTAGAACTCACTATGGTAATCCGTATAGTCTACACAAACCTCGTTAGAGCTCAGAAGTTATTATATAGTCTATGTAGACAAAATCATCGCACTATTGCTGAATATGTCAAAGCAAACAAGTACTTGAAATAGAAAATAAGAAATATATTTAAGAAAATTCAAAGAAATTAATAATCAACTAATTCAAAAATAAAATATCGACAGGATCCCAAAGAATTCAAAACGTGTATTATAATTTATAGGAATGTATGAATGTCACAAAGTGTATTTAGAGAGAGAGAGAGAGAGAGAGAGAGAGAGAGAGAGAGAGAGAGAGAGAGAGAGAGAGAGAGAGAGAGAGAGAGAGAGAGAGGGGAGTAAGGAGTGACAGTATTCGAACTAGTACCTTTAGCAGCATCAGCAACAGCAGCATCCGACGTTACTGCTGGTTATATTCGGCTTAGCACTGAGATTCCCATCAGGGTCGGTGCAACTTGACCAGTGCGACTCTCGCCTAGACAACTACAAGCACGAGAGAGAGAGAGAGAGAGAGAGAGAGAGAGAGAGAGAGAGAGGTGATGAGGGGGGAATGAGGAGAGGGATTGAGTGAGAGTGAAGTGGTGAGAAAGAGAGAAGAAGGAAGTGATGAAGTGAGATTTAAACAGAAAAAAGAGTGGCGGGGGTTTGAGGGAGGAGGGGGGAAGAAGAAACTAGACGGATAGAGAGAGAGACTTCTTACTATTTCAGTCAGTTTTATATAGTCAAACAACTTTAATGAGATTCAATTTTAACGGGATCTGTGTTATCCCGAATGTATTCGAAATCCGTCATTATTTGTGTACAACAACCCTAGCACCACAAAACGCTAGGAAAACGAACAACTAAATTATGCTACAAGACATGTATAGGCCTATGTGCGTCTTGCGGATGGGTCTAGATGCGCCTACCAAAGTTGTCCTACATGCGTCTGTGAGATGTGATATGTCCGTCCTGCGCATAAGTTTGTCAACGTCAGGGTTCTCATACCTGCAAACTATTAGGTCTACTGGTGGTTCTTTTTCTACATCATCACGATCAAAGTGTTAAAAAAAATGTTTAGCGATAACCTTTCGGCAGTACGTTATCGAGAGAGAGCTGCCTTTCTTTTCTCTAGGCCAGCTTAATGAGGGCCGTGCCCATCTCCTCTCCCTCGTTTCCATAATATTCATCGTTTTAAACAGAGATTATTTTTTAAATTAATCGAAAATTCGTTGCTCTTAACTCGGGTGTTCATTGTTTTAATTTCTTCACGGATTCTAAACAGAGTCAGGTAGGTTTGCCCATTCACAGCTTGGATGGACTAGCGTGTGCAGTGCGCGTGTTTCATTTGCTGTTGTTGTTATTGTGTGGTTGCAGGCTTCCATCAAATCACAATACAAGATCTTCCAGACCTACAGAAAGGTAAGAAAATGCTACTTTCTCATAGCTTGCCTTTATTAATGGGTGTATACACAAAACTTGCAAGACACCCTTTTTCTATTAACCCTTTATGTATATACTTTTGTAAACTAAACAGGCAAACCAGTTCATCATCATCATCATCATCATCATCATCATCATCATCATCATCATCATCATCATCATCATCATCATCATCATCATCTTGTTGTCCTTGTTCTGGTTAGTCCTTATGGTTTTGTAAACACACATGCAAAACATACTTTTTATAAATTTTCATTTAATTGGTGCTTTTAATTTTAGAAGCAATACATGCAAAACAGTAGGCTTTCTGATGTTAATGCGACCTGTTTTATTCATTTCGTAAAAGAAATGTATGCAATACAATTTTCTCTTCTTCTGTCTGTATTAATTTGGTGGTTTTGACGTCAAACATGTTTTTCTCTTTTTTAATTTGCTGTTATTTGTGTTTTAGTATACAAACCATACAAGATGTATGTATAGCATGCAAGGTTTGTTGAGTTGTTTGTGAATAATGCTGTGACAAGTCCTCGTCTACTGAGTTCCCGAACTATAAGTTTGGTGACCACTGTTATTGACGTTCTCCGTCCGTCGTTCGGAGGTGACATTCGCGCAATTTTCTCTGAAACCGATGGACGAATTTCTTTGAAAATTTGTATTAAGGTAGAACATATTGTACCCTACCAGAAGACAAAATACTATGCATGTCGAATGATGTCATTATTATTTTTTCTTTGTTCTAATCATATTTTCTCCCGAACTACTGGAGGGGATTTGGTTTAAGTTTGGTATGTACTTAGAATTTACCTATGCATCCAAGGTTAAACCAGACTTATGCAACTTAGGTGATGTAATCACCTTGACGTCATACTTTCCCCCCCCCCCCCCCCAAAACCACATAAATAAATAACAAAATAAATCAATAATAATTTAGTTATACATTTCTTTTAAACTTCTACGTAATTAGAGTGTACAGATGCGCTTTGCCTAAAGCAAAACTATGGTATATTGAGTGACATCATCGTGGTGACGCTGTATTTAAAACAAACATATTTAAACTGGATGTAATTAGAGTGTAAGATGCTTTGTTTAATTTGTTTTATCCTCCCCACCCCCCACCACCCGTACACACACACTTTGCACGTCCTTTAAATATTTGTTTGTACATTTCCTATAAATTTTATATTGAAAAATGACCACCGCCAACCTACCTATAATTTGTTCCACTCCTGACACCACAGAGACTGGACGTAGAGAATGCGGTAAGGAAAAGTCCAACTCCATTTGGCTTCTGGAACAGTTTCAACATTTCAATCTTCCTAGACTCTAATATTTCAATATTTCTAGATTGTAGTCGGGTAGCAGCTCTTACTTAACTCTTTCTTTCTATGGTGGTCCTAACCACAGAGAGAGAGACAGAGAGAGAGAGAGACAGAGAGAGACACAGAGAGAGACACAGAGAGAGAGACAGAGAGAGAGACAGAGAGAGAGAGAGAAGAGATCATAAGACAACTTTATTATCTTTTACAAGAAATTCCATTGTGGTGTACAATTACAATCAACAAGGAATAAACGTCACAATAATAATATCAACAACAATGATAATGACAATGAGGGTAAAACTGTCACGCATTAAATATAATTACATTTATGCATGCTAACTTTAAACGACAGCAAATGTTAAATGAAATTATTTTGGACACATACAAACACACATTCTCTCTCTCTCTCTCTCTCTCTCTCTCACACACACACACACACACACATACACATATCATTTATTAAGTAACGAGACAGCCTTTGGGATAAAACTGTTTTTCGGTCTGAGAGTTCTGACCCTTGGTGTTTGGTAGCGCCTTCCAGAAGGCAGGAGCTGGAAGTTGCGCGCAAGCATGTGAGTGCTATCCAAAACAATGCAACTGGCTTTCCGCACAACACGCCTTTCATACAACACCTGCAGACTCTCTTGTTTCACTCCCACAACATTCCC
>CM072519.1:1762514-1815014 GCA_036898135.1 Oncomelania hupensis | reverse complement strand
AATTAAAGGACAAGAGGTTAGGCTAAGCATATCTGACAGTATGTTTTTTCTTGGATAGGTCCGTGTGTTCGGCATGGGTGTGTGCGTGTGTGTGTGTGTGTGTGTATGTGTGTGTGTGTGTGTGTGTGTGTGTGTCGGGTGTGCCTGTAGGCGCGCTTGCTTATGTGTTTGTGTTCTTGCGAGCGTATGCTTCTATTACTGTACAAAAATGCCCACGTTTCAAAGCGCGAGCTGGTGTGCACGTGCTGCGTACACAGGTATTTTTTAGGCCTATGTTTTACTTTATTTTGTTCAGTGGCGTGAAATGTTGATGTCAACATGTTGTGTTTGGAGTGCTATGATAGTATTTGAGTGGATTTCCAAACTACTACTGTGATAAAATCAAACTACCTTCTGCATACCCACTGAGATACAAAGGTCTCGGATTTCCCCTCTCTCTCGTTTTTTAACTCACGTGCGTAAAACTATGTACTCATCCCCACCCCCCTCCAAATTTTTTATTTCCAGATTTTTTGCGAACCTGTGCAAGATCAATCCTAAATAGTCCAAAAAATGACAATTAAAACTTTAAAAAAAATCGTCCGTCTATCTGTCTTTCAGTTTGCTGTCCATCACTTGTCTGTGCAAAACGTGCTGCAAGTGGATTAATATCTCAGAACCTATTTCAACTATCACAAGCAAACTTGGTAAAATGGTGTGTACTGATGAGACATGCAGCTCTGTGGGCAACCATGAGAGTGTACAACATCAGACTTAACATTATTGAAGTCATCAAAAGCCTGTGTGACAAGGCTACCAATGCAGTCCTCCACAACAGCGCCATCGGGAACTGGTTCAGAACAACAATCGGCGTGCGTCAAGGAGCCTACTCTTTCCAACACTCTTTAACATCTTCCTAGATCGCATCATCTCAGATGCCCTTGCAGATCACGAAGAAACAGTCTGCATAGTCGGTAGAGCAATCTCCAACCTCCGTTTTGAGGATGCCATTGATGGATTGGCTGGAAAGGAACCAGAACATGAACAGCTGGTACGGAGGCTTGACACCACCTCCAGAGCATATGGAATGGAAATAAGTGCAGAGAAGACCAAATTGATGACCAACAGCATCAATGGATGACTTCGATACGGACATCAAAGTCCAAGACCAATCCCTCAACACGGTACATAGCTTCAAATATTTAGGAGCCATTCTATCAGACAATGTGCCTCGACAGGAAGTCCTCTCCAGGATCGCACAAACAACTGCTGCAACGACAAGGTTGAATCCCATTGGGAAAAAACAGGACCATCAGTATACACAGTAATGTGATCAGACATGCATGAGAGGTCATGTGAAGGTGAAGGTCAATCCAAGGTCATGGCCACTGAAGATCAAGATCATCCCAAGGTCAGTGTTTTTGGGGCCATAATACAACTTTTCCCGTAGTTGTTTTTTTTTTGATAGTACAGGAGTGTATTTGAAACGGGAGATCAAGGTCATCCCAAGGTCAAGAGCATAGAAAGGTTAAAGTCCTTAATATTTACATTTTAATGCCACCGTTTCATTTTTTTGTTTTGGTCACTCATTCTCACGTTAAATATTGCGAGTTCCATAAGGAGCATGTGAGTCATATGGGTTTTGGCCTTCTAGTTTAACATTTGTCTACGGTACAACAATACGATGCGCAGACTGAGGCAACAAGAAGTCTGAGACAACTAACTCAACGCTTTCAATGCGTTTTAAGCTGAGGGTAGTGGTATTTCTTAGGACAATTATTTACCACCTTGCTCCTTGCATGAGATACGATATTTATTCAGACCTTCATAAAATAGCCTACTGATCCAACAACTAGTTTTTTGCGATAGCAACGTTTTACTCATTATGTTCATCTTTAGCTAGAATATTTTTTTCTGAGCTTCTTGTCTGAAGTATTTATTACCAAATAACGTATGCATATGCCAGCAATCAGCTGTGTTAGACCTACATAAGCTATAACAGTGTAGCTGACCGGAACTGTAAAGGACAACACTAGAGTCCGAGAGGTTAGGGGCCTTGACAGCTATAGGTACGCATCGCTAAGGCGAAAACTGCAGCCAAGCTCCAGATGAGCGAGGCGCCCTTAGATGTTTGTATGTAGTTCACTGTCTGTGTTGTAGCTTGTTCACAAAATAAGGATTTGCACCCTTAAGGCGCCTCTCTTCGCTGCCCCTACGTTGTGGCCAAGATACAGATTTGTGTATTAAAGGAGATTACAGGTGGCTGCCACTTTTGCGATACGAGAGAGAGAGAGAGAGAGAGAGGGAGGGAGGGAGGGAGGGAGGGAGAGAGAGAGACAGACAGAGAGAAATTTGAAATTTGAAATTTGAAATTTATTTCGATAAGGCCAAAGCCCCATTAGAAAGGGGGTAATTTACCATAACAACATTTTACAAAGCGCAAAGTAACATAATTATAAATATATATAAACAATCAATACATTAGCAGACATATAAATAAATATATATAACAATCAGGATAACGCAATTTCCCGAATTTTAAAAGCATGATACAAGTAAACACATACATTTTTAACAATATGAGGTTGTTTTGATGACATTAGCAACTGAAAACGGAATAAACTTGGATTTCTATGGAATTTTATAGGTATTAGCTTCTTTCTGAGATTTATTAGAAAAGGACAAAAAAGTAAGAAATGAATTTCATTCTCCACACCGTTTTTACATAGCGGACAAATTAGATCATCTGGCTTACATTGCCGATATCGATAAAAATGGACCAACAAATCTGAAACACCAAATCGGAATTTTGTCATAATGAATTTCAGATGACTGTCAAGAGGCATACTCAAATATTGAGGAACAACATTTAATTGGCTGCAAAATAATCTATACATATGGAATCTTTCGCTTTCGCTCACATGTTCACTCCAATTTTGCCATCTGCAATCAACCATGCGCTGCTTAAACATTCTTAAAAACTCTCTGTCATTCCCTACACCCTGTGCTAGCCAAATATTACCAAAACCATGTACATCTAAACACTGTCTTACTTTCGATGCCCAAGTTGTCTTCCCTCTATTGTCTAAATCCAGCAACACAAAATAAGCCTTTTTCGGGATTCTATCAGTAGGCATTTTACATAACTTCAACCAGTAACGAATCGTATTCATTGAGAAATTAATTAATAAAGGAAATCTGTTTAACTCTTTATATACGAGGTCATTTGGGGTCCGCATATTAACACATAATAATTTCTTCATTGCAAACAAATGAATCTTCTCACAATGATGCGCAGCATTTTCTAAGCCCCAAATTTCGGATCCATATTTTAAAATAGATTGAACTTGAGTGTCAAACAATTTAAAAAAAACATCCAGTGAATAATTATTAAACATTCGAAGCTTTTGCAAAATACAAAGAAGTGCTCTTTTTGCCCGACTGGATAAATCACGACACGCGGCAACAAAACTTAGTTTGGTAGAAAAATATATGCCCAGGTATTTGTAGGCTGTCAAAACGGGCATTACCTCACCACCAAAAAACCATATTTCTCGCCTTCCAAGATAACCTCCTTTTCTAAAAACTACAATATTGCTTTTGTCCATGTTGACTTTTAAACATAAATTCGAAGCAGCACTGTGCAGTGAATTTAACTGATTTTGTAAACCAACACTGGTTTCTGATACAAGAACAATATCATCTGCTAATAAAAGGATAAATAATTCAAATGTGTCCATTAAAAAAGTTACTCCATGTCTCCCATTTCTAATAACATCTAATGCCAACTCATTAATAAACAAACTGAACAAGACAGGACTACATGTATCTCCTTGCTTCACACCAGAACTACAAATAATCGACTGTGTGAGATTAGTACCACATCGAACACGTGCTTTAACATTTGAGTACATGCTCTTAATACAGGAGTACAGTTTCCCTTTAATACCATGCTTGAGAAGTATTGGCCAGAGTAAATGTCTATTAATACTATCAAAACATTTTTCAAAATCAATAAAAGCAACATATAATTTTCTATTTTTAAGGAATTGTTTTTGAACACAGGCCATCAAAGTAAATAAATGACCAATTGTTGAGTAACCGGCTTTAAATCCTGCCTGACATTCCCCAGTACTATTATTCTCTTCCACCCATGCTTGCAATCGCTTATTAATAATAATTCCATAAACTTTACTACCAAGATTGCAAAGACTTATCCCTCTATAATTACTAGGATTATTTACATCACCTTTCTTATACAGCGGGAGAATAATTGATTCACACCAACTTTCAGGGTAAATACCCTTGGTAAATAAGCCATTAAGAAATTTAACTAAAAATATAACAATGACATCTGATGAGTATTTTAAAATTTCTCCTATTATTCCATCTGGCCCAGACAGAGAGAGAGAGAGAGAGAGAGAGAGAGAGAGAGACATTTGACATTTGGACATCGTCCGTTTAATTCTCAAAAGCATAACATACAATAAATTAGCACAATCTTCGGGCCACCAGCCCATAGATATAGGTATAGTTGGTCACGTGATTCACTTATTACAGTCTGACAATTTACAGATAACAGCAAAATTATTCCTGGGATTACGTAAAAGCAGCATGCTCATAATATTCTGTTCTTATTTTTAAAGCGTGAAAAGTAAACAAACATATTCTCCATATGTGAAATTGGGATCCATATTGTAGCAAATTTACACAGGATTGAAAAGGAAAAGTTATATATTTAACTCTCAATTCATTGTATAATGTACATTTAGTTAGAAAATGGTCCTCATCTTCTGGTACATTACAACATTTGCACAGAATATCTCCAGTGGCATCAAACATCAATCTAAAGTGGGATGCTCTTACCGGCAAAACACCAAGCCGTAGCTTTGTAAGACAGTCTCTAAAACATTTTACATGCATACTCTCAAAATACGCTTCCGTCTCAAACACGTTTTTGAACATTCTGTATCTTTGATATTTGTCTTTTACTAAGACAGAACTGTCCCATTCTTGAATATAAATATCTTTCATTCTTTGTTTAAGCACAGAAATAAAGGCATTTTCATTACCTACACCTTGTTGTAGCCAAACATATCCAAAACCTAACGTGTTCAAAGTGTTTTCTAGCCTTGTCACCCAACATTTCTTTCCACTGTCGTTTAAGATCATCAACATTTGGTAAGCCTGTCTGGGCAGCCTAGAGTGGTCTAACTTAAGCAATTTCAGCCAGTAACGAATACATCTTACAGTACTATTAATATACAAGGGGTATCTTCCTGTTTCTCCATAAATAAACTTGGTTGGAACTCCCAATGGCACATTCAAAAATCTCTTACAAACCAGAGTGTGAACTCTTTCAATGTTAGTTAGTCTTTGCAGCCCCCATAATTCAGAAGCATACAACAGCACTGGCTGAACCTGTGTATCAAACATTTTAAAGTAACAACTTCTGGAAATGTCTTTAATTTTTGAAATCGTTTTCATACATTCGAGGCCTGCTATTCTCCCCTTTAACGCTAGTGCGTTTACCCCCTTATGGATGCTCATCTTTGTCGTGAACGTAAAACCCAAGTAATTATACTCGTTGACTACTTCCAGTTTGTTCCCATTTAAATGCCAATGTTCATATTTTCCTAGATAACCTCCCTTGCGAAACACAATAACTTTAGTCTTTTCAATGTTAATATTTAAAAACAATCTTTTACAAGCATCATTCAAAATATTGATCTGATTTTGCAAACCTTGAGGAGTGATGGACAAGAGAACAATGTCATCAGCAAATAGCAGCAAAAACAAGTCAATCAGATTAGGTAAAAGCTGTACACCATGCATGCCGCTATTATCTACTGCTGTTGCGACTTCATTAATGAACAAGGAAAAAATTTCTGGACTCAGTATGCATCCTTGTCTGAGACCTACTGGACATTCAAAATATTCTGTGAGTCTGTCTTCAATCCTCACACATGACAGAACAGTTTTGTAAATAGACATAATGGCTTTAATAAATTTCCCATCAATATTGTTATTATGCAAAAGTATTTCAAATAAAGGTTGATGCTGCACCGAGTCAAAAGCTTTTTTTAGATCCACGAAACAGGCATATAATTTCCCCCCTCTTTTGGAAAAACATTTTTCTACAATTGCATTTAAGGTAAATATATGGTCTGCCGTTGAATAACCTTTTCTAAAACCTGCCTGTGTTTCTGTTATCTTATGTTGTTCCTCTACCCAGTTTACAAGTCTCCTGTTTAAAACTGAAGTGTAACACTTGCTCATAAGGCTCAGCAAGGACACGCCCCTATAATTATCTGTGTTCCTCGCATCTCCTTTCTTAAAAATCGGCACGATTATCGCTTTTGCCCACTCTTGCGGGTATGTCCCGAAATCCAGCAGCGTATTAAATAGCTTTACTAGAAATTTCACAGTTCTCTCCCCTGAAACTTTCAACATCTCAGCTAACACTTCATCTACTCCGCAGGCTTTGCCTGTTTTCAGCCTTTTAACAGCTTCTACAACTTCTTCCTCTGTTATTGCTTTGTTTAACTCATAACATAAATCATGTTCATCAATGTTTTCTTTAATCTGATTAGCAAATGTCTCATCCTTTTCTATTGATTTGTTATCGTTGAAGAGTTTTTGGAAGTGTTCAAACCATGCTGTGTCTGTTATATCTTTACAAATTCCACTCTTCTTTTTACCATTTATCTTTCTAATTTCCTTCCAAAACAACTGCCCATTTTCCCCTAATGATGCTAAGTGGTCTGCTTTGCCACGTTCAAAGGCGGTTTTCTTTTTACCTATTAGAGTTTTATATTGTTTCCTCGCTGTCACATACACCTGCCTATCAGTTGCCTGTTTCGTGTGTCTAAAAACTGTCAACATGCGTCTTGTGTATCGCCTTGCTGTAGCACAGTCTGCATCATACCATAATGGCTCTCTCTTCACACTGCCCACCTTCACTCTCTTCCTCATACATTCACTCGCGTCGCGCAGTGCGCTACTAAACAATTCTACGGCTGTGTCAACATTATGGTCCAGCGTCACAGTTGCTCTGTCACACATCAACTGGATGGAATCAGAATTAAAACTTATAAGAAATTCTTCTTCTTTACTCTTGTCCCATATAATCTTATTTATCCATTTAGCGCTGTGATCATTATCTTTATCATGTGCAGGCAGGCCTTTACAAAACAATTTCATTGATACAGGAGAATGTGGCGATTCAATCAAAGGCTCAATACGTAAAGAACATACGATTTCTTTTACACACAGTTCTCTTGACATGATAAAATAATCCACCATGCTCGTACCATTTGCACCAATATATGTTAAGGCATCATCACACCCAAACTTACACAGACCATTCAAAATCACACAATGAGAGAGAGAGAGAGAGAGAGAGAGAGAGAGAGAGGCTCCAAAAATGTATATGTCAAGGGTTTGTAGCCTGCACCGGAACTTATTTATTGTTTTGGCAAATGCATGCGTGCTGTGGGAGTCTGAATGTTAAACATACTATGACGGGCTGATTGGGTGGAAAATGACTTTGTGCCTTTTTTTGACTGGCATGCATAGCAATGTGAGTCTGTGAACTCACCCACCCCACTCTTCCTCCCCTCATAGCAATGTGAGTCTACGAACTCACCCACCCCACCCTCCCTCCCCTCATTCGCCTCCACCATGTACCCACCCACCCCCCCCACTCCCCCCACCCCGGTTTAAAAAAAATCTAGATGTTTGCAAATCTGTGCGAGATGAGCCCTGAATAGTCCAAAAATGATATCGAAAAAATGTCCGTCCGTCCGTCTGTCTGCCGTCCGCGATCAGTCTGTGCAACAACGTTAAAGTGGCTAAGTATTGAGAGCCGCCATCAGTCTGTGCAACAACGTTAAAGTGGCTAAGTATTGAGAGCCGCCATCAGTCTGTGCAACAACGTTAAAGTGGCTAAGTATTGAGAGCCGCCATCAGTCTGTGCAACAACGTTAAAGTGGCTAAGTATTGAGAGCCGCCATCAGTCTGTGCAACAACGTTAAAGTGGCTAAGTATTGAGAGCCGCCATCAGTCTGTGCAACAACGTTAAAGTGGCTAAGTATTGAGAGCCGCCATCAGTCTGTGCAACAACGTTAAAGTGGCTAAGTATTGAGAGCCGCCATCAGTCTGTGCAACAACGTTAAAGTGGCTAAGTATTGAGAGCCGCCATCAGTCTGTGCAACAACGTTAAAGTGGCTAAGTATTGAGAGCCGCCATCAGTCTGTGCAACAACGTTAAAGTGGCTAAGTATTGAGAGCCGCCATCAGTCTGTGCAACAACGTTAAAGTGGCTAAGTATTGAGAGCCGCCATCAGTCTGTGCAACAACGTTAAAGTGGCTAAGTATTCAGAGCCGCCATCAGTCTGTGCAACAACGTTAAAGTGGCTAAGTATTCAGAGCCGCCATCAGTCTGTGCAACAACGTTAAAGGGGCTAAGTATTCAGAGCCGCCATCAGTCTATGCAACAACGTTAAAGTGGCTAAGTATTCAGAGCCGCCATCAGTCTGTGCAACAACGTTAAAGGGGCTAAGTATTCAGAGCCGCCATCAGTCTGTGCAACAACGTTAAAGTGGCTAAGTATTCAGAACCGCCATCAGTCTGTGCAACAACGTTAAAGTGGCTAAGTATTCAGAGCCGCCATCAGTCTGTGCAACAACGTTAAAGTGGCTAAGTATTCAGAGCCGTCGTCTGTCTGTGCAACAACGTTAAAGTGGCTAAGTATTCAGAGCCGCCATCAGTCTGTGCAACAACGTTAAAGTGGCTAAGTATTCAGAGTCGCCATCAGTCTGTGCAACAACGTTAAAGTGGCTAAGTATTCAGAGCCGCCATCAGTCTGTGCAACAACGTTAAAGTGGCTAAGTATTCAGAGCCTATTTCAACGATCACAAGTAAACCTGGTAAGACGGTGTTTACCCATGAGAACTGGAAAGGTATCAGTGAATAAATGACTTCATTTCAAAGTCAAGGTCACAGGGTCATCAAATGTTAGTCCAAAAATGACAACTTTTCACAAAATGTCACGTCACTATTTCTCAAAGGTTATTGATATTGAACTTATGATTCTTTGATGCATGATAGAGATTAATGATTTTTTAGTCTAAAATCACTTAGGTGAATAGACGTTAAATGAAATAAACAAACAAACAAAGAAGATATTAATGAGAAACACATACGTTGCAAATTTGGTGAACCTCGTTCCAAGGTCAAGGTCACCGGAGCTGTTAAAAGTCGGTTTACCTTGACCTTAAAGTATGAGCGATATCAAGTCCAAACGTATTGTGCATAATAAGTGATGATAGATTAACCTGTGATATATGTTCCGTTTTGCTGTGATCTTAAAGGTCTTGCAAAAACTTTTTTTTAAAATCATCTTACAATGGAATGGCTGTTTATTTAACCCATAGTATGCAACAAAATTGGGTCATTTGATCAGACATGCATGAGAGTCACGTGAGGTTCAAGGTCATCCCAAGGTCGAAGTCATCCCTAAGTCACCGTTTTTTGTTGTTGCATAATACAACCTTGCTGTACTTTATTTGATAGTACATGAATGCATTTAAAGTCAGAGGTCAATGTCATCTCGAGAGCGTAGAAAGGTCAAAGTCGGTATTCGCATTTTAATGCCACCATTTCATTTTGTTTTTACTGGGCCCTTTCATTTGAAACATTGAGTTCCATAAGGAGCATATGAGGCATATGCGCTTTGCCCTTTTTCTGTTCAGGTTGATGGTAAAAATAAAATTTTGCACGTTAACCTTTTGTAAGCTCGAGTAGTGAAAACAGAAATTGGTCTCGTTTGCTTTTTTTTTTTACTGACATTTGTGAGCAAGTGTGCAGCGCTTAACCTGTGTGCATTGTACAATTACCTATGTGTACAGAACATCGTACAGAACATCGCTGCATTCTTTCCCAATTACCTGTAGTTTGAGTGCAAGCAAACATTGCAGTTTCTCTTTGGTTAACGCAATTAGCGAAAGCAGCATATATGCACCTCGCTGTTGTTGTTTTAACAGACTTTAGGGGCAATCTGGGCATTGTACTGCTTAACATTTAGTTGTGAACGTCATAATGTCCTATTGAGCTGCACAATTAGTCGGCCTGAATATTGGTTTGTTGGTTAGTGGGTTGTTTAATTAACGTCTTCTTGATCGAGATAATAAGACGCACGCGATCACGCAGTAACACACATTCGTACCTTATACATGTATACATAAGTTTGAAACTGCGTTTGCGCGTGGCCAGACAATGGGAGGGAAGAACATTTCTCTAATTAGTTTCACTCTGACAGCTGACAATAACTAGTGGTGCGAAGGGGTGTGGTGTAACTACTAGGGAGAGAGAAACAAAGAGGGGGATTGGTTTAACCGACTTCAGCGTGACCAATCAGAGGTAGTTTTACCCAATTGGGCTGTTTTCTGACCAAAGCGGTTATTAGATTGAGGAATGTGAGAAGTTTTGAAAAGATGTTTTGTTGTGGGGGTCAGATGTTCACTGCCAAATCGTAAATTTTTGATGTTTCTAAAATTTGGGTTAATTGCTTGATAGGCGCAGTGCCAATTGTAAGACCGAAAAGGAACGAGTGATTGTGATACATGTCGTAATT
The DNA here is from genome assembly GCA_036898135.1 of Oncomelania hupensis. Lineage (NCBI taxonomy): Eukaryota > Metazoa > Mollusca > Gastropoda > Littorinimorpha > Pomatiopsidae > Oncomelania > Oncomelania hupensis. The sequence goes on along the minus strand of CM072519.1, from coordinate 1,804,400 downwards.
GAGGTTACGTACAATCATGTAAAACGTGCTGCTGCCGTGTCCCATGGTAATAGTACAACAGAACAAGTGATTCATCTTTAGCCAGGTGTCTTTTAAAAACCAACTTAATGAACTGGCTTGAATTTCCTCGGGGAGATCATTCCACGGGACTGTGGTTGAAGGAAGAAAAAGAGTTTTTGTAAAGTTCGGTTTTATGTGGACGGTACTCTGCGTTGTAAAGGTCTTCTGCGGCGATATGGATTAATTGATGATACAAGTGGCGGGTCCCAGGTTGGACAGATACTGAGGACATCACTCATTTATCATCTTATGAATAGTGAGCCACTTTTTAGGTTGTCGGATTTCGAACGAATAAATAACTTCAATAATTTATCTTGACGTATGTTCACTGATTTGCTTTTGAACTTTGTCCTTTTATTCATTACCTTGCCTCCACGGGATCTGAACCTGCGTCATTAGTGTGCAAGGCGTACGCTCTACCACTTAGCTACGGTGGTGGGACTGGCTGAGCATTGAGCATCAGCAAATTTGTCCTTCTTTCCATTTGTAACCCCAGTTAGTCAAAGTGAGTTAAATAATAATAATAATAATGATAATAATAATAATAATAATAATAATAATAATAATAATAATAATAATAATAATAATAATAATAATAATAATAATAATAGTTAGTTATTCCTTGCTTACAAGGTCCAGCGGATTGCGAAGAGCCGAATCATGACCACAAAATCAAGACCGCAACTTGGCTGAAAGAGGACTCACCCCTGATCCGCATACAAGATCGGCCGAAACACCCCTAGTGGTAAAACTGAAGGCACTCCACCAGCCGGAAACTTTACAATAAAGGCATCCCACGCAGAGGACGCTGAAGCTTGACTCCAATTTTTCGAACCCCCGAAAACAAAATAGAATAACAAAACACATACACATGAAACGGTTACATTGCCAAATATTAATATCATAGGAAGCCCCATTGACCATTTGGCAGAAACCGTCCAATATTCCCAAGCTGATCCAACAGACACACAAATGAGGAGTTTTGTCCCGGAAGAGTTTTCAAGAAAATAGGTAGGTGACTGGTCTAGCGAAGAAGATAGTAAGGTAGATTGATAGAACAGCATAGGGTTGAGAAAGAACAAAGGAGAAAGACAGCGACAGTGGGAATTTAAAGCACTAAATTTCCAGAAGGTTGGGATACTATTTATAAAAAAATAAACAAAAAAAAAACACCGGTACTCCCACGGGGGAAAATAATAATAATAATAATAATAATAATAATAATAATAATAATAATAATAATAATAATAATAATAATAATAATAATAATATCATCTTATCCTCCTATCCTATCTCATAACTCGGAGGTCGTAGGGGCACCACAGATGATCGTTTAAAGAGCGTACTCCATCTTTCCCTGTCCTCAGCAACCCTGATTGTTTCGCTCAGTGTCAAACCAGTCCATTCTCGAATGGTGTCCTCCCACCTCTTTTTCGGTCTCCCTCTTTTTCTACCTGCTTGCACTGTGCCTTGCAGGATGGCCTTTGCAAGACCTGATGATCTGGTGATGTGGCCATTCCATCGGAGTTTCCGTTTTTTCACCACTGTGACCAGGTCATCGTGTTGTACAATGTCTTGTGTGATGGTCTGTCGGACTTCGTCGTTGGTGATGTGATGGGTATAGGAAATGCCCAGAAGTCTTCTGTAGCACCTCATCTCCATGCTTTGTATTCTTCGTTGGAGATCTGCTGTGAGGGTCCATGTTTCGCAAGCAAATAGGAAGATGGAGATCACAAGGGAGCGCAGCAGCCTTACCTTGGAATGTAGACTGATGGTCCTGTCTTTCCAAATGGGTTTCAACCTCGCCAGAGAAGCAGTTGTTTTTGCGATCCTGAAGAGGACTTCCTGTCGGGACTCATTGTCTGATACAATTGCTCATACAGGCGGCTTTTGATGACTTCAATAATTTTAGGGCTGATGTTGTACACTCTCATGGTTGCCCACAGAGCTGCATGCCAGACTCGGTCAAACGCCTTTTTGAAGTCTACGAAAACATGATATAAATGTTGTTGGTGCTGTAGGTATTTATAATAATAATAATAATAATAATAATAATAATAATAATAATAATAATAATAATAATAATAATAATAATAATAATAATTTTAAAAAAAAATCATCATCATCATCATCATCATCATCATTATCATCATCATCATTTCTAATAATAATAATAATAATAATAATAATAATAATAATAATAATAATAATAATAATAATAATAATAATAATGTGGATTAATAGAGCACAGTTTCCCGATCTATGATCAGGCTCACCAAAAAATAATACAAAAACAAAACAATGATAATCATGCTACAAAAAAAGCAATCCTAAAATACCAGACACAAAAACGTTTAATTGGCTAAGAAATAATAAATAAAACACTAAATTGGTATAAAAATGTTTTTAAAACGTAATCAAGGTATACAAATGTAAAGCACATGCTAAAAGATCAAAACCCATAGGTTTCCATCTAATTAATAATAATAATAATAATAATAATACAGGATGCTATACGCGCCTTTCCCCAAGTCATTCAGGCTCAAAGCGCGGCGATCTATACCAACATACACGCTCACCTGTCTCATCCACCCTCACACACACCAAACACACATCCATCACTCACTTAAACAGGTGGTGTAAAGGCAGGGAAATCGCTATTTAATAATTAGAAGACGGAAAGAAAATCGAATTTTTTATTTTTGAAATTTTTATATTGACTGCGTCCTGTACCATTATTGAAGGGAGGGAGGAAACCGGAGTGCCCGGAGAAAACCCTCGGTGACCTCAATAGTCTCGTACCTAAGTCACATACGTTCGCCTCTTGCTTGTAGACCTGACTTTTCAAACAGCATTTTGCAGTTTTCTTGCTTTGGTGAGGTTAACAATTGCCTACTCCGTTGTACAATGAGCTCTCCACACTTATCTGCCTAATTCCCTGTCTATGTACATGCTGACATATGTGCCTAATTATCTGCCTAACTGTCTATTTATCTATCGCTTCATGTACTGTAGTCGACTCGTGTATCGTAGTTTTCCTGAAAATCCTGTGCTTTTCAGTTCTGTGTGTGTGTGTGTGTGTGTGTGTGTGTGTGTGTGTGTGTGGGGGTGTGTGGGTGCGTGGGTGCGTAAGCGCGCGCGGACTTTTGTATAGTGTGCGTTTGTTTGTGTGCGTGTGTGAGTGTGTGTGTGTGTGTGTGTGTGTGATGCAATTTGTACTTCTCTACCTTCCCCCTCATCCACCCTCTACCAATACCTCTGACTTTCCGCCCCACCCCCACCCCCCCCCCTCTTTTCGTTCTCTCTCTCTCTATCTTTCTCTATCTCTCTTCTCCACTCCTCATCTCTTTCCTTAATTCAAAAATTCTGGATGTTTGCAACTATACAAGGTCACTGCAGCCAGACGTCGTTAAAAGGAACGTTTTTACGTTCATCATATATGGAGGGAGGGAGAGAGAGAGAGAGAGAGAGAGAGAGAGAGAGAGAGAGAGATGGGAGAGAGAGAGAGTGAGAGTGAGAGAGAGAGAGAGATGGAACCCCAAAACAAATCATGAAAATATTCTCCACATTACCTGGCAATATTGGCCAACATTGTCGCTGATATTTTCGCAGCAATTTCCGTAATGTTTGCTCTGATGTAATAAATATTAGATTTCCATTATTACAGCCTTTTCAAAACTTTTTGTAACAAATCGGAGGTGAGTTTGGAAAAGTTTTGCTAAGAATAATTGATATAAAAATTGCGTGAAATGACAGAAGACTAGCGGGAAGGAAAGAAGAAGGGTAGGGTGTTCGAGCACTTTCTCATCATAGTTAGTATTAGTTCTACTATAAAGATCGCTTTTATATTATTTATTGATTTGGCAAAGAGTAGTTTACAATAAAAATGAATAATATATTATTTTGGGGGCAGGCGAAGTAGATGTCAACACCATGACCAATACCTTCAACTCAGCTGTAACAGATGCCGCCACTGAGATCCTTGGCAAGCACCGACCAAAGAAGAAGCCGTGGATCACACCTGAACTTTTGGATCTGTGTGATAAACGAAGAGAGTTAAAAAAGAAAAAGAACACCTCACAGGGAGCTGATGTCTACCGAAAAATCAACAATGACATCCGAAAAGGCATGCGCACAGCAAAGGAGAACTGGATAGAAGATCAATGCCAGGAAATAGAGAACAATCTGAACAAGAACAACAGCAAGAAGGCCTACCAGACTGTGAAGCGGCTGACAAGTGTTAAACAGCCCAAAGTCTCCACTATCCAAAGCAAGTCTGGCATTTGCCTTACAGAAGAACAAGAAGTCTTGGACAGATGGACAGAGTACTGCTCTGACCTTTACAACCATACACCAAATGGAGACCCATCAGTTCTAGCATGTCCCGAGAGCAGAGAAGAAGAAGAAATCCTCCCAATTCTCCGGGAAGAAGTTGAGGCAGCAGTGCAATCGCTGAAGAAAGGGAAGTCAGCGGGAGTGGACAACATACCAGCGGAACTGCTACAAGCAGGAGGAGAAGCGATGACTGATGCTCTCACCATTATCTGTAACAAGATCTGGCAGAGTGGGGAATGGCCTACACCATGGACCCAGTCGCTTGTCATCACTCTTCCCAAAAAAGGTAACCTTCAGGAGTGTGAAAATTACCGCACCATCAGCCTCATCAGCCATCCCAGCAAGGTCCTCCTGAAAATAATACTCAACAGGTTGAAACCACAAGCTGAACAAATCATAGCTGAAGAACAAGCAGGATTCATGGCAGGGCGAAGTACCACTGAACAGATTTTCAACCTCAGAATAATCTGTGAGAAATACCTACAGCACCAACAACATCTATATCATGTGTTCATAGACTTCAAGAAGGCATTTGACCGAGTCTGGCATGCAGCTCTATGGGCAACCATGAAAGTGTACAACATCAGCCCTAAAATTATAGAAGTCATCAAAAGCCTGTATGACAAGGCTACCAGTGCATTCCTCCATAACAGCGTCATCGGGAACTGGTTCAGAACAACAATCGGTGTGCGTCAAGGATGCCTACTCTCTCCAACACTCTTCAACATCTTCCTAGAGCGCATCATGTCAGATGCTCTTGCAGATCACGAAGGCACAGTCAGCATAGGGGGCAGAGCAATCTCCAATCTTCGTTTTGCGGATGATATTGATGGATTGGCTGGAGAGGAACAAGAACTTGAACAGCTTGTACAGAGGCTTGACACCACCTCCAGAGCTTATGGAATGGAAATAAGTGCAGAGAAGACCAAAATGATGACCAACAACACCAATGGCATCAACACGGACATCAAAGTACAAGGCCAATCCCTCAACACAGTGCACAGCTTCAAATATTTAGGAGCCATTGTGTCAGACAATGGGTCTCGACAGGAAGTCCTCTCCAGGATCGCACAAACAACTGCTGCCCTGACAAGGTTGAAGCCCATTTGGAAAGACAGAACCATCAGTCTACATTCCAAAGTAAGACTGCTGCGCTCTCTGGTCATCTCCATCTTCCTATATGCTTGCGAAGCATGGACCCTCACAGCAGATCTCCAACGAAGAATACAAAGCATGGAGATGAGGTGCTACAGAAGACTTCTGTGCATTTCCTATACCCAACACATCACCAACGTTGAAGTCCGACAGACCATCACACAAGCCATTGGACAACACGATGACCTGCTCACAGTGGTGAAGAAACGGAAACTCCGATGGTATGGCCACGTCACCAGATCATCAGGCCTTGCAAAGACCATTCTGCAAGGCACAGTGCAAGGAGGTAGAAGAAGGGGGAGACCGAAAAAGAGGTGGGAGGACAACATTCGAGAATGGACTGGTTTGACACTGAGCGAAGCCATGAGGGCTGCTGAGGACAGAGAAAGATGGAGTATGCTGGTTAAGCGATCATCTGTGGTGCCCCTACGACCTTCGGGTTAGGGGACAGGATAGGATAGGATAGGAATAATATAAACTCTGAGAGAGAGAGAGAGAGAGAGAGAGAGAGAGAGAGAGAGAGAGAGAGAGAGAGAGAGAGAGAGAGAATATAGGTCCATATGCCCACACGCACGCGCCACATGCGCGGACACACACCCACTCACACGCACATAATCCGAGCGTCGGCCACCGAAATGTGAAAATAATGTAATGATACACTGCGAATACACAATAATTATGTATTCATAGATATATAAGCTTACATACATGTACATATACGCACACACACATATACACACACACATACAAATACATACATATATATAATACATATACATATACCTGCACAAATGTAACCAAAAAAACAACCCTTTTTCCTTGGAAGCAAGGCTTCAATATGCGGTGTAGTGCACCATATAGACGAGGAAAAAATGTAAATACTGCTTCACATAAAAGTGTGGCGATTGTCATGCAGAAGAGGGACAATTGGATATAATATTATATATACACTACTTCAACGATTCTACCAACATTTTACGCCTTGAGAATGCGTGGTATACAAATTTACTTAAGGATCGTACGTGGACAAGGTCTTTTCTTTGAATTAGGTTTGTTATACATGCAGGTCGATTAGACAAAAAACGAGTTCTTAGATCATTATACATGAGAGAGAGAGAGAGAGAGTGAGAGAGAGAGAGAGAGAGAGAGAGAGAGAGGGGGAGAGAGAGAGAGAGAGAGAGAGAGAGAGAGAGAGAGAGGTGAGGGAGGGAGAGGGATGGGAGTGGAGTGGGAATTATGTGGAGAGGGAAATGTTCTGCTGAGGACCGCGGGTCAGATTTCAGTACTGGGACACAACAACTAAGCTGTTCATATGAAATAAGGTGACAAGCAGACAGTAAACAGCGTCGTTGATCCCTGGAAAATATGTGTCTACCGGACATATTGAAACACAAAATGTCCTTATCTGGAACTTCTTCTAATTCCTTTTTTTGGGGGTGGGGAAGGGGAGGGATGATTTTAAATTATATTCACTCGAAAAGCAACACATACACCAAGATTTCAAGAAATTAATAGTAGTAATAAATAGTAGTAGTAGTAGTAGTAGTAGTAGTAGTCGTTGTAGATAGTCGTACGAGTATTGGTGCTATCCTATCCTGTACCGTAACCCAGAGGTCGTAGGGGCACCACAGATGATCGTTTAACCAGCATACTCCATCTTTCTCTGTCCTCAGCAACCCTCATGGCTTCGCTCAGTGTCAAACCAGTCCATTCTCGAATGTTGTCATCCCACCTCTTTTTCGGTCTCCCTCTTCTTCTACCTCCTTGCACTGTGCCTTGCAGAATGGTCTTTGCAAGGCCTGATGATCTGGTGACGTGGCCATACCATCGGAGTTTCCGTTTCTTCACCACTGTGAGCAGGTCATCGTGTTGTCCAATGGCTTGTGTGATGGTCTGTCGGACTTCGTCGTTGGTGATGTGTTGGGTATAGGAAATGCCCAGAAGTCTTCTGTAGCATCTCACCCCCATGCTTTGTATTCTTCGTTGTAGATCTGCTGTGAGGGTCCATGCTTCGCAAGCATATAGGAAGAGATGACCAGGGAGCGCAGCAGTCTTACTTTGGAATGTAAACTGATGGTCCTGTCTTTCCAAATGGGCTTTAACCTAGTACAACTATTACAACTAGTACTAATACAACTAGTGCTAGTACAACTTTAAACTAATCTGATAAATATCATTTGACACCACAACGACGAGAAAATATGTTATGCTTTAAGATAGATGAATAATTGTATACGTTTTGACGTCACGTGGGGTTTAGTGGTTACTGGGCTCTGCACAATGGAATGCTGTAACCCTCACGCTTTATTCTATGGGAACTGCTAGTTAGTCACCCAGTGAATTACTTTAATTAATTTATTTGTTTAGCTCGGTCTGTGTTAAGGCTGGGATACAGAGATAGATAGAAAATGGTAAAAGATCACTGTCACACTAGCTTTCACACCGGTATGAATCATATGTAGTCCAGCCACTTGATAACAGTTAAAATCACACATTTATTTCTTCTACTCTATACAAGATTTTCGATGTACTAATCTACCTTAAAATGTCATAAGTCACTGCAAATAATTCGATCGCTGATAGTCTAGGCAGCTGTTATGTCTTCATCGGGCAATGGCTTCTAGATTTCATGAAGATTGGACTACTGTGGTCCGTTTTACTACAGTTCTGAAGAGTGGACTACTGTGGTCCTTTTGCTATCAGTTTAAGTGCACTGATTCCTGGGCACTTAGCTTGTGGTTTGAAGCCCTTTGATGAGGTAGCTTCTGGTACACGCTGTGTCGTCGTGTAGTTTGGTCCCTTGCCACGCTGTGGGGTCTTGCAGGGGGTTTTCAGGGTTGCTCCCTCAGTCTTGTGCTGTAGGGGCTAAACAGCCAACTTGGTTTTCCTGTGGAGTTGGGCGCACGGGATAGCTCGCCTGCTCGTCTGTAATATAAGAGACGAAATTCTGCACAACCCTGAATAATCGGTTTGTGCAGAGCGTCTCACTGAAAGCCAAAGAAGCCCTCAGTGATAGCTCCACATCTATATACATAAGCGACGAACATTCTGCTACGTCTGTGGTCCACTGGAATCTCAACTCTAATTTCCTATACATACATAAATATAAATCGTGGCTAACTACACACATACAGAATTAATAATAATATAAACATTCACTGGTACAGCCACTGGTCTGCAAACATACATATAGGTTCAACAACAGTGGTTCCATCAGGTATACAACAAGGCGGCGCAACCGGTTATGTTTCACCACGTGGTCACGCAAATTCGGATTAACAAGTCAAATCTATGCATGGCAAATTCTACAAACATAATTTCAACAATAATATAAATATATCACGATGAAACAGAAGTATGTTCATTTACCTGTTTGACAAAGTCAGGCCTCGTGGCTACTTGAGTGAATTCTAAAATTCACAAGTCCTGTTTCCTGGTCTATGAGTGAAGATAGTTCTCTGCTCCGGTCTAGCTGTGTAGACTTCGGTATCTTTCGTAGCACTGACTTAAGCTATGCTAGATTTGACCCAGTCAGAACCGGCTCTAACCGCTCTGCCTGCGTCCCATTGGTTACTTTCAGATTCAAGGCACACAGTGCTGACGTCACTAACTGCCTGCGTCAAGCTCGCAGTGTGTGTACCTCCTATACTGTAATCAGCTGCTGTGTAATACTCTAACTTTCTAAAGTTACAATGACTAAACAAGGCTAAATAGTAAATAGGCAGGGTAAAACTAGTCATCTCGTCACATTTGAGACGAATGGCACTGAACATATGATAGCGTCTTTCCTTTACTCTACATGTGATCAATGTGTATTTGTTGTGTATGTAGTAGGAGTGTATGTTGCATGTAAACGTGTTGCTGGTTACAGATCGCCGCGCTTTGAGTCTGATTTACGATTACTGTTTTATTATTATTATTATTATTATTATTATTATTATTATTATTATTATTATTATTATTAGTAGTAGTAGTAGTAGTAGTAGTAGTAGTAGTAGTAGTATTATTATTATGTAAACTAATTCCTTAATTAACACCGCGTTAGGATTTCGGAAATCGAAAATGTGAACATATTTCTGTAAAGGAAATGAATTGTTATTATTGATTAGATTTAATTGTTCCTTCCATCTTTGTTTCTTTGTTTGTCGGCTGCTTTCTTTCTTTTCTTTCTTGTTTTCCTTTCTTTTTTTTCCTTTCTTTTTTCCCTTCATTTCTTTCTTTCTGGTAATTTCCATCAATTTAATTGTAATATTACATTTTAAAATGTTAATATATTTTAAAATTTTTAATTATATTTTAAAATTTAATTTAATGTAATCAATATTTTGTTATACTCGTTGGAGCGGTCCTGATTCGGCTCTTTACAGTCCGCTGGACCCTATAATGAATGACTAACTAATCACATTTGTCTCAAAGGTGTATGTATGTACCCAGCTCTATCGATATTAAAAGGGTGGTTGATGGGGTGTGGGATTGGCAGGAGTGGAGGGGCAGTGAGAGTGGCGATTGACCTGGGTAACATAGACAGGCTCCTTGGATGTAGGACTACAACAGCCACATACATGTACAGTAACATCATAGCAGTCACTTAACTACAGTCCCACCAACAAGAGGTAGTAGGCTTTAAGAGGGAAGAATGACTAGGCTGTAGAAGAGTATTGGGGTTTTACCTGCAATCATAGTGGCTGAATGCTGCCGGTGGTGATAATGGTGCAAGCGATGACGATAATTATGATGATGAGGAGGAGGAGGATGGCGACGACGACGATGATGATGATGATGACGGACTACGACGATGATGACGACGACGATGATGATGATGATGATGATGACGACGCTAATGATGAAAATGATAAAAACGACAATAATAATGAAAAAATATAATATTACTAATGAATGATATATGCACATTATTCCTAAATGGGTCTCAAAGAGCGGCGATCTACATGTATTACCAACATACACGCCCACATCTTACAGAAATACACAACATTCATTACTTGTTGTATCAATTTTTATTGATCCGATTAACATAAGTTGTACTGAAACATTCATTACTCAAACATGGAGCCTAAAGGTAAATCGCTGTTATAGGAGGGAAAGGAAATTGAATTTTATTGACTCGCATGCATATGAGTCTATGTACTCACACCTTTTAAAAAAAATGTGTTCGAGATTTTTCCAAATCTGTGAAAGTTAAAGTCGTAATTATTTCCAAAATGAAAAAAAACGTCTGTTCGTCAGTTAATCTGTCCACCGTCCGCCTGTGCAAAACTTAAAAGTGGCTAAGTATTCAGAACCTATTTCAACTATCACAACCAAACTCTTGGTACGGTGACGTATAACCATGAGACCTCGGAAATTATTAGTGAATGAATGACTTCACTTGAAGGTCACAGGGTCAATAAATGTTAGTAAAAAAATGAAAAATTCACTTTTTTCATAAGTTAATAAAATTGAATTTATGATTCTGATTTATGATAGATATCAATGAATCACACATACTATGCAAATTTGGTCAAACTTGCTCCAAGGTCAAGTTCACTGGAACTGTTCAAAATCGGTTGTTGTTTTTTTATACTTTGAAGTGATCTTGAACCTAAACTATGAGAGATATAAAACCTAAACTTGTTGTCTTTAGAGATAATAGGTTGATCTTTCATATAATTTATGCGTTGCGTTGATCTTAAAAATCAAGGTCATTTCAGTCCTGACAAACACGTTAAAAAACTTCTTATCGTCCAATGAAATTGTTATTATTATTTAATCCGTAGTATATTGCAAGTTCTCTAAGATACATGTGAGTCATATGGGCTTGGCCCTTGAATTTTAGACAAGCTGCATTCTATACAATGATGACGATGATGATAATGATGATGATGATGATGATGATGATGATGATGATGATGATGATGATGATGATGATGACGATGTTAGATGCTTAGACGCTTGTCCCCAAATTACCAATCAGACTCAGAACGCGGCGATCTGTACCAATATACATGCTCACATGTTTCACCCACTTTCATACAAACAAACATATCTATCACTCAAACATGGGATGTAACGGCAGGAAAATCGCTATTAGAAGACGGAAAGAAAATATAATTTTTATTTTGGAAATTTGATTGACTGCATCCAATAACATTAGTGAAGGAAAGGAGGAAACCTGAGTACCCGGAGAAAACCGTCGTTAACCTCAATAGTCTGGTACCCAAGTCTCATAAATTCGCATCTTGCAGGAATCGAACCCGCGACCTTCGGCATATCTTATTTTATCCTTTCCCGTAACTCGAAGGTCTTTGGGGCACTGTCACAGAAGGCTATTTTAGACCATGCACTAAGGCTTCAAGCCTCTAATAGTTCATCCTGCTTTAGCTTTGTAACCTGAAGTTGCTGCCTAGCAGACGACCGAAGTTAAAGGTTTGGTCTAAGCATGTGTAGGCTAGATAAGGTAGGCAGTGACCTCATCCTGCTGACGAATAGCCAGCCACCCCCGCTATGAGGCGCTCAGGTATCATGATATTTCGCGGGCTTTGGCTGACCACAAGGCTAGGTAGTCATTCTGTGCCTTATCTCACACGAGAAAGAGCAACGCTCTGAAAGATCTCAGAAAGACTAAGCAGGTGACAGGTGAAATTCATAGCCACAGCCGGACATTGTCAAAAAGGTAAATGATCAATCTTTTGTTTCATCGCGATTTATTGATATTATTGCTGTATTATGCTTGTGAAGTCTTGCCAAGTTGTATCATTGCGAATGTATGTAAAACTTAGCATGACCACGTGGCTGACCCGCGACCTGTTTCGCCACCATGAGGTAGCCCCTACTGTCCAACTGTTGTTTCTCCTATGTGTATTATTGTAGACCAGTGGCTGTACCGGAGAATGTGTATCTTATTAATTACTTCTAAGAAATAAATGTGTGATTTTAACTGTTATCAAGTGGCTGGACTACATATGATTCATAGCCGTGTGAAAGCTAGTGTGACAGTGATCTTTTACCATTTTTCTATCTCTGTACCCCAGCCTTACCACAGACCGAGCTAAATAAATACATGTATTAAAGTAATCCACAGGGTGACTCACTAGCGGTTCCCATAGGATAAAGCGTGAGGGTTACAGCAATCCATTGTGCAGAGCCCAACAACAACTAAACCCCACGTTACAGAGGCTACCATGATGACGGCGATGACGACGACTACAATGATGATGATGATGAGGAGGAGGATGAAGACGACGACGATGAAGATTGTGCGTACAGCTTAGATCTGCGAGTACTGCTCTCTGTCTCTGTCTCTGTCTCTCTCTCTCACACGCACAAACACACGCACACACAGTCACGCTCACACACACTATACACACACCCTTTCTCTGTTTCTTTCTGTCTCACTCCCTTTTTTTCCATCTCTTCTCCTTCTCCTTCTCCTAGGCACCTTACCCTTCTCCTCCCCTCCCTCCATCCCCCCTATGTTGGTGGTCCATCGCAAGAAAATGTGTATTCGAGTGCTTCTGATCTCTGATGCAGTAAACCGCTCTTCTTCTTGTTCTTCTTGTTCTTCTTATTCTTCTCGTTTTTCTTGTTCTTCTTGTTCTTCTTATTCTTCTTGTTCTTCTTGTTCTTCTTATTCTTCTTGTTCTTCTTATTCTTCTTGTTCTTCTTGTTCTTCTTATTCTTCTTGTTCTTCTTATTCTTCTTGTTTTTCTTGGTTTGTTGGGAGAGGTATTCCGGAGTGCTTGCGCTGTGTAGACTCCAGTTAGTCATGGTTTGTGCACATTATTTAACTGTGCCCAATGGTGCGGAAAGATCGCCGCGAGTATGCAATGCCACTTCCCCCTTTCCCCCTTCCCACAACTCTCTCCGCTCACCCACTTCCGGGACCCACCCTTCCTTGTGTACCAGCTTGTTTAGGGAAGATGGCAGTTTAAATGTTGTACTTTCTTTCGTCAAAGTAAAACCCCAGCTTCAAGTTTGCTAAAATAGTTTAGCAGCACTCTTAAAAACGAACGACCTTGTAAAGGGGCGAGGAGGCAGGCATCGCCATCACAAAGATGACCCTGAGGTAAGGAAAGCGGTAATGCGCCTCTGTCTTTCTCTTTTTGCCACAGAGTGTACCCTTAGGGTAATTAAAGGCTCACACAGTACTTTAAATGCATGGAATTTGGTCTCCGTTCGCTTTGAGATAAAGGGAAAGATGGAGTTCGCTGGTTAAACGATCATCTGTGGTGCCCCTACGACCTTCGAGTTACGGGATAGGATAGGGGGATAGGGATAGGGGTGTAAGCTGATGCTGATTGTTACAGTATTCACCATAGAACGGCCGTTGCCTCCACCGTCCACTCAGGAACTAATTTACCCCCGTAACTAAATGGACGGGGTCTTATAATGCCTAATTCCTGCTTGTCTAAACTTGGATCCTATTGCATGACGCAATTCCTACTACCTGGATGACACTAAAATGCACACTGCCAAAACAATAAACACAGCAGTTTATAGTTTTTACTACTAACAAAAGCAGGTAAACTCGGTGATATGCTTTAAATGCGAAATGAAAAGAAAGCATAATAAACAATGGTTTGATTTAAAAAATAGTTATGTCCTATCCTATCCCGTAACTCGAAGGGTCAACACAGATTAACGTTTAACCAGCGTACTCCATCTTTTACTGTCATCAGCAACCCTCATGGCTTCGCTCAGTGTCAAGCCAGTCTATTCTAAAATGTTGTCCTCCCACCTTTTTCTGTCTTCCTCTTCTTCAGCCTCTTTGCATCGTGCCTTGCAGGGTAGTCTTTCCAAGATCTGATGCTCTGGTGACATGGCCATACCATCGGAGTTTCCGTTTCTTCTGTGAGCATGTAATCGTGTTGTCTGATGGCTTTTGTAATAGTCTGTCGACTTCGTCATTGGTTATGTGCTAGGTATAGGCAATGCCCAGAAGTCTTCTGTAGCACCTCATCTCCATGCTTTGTATTCTTAATTGTAGATCTGTTGTGATGTTTCGCAAGCGACCTTGGAATGTAGACTGGTGGTCCTGTCTCTCCAAATGGGTTTCAACCTTGTCTTGTCAGGGCAGCACTTGTTTGTGCGATCCTAGAGAGGACTTCCTATCGGGACCCATTGTCTGATACAATGGCACCTAATGAAGCTATGCACTGTGTTGAGGGATTGGCCTTGGACTTTGATGTCCGTGTTGATGCCATTGGTGTTATTGGTCATCATTTTGGTCTCCTCTGCACTTATTTCCATTCCAAAAGGCTCTGGTGGTGATGTCAAGCGTCTATACCAGCTGTTCAAATTCTTGTTCCTCTCCAGCCAATCCATCAATGTCATCCGCAAAATGGATGTTGGAGATTGCTCTACATCCTAAGCTGACTATGCCTTCATTGTGTACAAAGCTGAAACATACGATCCATACTAAATGCATTTAACAGAAAGCGGAATCAGTATCTCAGAACAAAATATTGTTTCTAAAGAAAAAAAATCAAGAATATTAATGAATGATGATTAAGCGTCTTCGCCTCGTCAATAACGCACATGACGAATGTTAGATAATTGGGAAGTGATTTATTGATACTAGCATTATAAAGTTACAGTGAAGTAACGCAGTAAGAATCCAGTTGTTATGATTTTCAACATTGTTTACGTTTTATCCATATTAGGGGACTATGTTACAACTTCTTTATCATAAGTGGGTAGGTGTGTGGTGACAGCTTAGGGTAGAAAAAGCAAAAACAGGATACGAGCCATTATAAACAATATGCAAATTCATAACACAACATTGCAACATAATGGTCTAGAGTAGGTTGTCACCCAGGAACCTCACAGCAAAATCTACATAAATAAATACGCAAAAACCAAGAACACGCATCTCATTAAACACAGGAGGGCAAAGCATAACATGGATCCACACAAACATAACATTTCTCAACAACAACAAGCACGTTTAGCATTTTACATGTTCACAAATCGATACCTTAGAGCAACAACAGTCTATCGGCGATCTTGCCATTTTTTAAATTTCTTTCACCCAGCCAGTTGAAAAGTTTGGAAGAGCAGAACAAATCAGATTTTAAATATTTATTTATTTATTTATTTATTTAATCGTTCTTATATAGCGCTTTTCCAGCTCAAGAGCTGCTCAAGGCGCTGGCCGATACAGGATCTAACTCAAGCCGCCCGAGACGCCCACCCGCAGCCTTTGGGCGCATGGCCTGACGCCCGGACAACTGAGCACTATCCTGGGCAGCCAGGGATGGGGGAGAAGGACCTAGGTGCATGCTGGGTGTGCTCTTGTCACCGGCACTCACCCGTCCAGGACATGAGCGTCAGGATCTTTAAAGTCCGTTATGAGGGAATGTATGCGGCACAGACTAGACCTCGGTTTATACTCTCATTCGAAGGCTTAAGGAGTAGATAAATAAAAGTGTTCTTTTTTAAAAATAAACATTGGTATTGGTGTACAGAAGATCATATACAAATATTGTTGCAATAAAAGAAGTATAAAATTGGTAAAAGCATGTTTAGGATGGATAATCCGTCGCTGCCTAATAATAGCAAGGAACATTTTGTGGAAGGTCGGAACACAGTCTTGTAGTAACTGAGTAATAGGTCAACAAAACATAAAGAAAATGAACAGTATTTCATAGCTCAATAGCCGTTTCACACTGTACTGTTGATAGCAGTTGATGGCAAGTGTAGATCTCACACTGTTTACTGACAAAAGCATCGGGAAAACTGCACTTTCTCGTTTTCGTTGAGCAGATTAACGTCCCCGGACACGGAGCGTAAAGGGGACAGGTGCACTTTCTCCCAAGCAAGACCGGGTTATAGACTATACACTGCTTGACCCTCTCTTGTCAGAGAAGACCAGGCACCCATAATCTAGTTACCACAGGCAGTAATGGAATAGCAGCCATATGTGCTTTTGTGGCCTTAACTACTGACCCATCCCCTTCTTGTTTTTGTTCTCAGGCATAAACGGCTGACACTGCAGTAGACCATTGTTGCACAAAACTTGCAGTGGTTTGTCACTGGCCTGTGTAGTAAACAATCAGGAGACTGCTCCAGTCTTCCACAAAAAACGTTACCCCACTCATTTTGTGCAACAATAGGTTTTTCTGAAAAATTATACCAACAAATGCAAATCTTATTCTGAAATTTTGCCAGGATAATGATCATAGTAAATTATATCAAATAACAAACAGGTTTTAAAAAATTGGTCACATTTTCAGATAATCGGTTGTTGTTCTAAGCATGGAAATGAACATGGTCAACCAACATAGCTGGCTGGCGTGTACACGTACGTGCTGCAAATATACAACTAGCAACCACAGAACCTGGACAGAAGTACCATTCATCACAATGATATATCCACAATTGTATGACTTCTAATACATTATACTATGGCATGGCATTCTCCACACACGACCTACACCCATCAACACAAAGATAGGACTGACTCATATACGCGTCAAGAAGCTACAGTACATATGTTATATCCTATCATATCCTATCCCGTAACTCGGAGGTCGTAGGGGCACCACAGATGTTCGTTTAACCAGCGTACTCCATCTTTCTCTGCCCTCAGCAACCCTGATGGTTTCGCTCAGTGTCAAACCAGTCCATTCTCGAATGTTGTCCTCCCACTCCTTTTTCGGTCTCCCTTGTCTTCTACCTCCTTGCACTGTGCCTTTAAGGTTGATCTTTTCAAGACCTGATGATCTACATATGTTATAAGACTTTGCAAACTATTCTATGATTGGCTTATTGTAAATGAAACATGACCTAAGAAATGACACAAAAATATGAATAATCATACCTATCAAAAATACACTGTGATGTTATCATCACATCTTGGCATCTCTACCCCGCGTGGGGCGACCTTACGTCACTTGAGTACCAGACTTTTCAGGACACCGAGGGTTTTCTCCGGGTACTCCGGTTTCCTCCCTCCCTTCAATAATATTATTGGATGCAGTCAATATAACATTCATAAAATAAAATGTATTTATGTTCCGACTTTTGAAATAACGACCTCTTCAGATCTCCGCGTTTTGAGTTCCATTGAAGAAAAGGCGAGTGATAGCACCCTATATTATTATTATTATTATTATTATTATTATTATTATTATTATTATTATTATTATTATTATTATTATTATTATTCTGTATTATTATTATTATTATTATTCTGTATTATTATTATTATTATTATTATTATTATTATTATTATTATTATTATTATTATTATTATTATTATTATGTATTATAATAATAATAATAATAATAATAATAATAATAATAATAATAATAATAATTATTATTATTATTATTATTATTATTATTATTATTATTATTATTATTATTATTATTATTATCTCTTCAATTTATTATTCGCAACAATAGCGTCCTCTTAACACATTAGACCCAAATTTTCCTTTGGAAGATAATTTTTAAGATTGCTTGCTTTTGTTAGTGGTGAACATATCTGCAAGAAATAAATGCTTGTTTTAAAGGAAAAGTTGCTTTTTTATGTTAAATATCTCGATCCCATATATGGGATCCAGGTTGCGAGTGAGTTTTGAGTGTTTATTTTTATTTCACAACGGTAAACTTACAGAGTAAAAAGCTCAGATTGAGTAGTATTCTTCTGTACACAAATCTCCGTGTCACTGATTGTCTCTTAAGCTGGGGTTGGAAGCCAGTTACCAATATAACAGCAGCATTGTATAGATGTCATCACTTATCTTCATCGGTCATCACCTTATTTGCTGTGGAATAGGCTGAAGCAACGGTCGTGAACACCAACCTTGCACATGCAGCACTTGTGCTTTGTTTTCATTTCACAGCAACCGCACTTCAGCTCTGTGGCTCAGTGCTGAATGAGATGATCGATCCTGTCGAACCGAACTTCCTCAGGAACTCTGCGGTCAGATTATTTAAAATCTTTTGCATGACCTGGAGCAGGGTGACGAAAACTCCGGCAAGACAGGCTCTGGCAATGGTTCTGCTCACAGCCAGCAAGTCCTTTATCTTGTCGACATTCTGTTGCGTCTTGCCGGTGAAGGTGCCAGGTCCGATGTATGGTAACATCCAGGCAGTATGCGAAGATTGGCCACCTTTTGGATCTGATGGTTGTTCTACATTTATCGACATTTTATGTAGTCCATCCGATGCACTACCTCCATCGTCTTATTGTAATGCTTGATCAGGGTCTAGTGTCGATTTTCTTGGCATATGTTCTTGGCCATATTTTTGCTGTTTGCAGTGCAGTGGGTGCACTCCAACCTTGTTGGAGATAGCATTCTCTAAACTGTTGTCATTCCAATGGGCGACAAACAGGCCATTGTTGGTGTATGTTGTACAATCAAACAATCCTTTCTTCAGCTTCGCTGTCTCTGTCACGGTGTGAGCGAATTGTTCCAATGCAGGCAATTCCCTTGTTTGTCACGCAGTCAACCAGTCTGGGAGAAAGGAACAGATTGTCGAAGGTCAGGTGACATGAGCAACCCCTTTCCTCCTGGAGCCCGGCGATCAGATCGATTACCACGGATCATATGATGAACACATCGCCTGGTTCAGGTCGGTAACCGTTGCCCAGGCCAGCAGCTGGTTTCTGTTGAGGGTGGATGGTATCCCGCCATCCATGTTCTCCTCACCACTGTCCTCATCCATCTCTTTATTAAAACGAGTTGCTTAACGAAAGACGCTTGCTGTGTGAAAGGCAAGGCTATCTTCCAGCATGTTCAAAACCTCGTTCAAGGTATAGCGCTTAGAAACAATATTCTGTGCATCCAAATTATAGTAGTAATATTATTTACTACTTCTGGTTTGGCACTATTGACTTTTATGTCTGCTCTGATGAAATCATTTGCAAAACACACAAACATACACGCACACTAACACACACACACGTTATAAAAGTGCAATAGCGATCCCCCTTTCATTATGTATTATGTATGAAAAAATCCTACCTTCCATATATGGGATCACGTTTCTTGCATCTGTCACAAAACCAAGAACAATTAGATCTCAAAACCGAGTGACACATTTAGAGATCACACACAAAACATCTATTTTTATAATTATAGTGCATCATAGTGCAACAGTAAAACGTTGAATGCTTACCTTCTTGATGTTGCCATTATTGAGCAAAACAAGCACGTGTTGATCAATGCAAATGGCTGCTTTCCAAAACGCTAATTCAGTGCAGACAACTCTGGAAAGACCAATTATCTTCGGTTATCTTCCCTGCACTGATGGTGAAAACTGGAAGTGGATGCAATGCAGCAACAATGAATGGGAGTGACCAATATACGCCATACGGGGTCGTGGATGCTAATGGGTAATTTACCTACTAATCTGTCACATTAAAACTAATCATGGAACATTTGCCCATCTGGCACTGGGATGTGGTCAGTGCCGGCTACTTCAAAGGAACAGAAGGCCAGATTCTAAGCCTCGGCGGTCAGCTACTATTACGTAAGTTGAAGGAGTGCAGGAGAGAGTCAACCGGAGTCAACTGAAGTAGGGCCGTTAGGAGCTACTGGGACTAGGCAAGGTGGATTCTGGGGGGAGGTGGGGAGAAGGTTCCTAAATGATCTGGGTGGGACCTAGCAGTACATGGGACAGGGTCTGGCATCAAAGGGGGCTAAACTCTAAAAGGTCACGGATGCGGCTAGCTTGCCTCAAAAGAAAACAAGAATGGGAGGGGATGGTTTTTATGATGATGATGAGGGGATTGCGGAGAGAGTGCACGGTGTGGGAAAGCAATGGGAAAAGTATTACAGAGAAATCAGTATCGAAAAACCAACAATATTAAATCTACCAAATGGTATCTTCTAATGAAAGAATGTATACAACGATGAGGGGTCGGGGTGGGACAGTCCTAAACATTGACCATGGTCAGCTGTGTATAGGAAGAGGGGGAAGATGTTTTACACAAATGAGCAGGAATCGTTCATTTATTTTAATTATTTTATTTATGAAAATTGTTGTCCTTCTCATCCGTCCGCGTTTAGTTTTACGCTGATGACAAAAATACCAGAGGCTAGAGCCAGCTAAGCAGTTGGGCTTCAGCAAGCATTCGTTGCCGTTGGCCATTTTGTAACTAGCTGAGAACGGCTTTCTTTCTTTATTTCTGTCTTTTTGTTTTGCTTTCCGCCTTTGTGTCTTTCTGTTTTGCTTTCTTTATTTCTGCCTTTGTGTCTTTCTGTTTTGCTTTCTTTATTTCTGCCTTTGTGTCTTTCTGTTTTGCTTTCTTTATTTCTGCCTTTGTGTCTTTCTGTTTTGCTTTCTTTATTTCTGCCTTTGTGTCTTTCTGTTTTGCTTTCTTTATTTCTGCCTTTGTGTCTTTCTGTT
The DNA here is from genome assembly GCA_036898135.1 of Oncomelania hupensis. Lineage (NCBI taxonomy): Eukaryota > Metazoa > Mollusca > Gastropoda > Littorinimorpha > Pomatiopsidae > Oncomelania > Oncomelania hupensis. The sequence goes on along the minus strand of CM072519.1, from coordinate 1,783,490 downwards.
TTGCTTTCTTTATTTCTGCCTTTGTGTCTTTCTGTTTTGCTTTCTTTATTTCTGCCTTTGTGTCTTTCTGTTTTGCTTTCTTTATTTCTGCCTTTGTGTCTTTCTGTTTTGCTTTCCGCCTTTGTGTCTTTCTGTTTTGCTTTCCGCCTTTCTTTCTTTTGGCACATCCTCCTCCCAATTCCCCGTCCACGCCAAAGGAATATTCTGTCATTGCTGTAGGCCATATTGTAAACAGTAGGTATGTTAACACTCTCTCTCTTCCCCTCCCTCTCTCTCTCCTCTCTCTCATTCCCTTTCATTCACTCTTTATGGTGCATTAGTTGCTGTTGATCGTTCACTGTTTCGTTTTGTTTTTAGTTGCTATTTTGCACATGCTTGACATTTATTTTGCTTACAGGCACATTCGTTGCGTGTATGTGTGTGTGAGTGTAAGAGAGAGAGAGAGAGAGAGAGAGAGAGAGTGCGTGTGTCTCATCGTATGTGTGTGTGCTTGTGTGAGCATGCATGTGCATGCGGTTGTGTGTGTGGGTGGGTGTGTGTGTGCGTGTGTGTGTGTGTGTGTAGTTTTTTCTCTTCCACTTTGCTCTTACAGTTTTTGACAAATTCAATCCTACAAATTCATGTACATCTATTTTATTTCATTCTGAACTGGTCTCTGTACTACATTTCTCTCTTCTGCCGGAGGGTATTATGTAGCTGGATGAGTTATAGTTTACTTGCTTTGCGTTATTTATTTATTTTATTATTTTCAATCCTACACTATACCCACACATATTTAGAACGTTTCAATATTTCAATATTTTATAAATTTTATGTATTTATTTTTTACTTTTTGTGCAGAGAACATTTTCAATGTCGGTTTATTGGGGGGGACTCGCAATTTGAGTCTATGTACTATCCTATCCTATACCGTTACTCGGAAGTCGTTCGAGCACCACAGATGATCGTTTAATCAGCGTACTCCATCTTTCTCTGTCCTCATGCAGCAACCCTTATGGCTTCGCTTAGTGTCAAGCACGTCCATTCTCGAATGTTGTCCTCCCACCTCTTTTTCGGTTTACCCTCTTCTTCTACCTCCTTGCACTGTGCTTTGCAGGATGGTCTTTGCAAGGCCTGATGATTTGGTGACGTGGCCATACCATCGGAGTTTCCGTTTCTCCACCACCGTGAGCAGGTCATCGTGTTGTCCAATGGCTTGTGTAATGGTCTGTCGGACTTCGTCGTTGGTGATGTGTTGGGTATAGGAAATGCCCAGAAGTCTTCTGTAGCACCTCATTTCCATGCTTTGAATTCACCTCAAAAATTATTGTTCCTGATGTTTTCAAATCTGTGCGAGAGGAGTCCTTAATAGTCCCAAAATGACAAAGAAAAATAAAATGTTTGTCCGTCCGTCTGTCTTTATCTGTCTGTCTGTGCAGACACTTTAAAGTGGCAAAGTACTCAGAACCTATTTCTACTATCACAACCAAACTTGGTAAGATGGTGTATACCCAGGAGACCTCATAAATAATCAGTGAATGAATGACTTCACTTCAAGATCAAGGTCACAGGGTCAACAAATGTTAGTCAAAAAATGACAAATTTTCACGAAAAATTACTTTTTTAAAAATAGTTTATGAATATTGAACTTATGATGCTTTGATGCATGATATATATCAGTGAGACACACATAATAATATACACATTTGGTCAACCTTGCTCCAAGGTCAAGGCCAATGGAGCGGTCCAAAGTCGGTAAGTTTAGGTACTTTGAAGTGACCTTGACCTTAAACTATGAAAGATATAAAGTCCAAATTGGTTTTATTTAGAGATGTTAGATTGGTCTTTCGTATACATTCCGGTTTTGCATTCATCTTGAAGATCAAAGTCATTTTAGGCCTCGCAAAATCAAACAAAAAAATTGGTCATCGTACAGAGTTTATAGGATCCAGCGGACTGCAATTAAAGAGCCGAATCAGGACCACAACCTGGTTCAAAGAGGACACACCCCCGATTCGTATAAAAGATCTGCTGAAACTACCCTAATGGTAACACTGAAGCAACTCCTGAAAACGCTGAGGTTGTACTATAATTTATCGAACAAAAAAACACTATAGAATATAAACATCATTATAAAATATTAACAAAATATGTACCTATGAAATTCCTATATTGATAAATAATAATACCATAGAAAGCCCTAGTGACCTTTGTTTTGGCAGAAAGCGTCCAATATCACCCAGCTGACCCAACAGACCCCATACACAAATGAGGAATTTTGGGAGCGTTTTCAAGAAAAAAGGTAGGTGACTGGTCTTGCGAGGAAAATAGTAGATTGATAGATCATATTAGGAATGAGAAAGAACAAATGAGAACGACAGAAACAGTGGTATTTGAAAGCACTAAATTTCCACTATTTATATAGAAAACCCCGGCACCCCAACGGAGAGTGGAATGGCTGTTTATTTAACCCATAGTAAGCAACAACATTTAGTTATTTGATCAGACATGTATGAGAGGCTACGTGAGGGTCAAGGTCACCCAAAGGCCAAGGTCACTGAAGGTAAAGGTCATCCCAGGGTCCCCGTTTTTTGTGGCATAATACAACAGAAGCTGTTCACATTCTTGTTCCTCTCCAGTCAATCCATCAATGTCATCCGCATAACGGAGTTTGGAGATTACTCTACCCCCTATGCTGACCGTGCCTCCGTGATCTGCAAGGACATCTGACATGATGCGCTCTAGGAAGATGTTGAAGAGTGTTGGAGAGAGTAGGCATCCTTGACGCACACCGATTGTTGTTCTGAATCAGTTCCCGATGGCGCTGTTGTGGAAGACTGCACTGGTAGCCTCATAATCACGTCCAGAAAGCACTGTAGGTCCTGGTCTTCATCGGGCGTTGAAGATGCCTCAGTTGTATGTGATGCATCATGCCACCTTGGACGCCTTGGACGGGAGGTAAATCCCGTATTCGGCTACCGCCTAGAGCAGCTCTTTAAACTGAAGCGCAAGCTGCAAGAATAATCCTATCAACGATGCAAGCAGTCGGCTGTACTACATCTATGCTGTCTTTGGCGTTATTTAGCTTAGTGGCAGCTAAATAAAATGCAGGAATATTCGGGAAAAAACCCCCAATGCTCTCTGTCTGTCTGTCTGTCTGTCTCTGCCTCCCTCACTCTTTCTCTCTCTCCTTCTCTCTCTCTTTTCAGCTCCCTCCTTCCTTTCTTCCCATCCTCACTTCCTTCACTCTCCCCCTCCCTTCTCGCCCCTGTCTCCTTTCTGTGGTGTTATTGTTGGCCTGCGATGCTATTCTTACCGGCAGATAATGATAATTTATGAGACGTAGCAGCAATTCACGGGCTTGTGATAATGGCTTGGCGCATACTCCTTAGCCGAGACCTGTCTAGTCCAGGCATCCGTTGTACTCTCCAATAAGTGGAGTCAGCCTCGGTTAGTCCCGGTTAGCAGTGCCGGAGTGGCCTTTTCCACCGTTTGTTAGGTTCTTCAGCAGTGAAACAAATGGCTCAGGTACTTCAGGGTTACCAAATCCAGCCTAGTCTTCAAGATGCTAAAGGCAGTCAGCCCTTGAGAAGAAGGAGAATTATGGTGAGTTTTTACTGGGCCTTTCTAATGAACAATCACTCAACCTACATTTTACGTTTTTGTCTTCTGTCTTTCTCTGTCTGTATACCTCTCTCTATGTCTGTTTGTCTGTCTGTCTCTCTCCAAACTAACAGGAAACTAGAAGGGCAAAGCCCATATGACTTACGTGCTCCATATGGAACTCGCAATATTTAACATGAAAGTGAATGCCCAGAAAAAAACACTAAAAAAACACAAATGAAACGGTGGATATAAAATGCAAATACCGACTTTGATCTTTTTATGCTCTTGACCTTCAGATGACCTTGACCTTTGGTTCCAAATACACATGTATTATCAAATAAACCACAGCACCAGTTGTATAATGCAAAAACAAACGGTAACCTTAGGATGACCTTGACCTTCAGCGACCTTGACCTTGAGATGACCTTGACCCTCGTAAGATCGCTCATGCATGTCTGATCAAATAACCCAATGTTGTTGCATACTATAGGTTAAATAAGCAGCCATTCCACTGTACGATGACCTATTTTTGTTTTTGCACGGCCTTAAATGACTTTGACCTTCCAGTTACTAACGGAACATATATGAAAGACCAACGTATCGTCTCTATATACAACAAATGTGGACTTTATGTCTCTCATAGTTTAGGGTGAAGGTCACTGCAAAGTACCTATACTAACCTATTTTGAACATCTCCAATGACCTTGACCTTGGAGTGAAGTTCACTAAATTTGTACAGTATGTGTTGCTCATCGAGGTCTATCATTCCTCAAAGAATCATAAGTTCAATGTTAATTACCTAGAAAACAAATGACATTTTGTGAAAATTTGTTCTTTTTTGACTAACATTTGATGGCCCTGTGACCTTGACCTTAAAATCAAAATATTCATTCACTGATCAATTATGAGGTCTCATCTTATCAAGTTTAGTTTTGATTAGTTGTAATAGCCTCTGAGTACTTGGCCACTTTAAAGTTTGTCAAAAGACGGACTGTGGACAGACAGTTGGACGGACGGAAATTTTTTTCCCGATGCCATTTTGGGTCTATTTATGATTATCTGGCACAGGTTTGCAAAAATCTATATCCTATCCTATTCCATCCCTTAACTCGGAGGTCGTAGGGGCACAGCAGATGATTGTTTAACCAGCGTACTCCATCTTTCCCTGTCCTCAGCAACCCTGATTGTTTCGCTCAGTTTCAAACCAGTCCATTCTCGAAAGTTGTCCTCCCATCTCTTTTTCGGTCTCCCTCTTCTTCTACCTCCTTGCACTGTGCCTTGCAAGATGGTCTTTGCAAGATCTGATGATCTGGTGACGTGGCCATATTTTATATACATAAATCGGTATCCAGATTTTATATACATAAGTATATATCCAGATTTTATATGCATTAATATATATCAAGATTGTATAAACATAAATATATATCCAGATTTTATATACATAAATATATATACATTGTTCAAGGGGGAGGTCAGTACATAGACAGATTTTATATACATAAATATATATATATACATTGTTGACGGGGGAGGTCAGTACATATCCAGATTTTATATACATAATTATATATACATTGTTGACTGGGGGAGGTCAGTACATATCCATATTTTATATACATAAATATATATACAATGTTGACGAGGTGTGTGGGGGAAGGGTCGGTACATATCCAGATTATATATATATATATATATATATATATATATATATATATATATATATATATATATATATATATATATATATATATATATATATATACATTGTTGACGGGGGAGGTCAGTACATAGACTCATATTGCTATGCATGTGAGTCAAAAAATGGCACAGAGATAAGCAATTAAGTTAACACAAAACAGACTGAGATACAGAACAGACAGAGAGAGACACAATGATAGAATCACAAGGCCGTTTTTATCCCAAATTAGTCGGGTGAACATCTTTATTTGTTTTAATTATTATTTTAAATTCTTCATTGGCAAACATACAAATTTAAAAAAAATGCGCAGCAGTAAAGGTTGGCTTGGTAGTAGGTTATTAAGGATGCAAGATAATGATTGCAATCATGGAGAGAAAAAAATAAGACGTCATTCCTTGTTGGTAAACACGGACCTATATCAGACCTGCAGCTGCTGGTCTGGAGCAAAACGATGTTTTATATCCTATCCTATCCTATCCCGTAACTCGTAAGTCGTTGGGGCACCACCGATGATCGTTTTACCAGCGTACATCAGCTTTCTCTGTCCTCAGCAGTCCTCATGGCTTCACTCAGTGTCAACAGTCCATTCTCCAATGTTGTTTTCCTTCAGTCAATGTCAAGTTTCCATTCTCGAATGTTGTCTTCCTGCATTATTTCACCGTGCCTTGTAGGATGGTATTTGCAAGGCCTGATGCTCTGGTGATGCGGCCATACCATGGGAGTTTCCGTTTCTTCACCACTGTGAGCTGAGCAAGTGATCGTGTTGTCAAATTGCTCGTGTTATGGTCAGTCGGACGTCGCCGTTGGTAATGTGTTGGGTATAGGAAATGCCCAAAAGTCTTCTGCAGAACCTCATCTCCATGCTTTGTATTTGTTGTTGTAGGTCTGCAAGAGAATAGGAAAATGGAGATTACAAGGGAGCGCAAAAACCTTATCTTAGAGTGTAGACTGATGGTCCTATCATTCCAAATGAGATTCATTCATGGCTGCAGTTGTTTGTGTGTCACGAAGTGACTTGATAAATATTTATATTTGGGCATGTAGCCGAGCGGAGTATTGAACTCCCGTCTATTTACGACCACCTTCAGAACACTGCCCATCTCGAACTGTGTTTTTTTTGTTATATATAAGAGGGATATAAAATATTTGCCGCGTGTTGGAAATAAACCGGGTTGCCGGCTACTAATGCCACGACACTCTCTGCAAAGTAACTGCCACTGACTTGAATAAAATGCCTGCCGACAATGTAGTTCTGCTTGCCACCAAAAGCAGCAAACGAATTGTCAGCCGGGGAGAACAAATATCGCGTCGCCTTGTCCTGCAAAACCCTATGGCCACTCCAAAGGATTCTGCACAGCAGGAGCCACCCAGGGCAAGTCCAACCAAAAAATGTAAGGTAGACAACCTTTCTCCCAAGCTTGAACCAGTCGCCTCCCCTTCCGCCACAGATCCTACAGCTCAAATCGAACCAGGTCCTCATGGTTTTCCAGTTCGCAAGAGGTATGTCTGGAACCGACACTGACTACGCCCAGTCAGTCTCCATTCACTGACTTAACAGTGAAAAACACTGCATTCAGCAGTTACCACGGTCCAGCATCATCCTGTTCCCGGTCGTTGTGCACCACTTGTAGCCGAGCGGAGTATTTCACTCCCGCCTCTCGGCCACCAACCTTGAGAACACGGCCCAACCCGAGCTGTTATTTTTTTATTTATCCCTCGTAAGAAGGACATAACAATAACAGCTCGGGGTAGGCCAGTCTAACCAACAAATAAAAGGTAGACAACCTCTCTCCCAAGCCGGCACCAATCGCCTCCCATTTCGCCACAGCTCTCACAGCTCAAATAAATAAAGGTGGTGGCCGAGAGATGGGAGTCAAGTGATCGCTAGTCTCCTCTCTGAAAATCCTTATCGGGAAGAGAGGGGACTATAAACTAATACATACATGGGAGTCAAGCACTCCGCTCGGCTACAAGTGGTGCAACGACGGGGAAGAACAAGGGTCGTGCCGCCTTGTCCTGCATAACTCAATGGCCACTCCAAAGGATTCTGCACAGCAGGAGCCACCCAAGGCTAGTCTAACCAACAAATGGAAGGTAGACAACCTCTGTCCCAAGCCTGCACCAGTGGCTTCCATTTCCGCCATATTTATACATCACGTGTTTATATAGTAAGTACACAAGCGACGGCTGTTGACATAGGCTCGTGGTGTATACGCGATGGGTCGGTACATATTTCCTAGTTCAGGAATATCTCGGTGATGAGATACGGCTATATGAAGGCTGTCTGGAAAACAGAAGGTTGTTCTCATGTCATCTGAGAGTGTCTGTGATTGAATGAAATAGGACTAGGATAGGGTATATTAGTGGAATGAATGATAGACTGTGAAAAGCGAAGGCTTATTTTGTGTGACTTGGAAATATTGTGTTACTATGTAGGCTACTTCTGTTTTTCAATGTGGTGATTCTGGATTGTGTTCATGACAGACACGGTAATTTGAATATTTCTTTTTACTTGTTGGAAATATAATATTGAAGGCAATTTTGGAAATGCATAAAATATTTTCATAAAATTTATAAATGTAATTTTCTGTTAGAACGGGAACGGGATTGCTTCAGAGAAAAATAAGATCATTTTATAGTTCAGCTATTTATTATTTTATTACTTTAGGACTTAAAGTGTTCTTGAATTCCGTTTGAATTATTATTCTATTACTTTGAATAAAAAAGAAGAGAACCATAAAATTAGCAAAATGTATATCGGTACTGTGTTTTAAATGTTGTGTATTTTATGTCTTGAGTATTTTAGATTTATTTTGCTGTCTCAACTTGTATAATTGTATAAGAAATGTCCTTTATTTAATGCGTGTATACATGAAATTGGAAAGCTAATGACCGTTTACAAACTAATATCAAGTTTGTAGGAATCTTCTGAGATTAAAGCTAGTTAAAGCTAGTTATTTCATAACACACACGGGAATTTTATGACATTGTGATATCCTGGCGAGGACTTCCTGTCGGGACTCATTGTCTGATACAATTGCTTCTAAATATTTGAAGCTGTGCGCCATGTTGAGGGATTGGCCTTTCACTTTGGTGTCCGTGTTGATGCCTTTGGTGTTGTTGGTCATCAGTTTGGTCTTCTCTGCACTTATGTCCATTCGAAAGGCTCTAGAGGTGATGTCAAGCCTTCGTACCAGCTGTTCAAGTTCTTGTTTCTCTCCAGCCAATCCATCAATGTTGGAGATTGCTCTATCCCCTACGCACGATAAGCTCCAGAAAGATGTTGAAACGACGTTTCAACTCAGGTAAAATGAGAGAGACAAAACGTGTAGGTAGTAGTAGACTCGCTTAAGGAAAGGGAATTGGAGGGCGACTGCCCTAAACTTTCGCAACGTATGAATTATTAGTTGGCCTTTGAAGAGTCTAAAGGCGCCGCGACACATATTGCGGTTTTGAGGCCGATTGTAGAGCAGTTACATAATCGGAGTGTGATCGGGCCGGACTGCAAAACTGTGAGCACTGCCACACGATCCCGATCAAGCCTAATCGTTTGAATCGGAAAGTAACGGTCGCTTACATCTTCTTGTTCAAAATGCTGCTACTTTTGACAGTGATGACAACTTGCTTGCCTTAGCTGCAGTTTTGCGTCGTATTCGGAAGAGAAAGGTGAAACATCAGCCACGAAGGTGGTCGGTTCGACCGTGGTTGAGCCGGAGAATCGTTTCTGCCACCATGTTGACACTGAAATCACGCACTCGCGAGGCGTGTTCGTATTGGTTGAAGTTTATAATCGAGGGCGATTCTTCGCGGCAGTATAGAGCAGGCTCTAATCACGAGATTTTGAGCCGATCTGGATCGAAGGGTTGCAAATGACGCCAACCGAAAGCAATCGGATTGGAATCGGCAACACAATTGGTGCAGAATCGGCATGTGTGGCGGCGCCTTAAGATTCCACACGCTGCCAAGTTTTATTTTACTAGGCTCAAGTCAAGTCAAGTCAAGTCAAGTCAAGTCAAGTCAACAAATATTTTTGGAGGCTTCATAGCAAGTGTTAACACCTTAAAGCACCACTATAGTTAAGTTTGCTTTCAGCCGCTTTAGTAACTGTTCTCTGTGCTTCCATCACAAGTATATAGACTATTGCTAGCTACGTAGGCACAAGCAAAAAATTAGTGTTAGACCTACACAGACTAAGATATTGCTCCATTCCGGAACGGCGGAAGCCAATGTTAAATATAGAGGCAGAGAGGAGAAATTCAGAACCTGATCGAATGATGGGCTAATTATCCACAACTTACTTCCGTGGCAAGATGGTTCCAATTAGGGGTGTTCGGTTTTACCGGTTTTCGGTTACAATCGGTTCGACTTTCTCACGGTTCGGTAAACCGGTTTTGTTTTTCTAAGGGACATCACTCGTCCCGTAAAGCACTAGCAAAATGGCAGAAACAGAGAAATTCGTAGCGAACACGCGTGGGAAAGCTGACATTTGGAGATTTTTTTTCTGAGAGAGACAGAAGCAGGAAAGGTTGACCATAATACCGGTTACTGTAAAGAGTGTAAGGCAAGTATTAAACTTGGCGGTGGCACTTCAAATCTGAATGCACACATTCGCCGACACCACCCTTTGCTGATGCTGAAGCCAGCCAAGCCTGCGGGCCCTGCACCCAATAGATCTAACCAACAAGTCCTACATGCTAGATCTAGTCCGTGTACCAGCAGCGCTGACGCTGACGTGAGCATTGTGACTGAAGGAGGTGTCAGTACAAGTAAAGGCGACACAAAACAAATGACTTCAGATTCCACCAACGGTTTCACAAACTCAAAATTGAAAAGCAAACTCCCAAATCTACCCACAGTGGAGGAGGGAAATAGCCTCTGTTAAGTAGCTAGCAAAATAAATTCTTCAAAAAAAATTCAAAACAGATGTTATTTCCCTTGCTTACTAAGCGCCTTTACCCGGGGTAACCAGTTGTAACTTCTAGCCGGTTAACCGGTTTTAAACCGCGGTTTTCTATTGGAAAAACCGGTTAAAACCGGTTTGAGAAATCGTACCGGTTCCACCCTCTAGTTCCAATACTCCACAAGTCGATGCAGGAAATATGCAGGAAGACGTAGTACCATAAAATGAGCGACGAACCATGTAAGGCGCTCGTCCGCACTTAAATCTGGCACCGCAGTCACCGTGCTGCCTGTCGTCCGCCATGACTTGCACACACTATTTCCTTCACTTGGCATTCCCGAGCCCGCTTCCTCTTCCGGCCTTGACTAATTTCAGCGCAAAGTAAAGCAGGCCGCTGAGCATGCAGTTCAAATTGAGAGAACATTAGTGTTGTTTTCCTTTGACTCCTTTTAACGCAGTGTGTGATTTCTGTCTGTCTGTCTGTCTGTCTGTCTGTCTGTCTTTTACCACTAAATAAACAATTTCAATATAATATGACCATGCTTATGTTTAAAGTTCACAACCATACTGCGCCAAACCATCTAAACCAATTTTATTTTTTTACTAAATCACTCCCACAATTATATCTTGCCTAAACCAAAAATTGATCTGTACAAGACTAGTTTTTACTTTAGAGCACCGTCTTTATGGAATAAACTTCCTCTTATCATTAAACAAAACAAAACATTCAAATAATTTAAAACGGTGCTTTGCAAACATATATTTTAAATTCATAATAAATATTAAAATGAAACAGTTTTCAACACTTTTGCCACCATATGGTGCTTATTTCGTTTAAACAAAATATTCTAATGTTCGTATCCTATCAATCTTGTCTAGCGCTCTTACAGCTCAAGAGTTGCTCAAGGCGCTGGTCGATGTTATAATACTATAATGTTGAAAGTTATAATACTATAATGTTGAATGTTATCATACTATAATGTTGAATGTTATAATACTATTGTCACAAACCTGGGTGTACTGGGTGATCACTACTGATGAAGGACTTCCTTGACTTTCATGACTTACCCCAGAACATGGTTTTATTTCAATAAAAAAACCTAAGGTACACCATTTACTTCCAACACTTCACAAACACATAACACGTTTTTCCAAGTTCGATTATTTTATTATATTCCGTTCATTTTTCTTCGAAATCGAAACGATAATTTGGCGATACTTCCGTCGTGGTTACCGAAAATAATGTTTGTTTGTTTTTTTACTTATCTCTTAATAATGTCCTCGTTGAAATCGTTGTTAACAAATGAAGAAATCCGGAACTAGATGAGTTGTGGAAAAGTTCATAAGAGCTGGAACTTGACGTCGATGTCGCCGTTAGATCTAAAGGCTGTCCATGACCCACCAGTGACTTCTGTAGCCCTCGTTAACGTACAGTTCCATCGTAGAATCAGTCACTCCGATCATAAGCAAGACGTCAGAGAAGAATCCAGTGCCAGTCTCAAAGATGACATCATCACGTAGATCCAAGACGATTCATACCCCAAAATAAAAAAAACACCTGCCGAACAAAACTAGTCTTAGATATTTGCATGAAAATTATTTTCATACAAACTTAAATTCCTCCAGGTCCGGCTCTGCTTGGAAAAACATGTTACGATTAATCAACACATCAGTCCCCTGAAAACCAACTGCATTCAGATGAACCAACTATCTTTCTCTGGAAAAGAAATGCATTCAAACGAACAAACTATTTTTCTCCTCTGGAAAACAAATGCATTCAATGAATAAACTATCTCACTACTCTGGAAAACAAATGCATTCAATGAACAAACTATTTTTCTCCTCTGGAAAATACATATATTCAATGAACAAATCATCACACTTATCAATCTTCTTGGGAAATTATCTTGAATGAAGAAAAATCTAAATATTTACCCTACGGTGCCAGAATTCAGCTAAAGCTGATCAAACGTCGAGGAACAACTATCTTCCTGGCCCAACCACATCTGACATCATTCAGCCTCCAGCTAAACTGTCGTTGGCACCCCACAGAATAAGTTGCCTCGGAGCTTGGGTAGAATCCTCCCTGTCCAGTCTAGATCTCTTTCCCAACTGATTGACAGTTTTCCTAACCGATTTCGCCTCAATTCCATTTTACCAAGGTTACCATACTTTTATCATTACAACAACCAATGAAAACTTCACAGCGCAAAAAGTAACCTATCACCTCAAATATTATATTTTATAAAATTAATAGTTCACAACCTCTTTGCTTTCCCTAAAATTTTATTATTGGCATTAATCACAATCTTTCACACAAAAGAATTATCGATAAAAATCGTCCATTTTATTCTTTTCCAGGAATACAAAAAATGGCGATTGACACGCAGCAAAATTGACGTCATATTTCTAAATCTAGCACAGGCACTCTATAAAACAATTTGCACTTGGAAAATAAAAATACTCGCGAGCGTTTCGTTTCGCGACATTACGCCCCTCCTCTTGAGCTGAAACATCCATGTTTAAGCTATTCTTTTACAAGTGCAGTCGACTCAAATAGTCTGCGCCAACATTGTCTTTCCCTTTGATAACTTTGACTGTGAAAGAATACTGTTGCAGCTGGAGAGCCCACCTCATTAGCCGACCATTCTCAGTCTTGGTTTTCTGCAAATATGTGAGTGGTTGGTGGTCTGTCTCCAGAGTGAAATGTGTTGAATACAGGTACTGTTCAAACTTCTTGACAGCCCATACCACTCCCAAACACTCCTTTTCGATGGTCGAGTAGTTTTTCTCTGCTCGGTTAAGCTTCTTGCTTGCATAGGCTACTGGCTGTAAGCCTTGCCCTTGATCTTGCAGTAAAACTGCTCCCACTGCAACATCTGATGCGTCACTCCTCAGAGTAAATGGTTTGCTGACGTCAGGTAGCAATAACACTGGTTTGCTTACCAAGCAATCTTTGAGTTTAACGAATGCTGCTTCACATTTTTCATCCCAGGCCACTTTTTCTGGTAGACCTTTCTTTGTCAAATCAGTCAACGGAGCGCTGATTTCCGCATAGTTGCTGATGTATTTCCTGTAGAACCCCACTAGTCCTAGGAATGCTCTGACTTCCTTCTTTGTGATCGGTCTGCTGGCTGACCTGATTTTCTCTGTTTTGTCATCATCAGGCATGACTGTGCCTCCACCCACATGATGACCCAAATAGTCTAACTCCCCGAAACCAAAGTAGCACTTAGAGGGTTTCGCTGTAAGACCTGCCTCCTCCAACCTTTTCAACACAGCATCAATGGCCTCTACATGCTGTTCCCACGTTTCAGTGGCAATGATGATGTCATCAATGAAATGTTCAATATCATCACGCTTCAGAGGTTCAAGTAGCTTGCGCATCATTCGAGTGAAAATAGAACTCGCAGTCTTGATACCAAATGGAAGATAAGCGAAACAGTACTGTCCCATGGGTGTACTAAACGCTGTCTTCGGTTTATCCTCTTCTTTGACTGGTATTTGCCAATACCCTTTCGTCAAATCTAGCTTTGACAAATAGCGTGCTTTCTGCAATTTTGCAAAGATTTGTGGCACATCAGGAATAGGTTCCGAATCGAACTCTACCTGCTTGTTGAGGCTTCTATAGTCAATACAGAAACGTATTTCACCATCCTTCTTCTTCGCCAACACAATCGGACTATTGTAAGGCGACACTGTTGGTTCTATGACCCCCAACTCCAACATGTCAATGACCTCCTTCTTCACTGTTTCTACCTGCGCAAATGGTAGCGGGTATTGCTTCACATGCACTGGCTCTTTTGACGTAAGTTTGAATTCACATTCTTCGATTTTACATTTCCCTGGTATGTCTTTAAGCACCTTTTCTCTCCTGTCGCAAATAGACAAGATTTCAGCTTGTTTGTGCTCGTCCAACTCAGGGTTGATCTTCACGTCTCTTGGACCTTCTTTTGCATGCAATGTAAGCATGGGAAAACGATCTATGCCTAGTGCTCCCATCTCTTCATCGTACACATCGTCAACCACAACGCTCACTTCCTCCTCCTCTGTCTCCATGACCACCGCGTTTGGCTGTGCTTCATCCGTTCCTGTTTGTTTTCCGTCACGTTCGACGTACAATTTCAGCAAATTCGCATGTAGCAGTTTTTCATGTCCCCTTATCTTGATTCTGTAGTTGCAGCTGCCCACTTTCTCCACAACTGGATAAGGACCTTTCCACGTTAGCTGCAGCTTGTTGTGCTTGGCGGGCAACAATAGCAAAACTTTGTCCCCGACCTCAAATTTTCTGTCTTTGGCCTTTTTGTCGTACACCCTCGTGTACCTGAGCGCTGCCTTGCTGAGGTTGTTCTTGGCAATCTCACAAGTTTTCTCGATTTTGATCGTGAGATCCGTGATATGACTAATCGTGGATCGCACTTCCTCTCCTGCATCTTCGTTTGTCCACACCTGACGTAGAACTTGCATAGGCCCTCGTACTTCACGCCCATACAATAGTTCAAAAGGCGAAAATTGCAAGCTTTCTTGCGGTACCTCCCTGTAGGCAAATAATAACGCTGGCAAAAACTTGTCCCAGTCTTTGGGCTGTTCTTGACAAAGTCTCTTCATCATGTCCTTGAGTGTGGCATTGAACTTCTCTGTCAAACCATTTGTTTGCGGGTGAAAGGGTGTAGTATGAATCCCCTTTATGTTGAGAAGCTTGTTCACTCTCTCCATGATTTCGCTGGTGAATTGGGTACCCCTATCTGTGATCACTTCCTTAGGAATTCCCATCCTGGTCCAATAGATCCACAACGCCTCGCTCACTGTCTCTGCTCTAATATCCTTCAGAGGTGTCGCTTCTACATACCGCGTGGCATAGTCAACCATGGTCAATATGTATCGATGACCTCTGCTGGACGCTGGTAGTATCGGACCAATGATATCTACCCCAACTCGCTCGAAAGGTGTGCTGATAAGCGGCTTGCTTTTCATCGGAACCTTCCTCGTTGCTCCCTTCCTCGTGCTCCTCTGACACACGTCACATGACGCACAATAACGTTTGACGTCACCACAGATACCCGGCCAATAGAAATCACGCCATATCCGGTCGCGAGTTCGGCGTACTCCTTGATGTCCCGCCATCGGTGTATCATGAGCCAATTTGAGCACATCTGATCGGTACCGTTCTGGTACTACCACTTGTGTACATGGTTTACCTTCACTCATGTAAACTCTGTACAAAATGTTTTTCTTCCACTCGTAGTGGGTTTCTTGCTTGAGCGCTTGCTCTGCCCTTTCCCGAATCTTTCCTAAAGTCGGGTCTGCCCTCTGTTCCTTAGATAGATCTTCAGGACGTATTTGCCCTAAGTCAATCTGCTTAGGAATCCATGGCTTGGCTTGTGTTTGTTGCTTCTCCTGCAACCTGGTTTGTACCGGTGCTACAACTTGTTCCCCCGGTTGCTCTACCAACGGAAACAATGGAACTTTGACCTCAGTCCCGTCTGTCATCTTCCTACTATTTCCTATCAGAACTTGATGTACGAGTGTCTTCAAAACCAAAACACGCGTTTCTCCAACGAAAAACGGAGTTTCCAAATTCACCACAGCAATAGGCACTTTCTTTCGCTTGGATGAATCTGCAAGTGTCACGTTCTGATATTCGCCCGTATATTTGCTTGGGGAGACTAAACTTGAATCCACCAATATGCTACTGGCCCCTGTATCCCGAATACCTTGAGCCTTTACTCCATCCACTTTCAACTCACAGTTCGGTTCATAGCCGTCTTCACTACATCTGTTACACTGTTTCTGTTCCTGGGTCACGTTGACCGCATTCACAACAGTTGACGCTAGGTTTGAGTTTGGTCTGTTTCTATTCACATTTGCCTTTTGGCAATCCCTCATCAAATGTGGGCCTCCGCATCGAAAACATCCCTTGAAGTTTTGCTGAGACTTGTTCATTCCTGACGCACCCGCGTTGCCAGGACCTGTCGCTTGACCACTCACCCCTCCATTACGTCGTTGTCCCATGTTCGAATTCTGCGTTTGCTGGTTAACCCTGGGACGGTTATCCATTCTAGCACTGGGTCCAATGGGCCGCCTCGTTGCAATCGGACCTCCAGCATTCTGCGCATCTTCATACGTTTGAGCATGGACCACCACTTCGTCCACACACGTAGGATTTCTCTCCCTAATAAATCTTGCCTCCTCTTGAGACACTATCTCCAACATTTTGTCCATGAGAATTAAATCTTTCAGCTCACCTGATTTTCCTTCTTTCTCAGACAAATCCACCCATCTGTCTAAATACATCCCCATTCTGTTCCTACACTCTCTGATGCCTTCATGACTGCCCCGCTTGAATTCTTTGAACCGTTTCCGATAAGTTTCAGCGGTCAGCTGGAAACGTCTCATGATCGCAGCTTTGACCATGTCGTAATCCATAATTTCCTCATCAGACATTTCAGTGTAGACCTGCCGTGCTTGGCCTCGTAGTTGACCAGACAGTCTTATCGCCCACTCATCCTTGTTCCAACCTGACAACGTAGCGATACGTTCAAACTGTTTCAAGTAGACCTCTACATCGTCCTTATCATCCAAATAAGGTACATTTACATTCAAACAGCTCCTCGCTGTCCTGGGCTCCGGATAAAAATTTTGATTTTGATCCCCATCATCTGCAGTCCACTCTTGCGCCTTTCTCAACTCAAACTCGTTCTGCATGGCCATTTGTTCCAATTTTGCCTTGGCCTCTCTTTCTTCCCTCATAATGCGCTCTTCTCGTTCCTCCCGTCGGAGCTGGTCCTCCCGTTGCTCCTGCCGTATCCTCTCCGCTTTCTCTTCCTCCTCCTTTCGGATTCTCTCTGCTTTCTCCTCTGCTTTCTCTTCCTTCTCCTTCCGGATCCTCTCCGCTTTCTCTTCCTCCCTTATCCTCTCCGCTTTCTCTTCCTCCCTTATTCTCTCCACTTTCTCTTCTTCCCTTATCCTCTCCGCTTTCTCTTCCGCTTCTTTCCTTCTCTTTTCCACATACTCTGCCAGATCCTTATCTGTCAGACCCAGGATGATCCCATCCTGCTTGTAGGCTAGCAGCGGAGACTCAGTCTCCATCTGAACTGGTTGCTGCCTCGGCATCCTCCTAGCCAAACTTTCCCTAAACTAATCCTGTTTTACTACACGTAACCCTGGTAGATAAAACCACAGACTATTTAGGCCTCAAACGTACTCGCCTTTCCAAAGGTTAAAGTACTTACAACGGATACGCCTGCGCTCTAGCCCCAAACGGCTATTCTATCACAGCTATCCTTACGTGAACGGTTATACACTAATAACACGATCACCGACGATAATCCACCACCTTTCAGATTATCATCCACGCTTAGTCTCCTGGTTAACTAAAACGTCTAACTAGACCCACATTTACTAACCAGCACTACCAATTACCACAATTGGTTAAACTGTCAATCGGACACTACCGAATCTGACTTTCAGACCCTCAACTAGAAATAATTCTTGGTTAGAGGTTTGACCAGACTAAGCAACACAGAGCTAAATTAGGTTGACCGCCTCACCGATCAATACCTAACCTCTAGCCTGTCCTCGAACAACACTGAAACTATACAATGTTTTCGGAACATCCAACTTACTTAAAGTTTAAGCTGGAAAACTTACTTTCAAACTATGACCGATACTTTACCCTACGTACTCCATCAGGATAATAAACGTCATAGGTTGCAGAAACTGTTCAGCCTAAGTATACCTTCGACCAAAACACTAGTACCTACGTACAACAGCTATTGCAAACTCTGCAATCCAAAAGTTTGAAATTTTGGAAAAGTAAAACTTATACCCAAAATATCTTTAATCCTACTACGGATAATACCGGTCTTCACTGCTCAACCGCCAGAATAAATAATTTCAAACGAGATGATTTCCCTGAAGATACTTGCACAGCTGGGCTCTCAGACAATATGTACCCACTGATGCACTAACAGGTTAGCAGATATATTGCACATTTTATGTAAGCAATGACTAGCAACAACATAAAACAATATCTTACCTATACTGCTCTCTAATCATGCTCATGCAGACGTGCAACAATTACATCAAGGTAACCACAACTTGAAGCAAGAACTTATTATTATGGAAAAAATTATGAAAACTCGCTGAAGTGTTGAATTTGTAAAGTATTGGATTAATGGTGCACCTCTGACATTAAAAAAAATGAATGGCTCGTTACCCCCTAGAATTTTCCAGAAATTCTTATCCCGGACGAGCCCCCAGAATGTCACAAACATGGGTGTACTGGGTGATCACTACTGATGAAGGACTTCCTTGACTTTCATGACTTACCCCAGAACATGGTTTTATTTCAATAAAAAAACCTAAGGTACACCATTTACTTCCAACACTTCACAAACACATAACACGTTTTTCCAAGTTCGATTATTTTATTATATTCCGTTCATTTTTCTTCGAAATCGGAACGATAATTTGGCGATACTTCCGTCGTGGTTACCGAAAATAATGTTTGTTTGTTTTTTTACTTATCTCTTAATAATGTCCTCGTTGAAATCGTTGTTAACAAATGAAGAAATCCGGAACTAGATGAGTTGTGGAAAAGTTCATAAGAGCTGGAACTTGACGTCGATGTCGCCGTTAGATCTAAAGGCTGTCCATGACCCACCAGTGACTTCTGTAGCCCTCGTTAACGTACAGTTCCATCGTAGAATCAGTCACTCCGATCATAAGCCAGACGTCAGAGAAGAATCCAGTGCCAGTCTCAAAGATGACATCATCACGTAGATCCAAGACGATTCATACCCCAAAATAAAAAAAACACCTGCCGAACAAAACTAGTCTTAGATATTTGCATGAAAATTATTTTCATACAAACTTAAATTCCTCCAGGTCCGGCTCTGCTTGGAAAAACATGTTACGATTAATCAACACATCAGTCCCCTGAAAACCAACTGCATTCAGATGAACCAACTATCTTTCTCTGGAAAAGAAATGCATTCAAACGAACAAACTATTTTTCTCCTCTGGAAAACAAATGCATTCAATGAATAAACTATCTCACTACTCTGGAAAACAAATGCATTCAATGAACAAACTATTTTTCTCCTCTGGAAAATACATATATTCAATGAACAAATCATCACACTTATCAATCTTCTTGGGAAATTATCTTGAATGAAGAAAAATCTAAATATTTACCCTACGGTGCCCCAGAATTCAACTAAAGCTGATCAAACGTCGAGGAACAACTATCTTCCTGGCCCAACCACATCTGACATCATTCAGCCTCCAGCTAAACTGTCGTTGGCACCCCACAGAATAAGTTGCCTCGGAGCTTGGGTAGAATCCTCCCTGTCCAGTCTAGATCTCTTTCCCAACTGATTGACAGTTTTCCTAACCGATTTCGCCTCAATTCCATTTTACCAAGGTTACCATACTTTTATCATTACAACAACCAATGAAAACTTCACAGCGCAAAAAGTAACCTATCACCTCAAATATTATATTTTATAAAATTAATAGTTCACAACCTCTTTGCTTTCCCTAAAATTTTATTATTGGCATTAATCACAAACTTTCACACAAAAGATTCATCGATAAAAATCGTCCATTTTATTCTTTTCCAGGAATACAAAAAATGGCGATTGACACGCAGCGAAATTGACGTCATATTTCTAAATCTAGCACAGGCACTCTATAAAACAATTTGCACTTGGAAAATAAAAATACTCGCGAGCGTTTCGTTTCGCGACAACTATAATGTTGAGATGTTTACAAATGTTACAGTTATTGTTTTAAAACTGTTGTAGTTAAATTTTTATATACGTTAAATGTGGCAGGTTTAACTGATTGTATAAATGTTTTATGTTTGCATGGGTGCCTGAAACAAGGACTCATTGTGAGAACAAGCTTTCAGCCAAAAAATTATTATCCTTGTAACATGTTGTAATTGTAATACACGTTTAAAGTCTAAAGCCTCTCTCTCTCTCTCTCTCTCTCTCTCTCTCTCTCTCTCTCTCTCTCTCTCTCTCTCTCTCTCTCTCTCTCTGTCTCTCTCTCCCTCTCTTATTATTTATTTTGTTCCCCCTTCATTACCATCCCCTCTCCCCCACGCGTTCCTTTTGTAGTGTTCTTTTAAATTGTGTTTTTTTCTGCCATACCTTTATCTACCGTTACAGTAAGGGTTTAAAGGGCCACGGTATCAAGGATGTGTGTATGTGTCTGTGTGAAAATAATTTACTTGGGAAATTAAGTTGGATTGCCATTAAAATGGTGATATCATGGGTTTTCCAACGCGACCGTTAAGATTTGAATTTTAGATGTCTGTTTCTTTGTCACGTATACAACTATACACACATTCGCAGTGTACTTCATTTTTTTAAAAATCAATCTTGATGCTAATAATAGACGCATTACCAAATGAATATATTAATGTATAATTATCAAAACCTCACTTTTAATAGAGGTTATGGTGCTTTGCCGAGTCTTAGTTTTTGCCGATGGGGCAACTTTCATTGAGACTATAAAAAAAAAGAATGTGTGACGTTGACATCTTTGGTCTTTGGGCCCTTTATAGTATTGTTGGAAAAATCGGAATCTTTGCCATAAATGATACCTGTCAACGCTTTCGCAATTTTGCTCAGATCAAATGGGTCTTTAAAAGAAACATTAAACTAGTTTGAAAACAAAATGATAATCTTTATTTTGTCGTGATTAAAAAGGTAGGCGTTTGTGTGTGTATGGGTGTGTGTGTGTGTGTGTGTGTGTGTGTATGTGTGCACGTGAATAA
>CM072519.1:1752514-1757514 GCA_036898135.1 Oncomelania hupensis | reverse complement strand
GACGTGACGTCAGCAAAATTACTGACGTTAGATTAATGTAGGTAGCCATGACAACCCACAAGATATCAGTGGGGTCAAATTATCCATTGTCTCTGAAGGTTGTAAGCAGAGGAGATACGATCGGGTGTCCAGTATGCTTCGGTTAATGGCTGGACGTCTCTGGTGCATGCTCACGGTGAGTTCCGGCCATGTTTGAATCTGTCTGGTGAAATAAAATATAACAAAAAGTAATAATAAAATCAATTGCCATGGCCATTGTAGATCTTTGTAGTATCTGGATCTGACGACGGCTTCTGAGGGAATAAAGTCAAATATGTGCTGCTATCGTGTATTATCTACCCTGGTACACAGATCTGATGAACGATGCGTAGTTCTACAAGCTTTTGATTTGGAAAAAAAACACAACTGAAACAGAAAGAAGGTGGCGAGACATTCAAATGTATTCCCAGACACTCTCACACATGTAGGCGAAAAATAATAGTTTTCAAAAGGGTTAATTTTCTTGTGGGCATTGTGACTGGGCTTTATTCTAACAAAGAAAAAGGGAAAGATGGAATGATAAAACTCAATCTCAACTATCTAGAAGCAACAAAAATATCATCAAAATCGATTCAGCCAGTTTGTAGATATGGTAAAATACCGCTAATAATGCACATTATGCATGATGCATGATAATTTGAATGATAGCGATTTCCTGTTTTACTGCACAGGTAAGAAATTAGTTTTGTTAAGGAGTGAGTTCTGTGTAAAAGAGTTGCATGGTTCCACGGATGTAAAGCTGCACATTATTCATCACAACCGTGAAGGAATGTTTACATTCAGTTCAATTCATTTGAATTGGCCAGTTCCACTAAACATGCGACCTTCTTGCAGTTGAAGCTCGGAGTCATTTATGTGAGAAATACTCAGGAAAATTAAAAGTATACACTGACGGGTCTGTTTTAGAAACAGGGGAAACAGGAGCTGCTTTTGTTATACCAGATTTGAAAATATCAGAATCGTTTTATATAGGAAAAGGTTATTCTATTTTTACTGCCGAATTCATTGCTATATTAATGGCTCTAAATAAAATTTATAGTTTATGTCTGAATATATTTAGTATAGCTCTTTGCGTAGATTCTCTATCTGTTTTAGATGTTCTAAAATTTAATATTAACTGTGAACGAAAAGAGATATACTTTTTAGATTAAGAACGTTATTCATGGATTGATAATTAGTGGTACTGAAGTAACCTTTTGCTGGATTCCATCACATTGTGGATTTCTATATAATGATTGGGCTGATCATGCTGCAAAATTAAGTGCATTAAATATTAATTCCCTATCAGTTAAATTAAATCTGTCTTCCTAAAAAATTCAAAACAATATTGAAAATGATATTGTAAAGAAACTTCAATTCTATACACACTATAAAAACCTTCGTGGATTTTCCATATCAGTTTCATCTATGGCAAACAGAATATTATTAAATTCAATTAAAACCAAATATTGTAAAAATGTAAAGTGCATTTGTGATGAACTTCTAATTCTAAAACATATATTATTTGATTGTATTCAGATTCATCCTCTTTTGCCCCTTGAAGTAAATACTATAACATCAGTTAAAAACATTACCAATGAATTAAGTGTGGGATTGGCAAAAGCTTTAATCAATTCTCCAGCTGCTCGTTTTATTTAACTGAACTTGTTATTGTTCTGTTAGATAGATCGTAATAGTCCCTGTGTGTATGTATGTGTTCATATGTGTCTGTTTAAATGCGTGTATCTGTATGTATGGTCTTTATCATCTAGATGGAAAAAGACGTTAATAAAACAACCAACCAACCAACCAACCAAGTGTCAGTCTATCAAGCATACAACCAACCAATCAAGTGTCAGGCTATCAAGTGTCAGTCTATCAAGTGTCAGTCTGTCAAGTGTCATTCTATCAAGTGTCAGTCTATCAAGTGTCAGTCTATCAAGTGTCAGTCTATCAAGTGTCAGTCTATCAAGTGTCAGTCTATCAAGTGTCAGTCTATCAAGTGTCAGTCTATCAAGTGTCAGTCTATCAAGTGTCAGTCTATCAAGTGTCAGTCTATCAAGTGTCAGTCTATCAAGTGTCATTCTATCAAGTGTCAGTCTATCAAGTGTCAGTCTATCAAGTGTCAGTCTATCAAGTGTCAGTCTATCAAGTGTCAGTCTATCAAGTGTCAGTCTATCAAGTGTCAGTCTATCAAGTGTCAGTCTATCAAGTGTCAGAGATCTATCAAGCATAGACTGTATAGGCCTTCAATAGCCTGTGATACAGAGTGTGGTCAGCGTGGCTTTCGGGCTGACTGTCTGTATAACCTTACTAACAACCCGACAGCAGCAACAGGTGTATTCAAACAGTTTTAAACTGTTAAAGGAATCACACACAGTCATTTGTGTCGCATTTGAATTACTAAAAGCAGGCAAAATACACCACAGAGTATACAAAATCAAAAATTAATTCATATTTTTATACTTCGGTCACACACACACACACATACATACACACACCCACCCACACACATGCACACACACGTTCTTATGCATTTCTTCACAGAATGCAATCACTGCATTAAAGCATTCCATAATGATTCACCCTGCCGATGTAACGTTTTGGTTCATTTCATCAAAGGCATGTAAACATATGAATATTTCATCAAAGCTTCATACACGACGGACGCCTGTTAGTTTCTATTTAAATATTGGCTTCGCTTGTCCATCTTGTTAGCAAGTATCAAAATAGATCACTTGCTCGGTCTTATGCGAGCGAACGAGTTGAAAACTCTGCCGCAGTTTTCAAACTACAAGACCCACTTGTGTTTAAACCGCACCCCAAAAGAAACTGAAAATACGAGTATATCCTCCAAAAACCAGCATGCGATGTTTTAAACCGCCACTAACTGAGAAAGAAAGTTCCGTTCAAACGAAAACCTTATGCAAACATTTAAAATGTTTTATTGCTAAATCCTTACAATGAATATGACTTGTTACATGGTACAAACATTACAATGGTTAAGCAGCACTGCTCATTAACAGCGGTCAGGACATCTCCGAACATCAAAGCGGCAAACGAGAATAAAGCTTTTATTCTCCCATTTAAAACATTTAGAAATACAAAAAACGTACACACACCCACAACACACACACACACACACGCACACACACAAACATACTCTCTCTCTCTCTCTCTCTCTCTCTCTCTCTCTGTCTCTCTCTCTCTCTCTCCGCAGTGTGGGTTTGCGCGCATGCGTATGTTTGCACACCACTGGTGTTATAATTCCCGAGAGGGGGCCAAAGGGGAAATAGCCCTTACTGTATGAGTTGTCTGCCATGCCTGAGCTAATTGTTGTACTGTTGTTATCTGTCAAGCCGTCTTTGTCCATTGTTTCTTGTCAATGGCCTGTGCTTGTTTCTTTGTATTTACAACCCCCGTACGGGATTCCGTATCTCACGGATTATTCACTTCTACTGCTACTACTACTGCTACTGCTGTTGCTACTACTACTGCTGCTACTACTACTGTTGCTACTAGTACTGCTGCTACTACTGCTGCTATTACTACTACTGCTATTACTGTTACTACTACTGCTGCTACTACTACTGTTGCTACTTCTGCTGCTGCTACTACTACTGCTACTGCTGTTGCTACTGCTGCTGCTATTACTACTACCACTGCTACTATCACTACTACTGCTATTACTGCTACTGCTGCCACTACTACTTCTACCACCACTACTACTTCTGCTACTACTACTAATACGGTGCAGCTGATATTACTGCTACTACTGCTACTACTACTGCTACCACCATTACTACTACTACTACTACCACAACTGCTACTACTATTGCTACTACTACAACGGCTGATGCTACTACTACTACCTGTTACGTATGAGACGCGCACAATAGATCCGATCGTTACACTTTGTTATTGCATGCTTTGCAAAATATATTTACCTTTGATTTGATTTTGCGTTGTTGTTGTCAACTCAACACGTCGAGATTGCGGAGGAGGATCCATTGCCATTTCCCGATGGAGACCTTACAGAGCTGCTACGGGATAATGTGGCTACTCCGGCTCAGCCCTGCCGACCAGAGGTCGTCGGTGCTATCACTACCAGGGCCCAGGCCAAGAGAGACAAGACGTCTACGCCACTGAAGGTCGCCGACAGCTCCAAAATCGACATCGTGGACAGAGATGAGCTGATCCAGCTCCAGGAAGCTGATAGTACTTTAAACAAGTACAGGAACTGCCAAGACCACGTGACCAAAGGCAGTGGCACGGTCTATTTCGAGGTGAAGGCCAAGATCTTTTACAGAATATTCCAGCACCCGAGGGTCAACGGAGGGAAACCGCTACGTCAAGTCTTGGTACCATTACCTATAAGGCGCCAGGTGATGGAAGTAGCTTACGAATCCGTCATACCTGGGCGTTTGGAAGACGTCGGACAGAATCCAGGCGGTGTTCTACTGGCCATGACTTCATGCTGGAGTCAGCCGTTTCTGCTGATCATGTGACATTTGCCAGAAGACCATACCTCGAGGAAGGGTCCATAAAGGTCTATGCAGATAATGCCCCTGATCGACCGACCTTTAAAGAAGGTGGCCTTAGACTTAATCGGCGAAATAAAACCTCCGAAAGAAGAAGGTCACTGATGGGTACTGACCTTAGTGGACTATGCGACTCGGTACCCGGAAGCAGTGCCTCTGAAGAAGATTGACACTGAAACTGTAGCAGAGGCGCTGGTGGACATGTTCAGCAGTCTTGGAGTACCCGAAGAAATCCTGACAGGCCTCGGGGCACACTTCGTCTCTGACTGCATGAAGGAAGTCAACAGACTACTGAGCATCCGGCATTTTGTCTACGACACCCTACCATCCAATGTGCAGCGGGCTCGTCGAGAAGTTCAAAGCTACGCCGAAGTCCACCCTGAAGAAACTGTGCAGCGAGCAGCCCAGACAATGGCATCGCTACATCAACGCCTTACTGTT